>ML780769.1:310327-335348 GCA_009831015.1 Picea engelmannii | reverse complement strand
CGCGTTGGCTGGGGCCGTGGATGTTTCCCCGTAGGGGTTTTACCACGTGAAAACATCGGTGTGTTGATCTTTGATCTGGTTATGTGAGTGGTTACTGAAGGTGTTCGTCCTCTGTTGGAATACCTGTGTTGTCGAACACAAGGTAAGTAGAGGTTTAGATCAGATCACTTTACATAACATAGTGCCTTAACATTGTATTCCATCATCAACTCAACTACACCTAAAAACAAAATTTTAAAATATTATTGAATAGAAAAAATATTTCATTAAAATATAGATTTTTACCTATATTAAGTAGTTAAATATTACTATTTAAGTTTGTGTTTTTACATGTATTAAATATTACTATTTAAGTTTGTGACATGAATGATGAACGATGGTTTACCAAAAATAAAATAAATATTTTGACGTATAAAAATATTTTATAATATATTGTTTTTGTTTGATTTCACTATAATTAAAATTTATCATAAAAAAATGTTATTAAAATTTATAATATCATGGTTATTGTTTTGATTTTGTAGAAAAAATTATACTTATTTTTAAATTGAAGTTAACTTGTTATATAGTTTTTTAATTTCAATCTTACATATAATAATAAAACTTTACAATTGGAGCCTTACATAATAATAATAATAAGTATTTCAAATTGTATTATATTTATAGTTTTTTAAATTAAAATGGACTTGGAGTTATACACTTTTGTATTGGGTTTTTTAGGCTTACACCTAGCTATAGAGTCAATGTAACAAAATTGTTGTATTATATTTAGAGTTTTTAACTACTCATTTTAGAACATTTTTTCGATTTTGGGGCCACAAAGTCTAGTATTGTATTTATTCCATAATTTATCATATTGTGTAACCCTTGTTCATATACTTAAATGTATTCTTGAAAAAATATAGAAAGTTTTGTTTTAATTTTTTGTGGCAAGGGAGTGGTAATTACAAAGGGAAAGGGAACCATCTCGTTAAGTGGTATAGAATTACAACTTTAAAAGCTCTAGGATGCGTTGGCACCTAAGATTTGAAGACTACCCACGCACCACATGTCAACATTGTGCGCGCTCAAGAATATGTATTGGACAATGCCAAGTTTCAAATTATGTGTCATCCAAGGATTTACTATGTGTGCCAACCCATTTTGTATTGCGCATGCAAACCCATTTTTGCACTGTGCATGCCAATGTTAGGGACTTAACCTACCTAACCCCTCAAGTGGGTAGAATAATATGTTTTCATGTAATAAAGGTCAATATTAATAAGGCCTAGCAATAAGGAGGAATAAGTCAAATGTAAGAAGAGCTAATAGAAACTTCAGCTTCTAGAAGGATCTTCCTCTAGATTGTTCTTTTGGATAGATATATTTAGTATAAATAGGAGTAGAGGGTATGAGAAGTTTTGTCTTGAAGAATCATTGTAATAAATCTCTGCTCTGCTAAAGGCTTCCCCCTCGAAGAGGAAAGTGAACCTTGTCTCCTATCAATAAATGTATAATTCTGGTGTTGTGGTTCCATATAATTTGTTGTTCCGTTGTTATCTTTGCAGTATTTTGTTGTTATCTTAGTGTTATTCTCTGCATTATTTCTCTTTTTTGCTAATATAATAGATCTAGTATCTTACAAGTGGTATCATAGCACTTTCCTTGACAAAAAAATTGTGGGTTATTTTTTTTCCAGGGTAGAGACGTATTATGGCATCTTAAATCTACAAAGATTTGTCATTACACGCAGAAACCTACAGTCGGTGAGTAATACATGCAAGAAATACAAGTGGTACTCAGGCGCAGATCTGTTGGCCACCCTTGTAACCCATGTTGGTATGCTTTCGAGTGGTAGTGCATCAGAAAACACATGTATACGGATTAAACTAGATCTCCCGAAGCCCTCTATAGATAAACTGATTGGTCGCCTAACTGCTATAGTGCCACCGAAAACAACACTCAAGAAGATACTTTCTAGTACCTGGGTAGTCGAGTAGTACGACTAAGGGAATGATCTAGCCTCCTTAGTTGGTGCCCTGAGATATTGGGTTGAGTACTACTGTTGGGCACATGTCACCATTTGATTGTGCCACATGTCCTTGTTGACATGGATCTCCTGATGTGTGTGTTATGTGTCTTCACTGCATGACTTTAGAACTTCGACCTTTGGGTGAATTTACATGTTCTTAACACATTTTGGCTGAAATGGTCATCGTCGAAGTTGACCACTATTTTGATCCAACGGTCATCATGTATTCTCCAGATCTGATGGTCCTTCTTTAACCCGAAAATTATTAACTCAATCCAACGACTATCAGGAATTCGGGTATTCGGGATCTCAGGCTTTTTTCCTTGCTTATCCTATCCTTCTACTTTCATTGATCCGACAGTCAGGATATTACCCGAAGTGTTCCTTAGATCAGACGACTTCTGTCTACTTGGAGACACTTTGTGGCTTACTCTATCCTTCCACTAAACTTGAACCAATGGTCGAAATACTTCCCGAAATGTTTCTCAGATAGGATGACTCATGTCCATTTCGAGACTTCAGCCTTCGGGTAATATTACTTGTTCTCGACCCTTTTATGCCGAAGTGGTTAGCGCCGAAGTTGACCATTGCTACCTTGGCGCACTCTGAATAAATCAATGATCGAGGTGGATTGTAGAACCGTAACTTACATGTGGTTTAGCCCGTCGCCCAAACTCCACAATTGAATTTGTGCGATTGTTGGTGGATCAACCACAGTCGTCGATCTTTGAATCGATGAGATCTGACAGTGTAGACTAATTATGGGATTGGAATTAACATGTTGTTTGATTCTCTTTTCGCGTTCTGCAATCAATCCCTGCCCTTGATCTGACGCTTGTGTATCCAACGATCACGACTTTATATGATTGTTGACCAGTGATCCAGGTGGATATCGGTGGCCACCCACCTTTTCCAACTAGCTCAAAACAATTTTCTGACAATTTTGGTAACTTACTAATTTTAGTAGTTTCCGAAGCCGTTTTGAGGCCCTAAACGATATCTTTTGGGAAAAGAGGGTTTCAATATGAAAGTCCATTTAATGTTGCACCTAAAATGAATCTCCTTGATGATACCTTTCCAACGGGCTATCATACACCTAAAACGAAGATCGTATGAAAAAGTTACGACCCCGGGAAGTTGATGTACTAACTTATCCAAACGGGGCCCGCATGACTTTTGGCGATTCTTCTCCTAGGGTTAGGTTTTTGGATGTCTAGGGTTTTTGGCATTTTTGCTTATTGTAAAAGGGCCTTCAGAGCCTCATTGTAATCATCTTCTTATGAATGAGCACAACCGTCACATCTCTTCTCAGATATAAGCCGCCACCATTCCAACAAGTTTGTTTCCACTGCGTTTTATAGTTTCAGCTTATTTCATTATTGAATAGAAAACCATTTTTATTGTATCTCTGTTATTTTGTGTTAAGCACCTGTTACTAATCTATATTCATTTTGTTTTGCTCATAAAATCCGGATCAACCAACCCTCCAACGGTCCTTCTTTTGTAATCTGACGGTCCTGGTTTGTCCCAAAATCTACATTAGTGAACATGATCCTTCTTCGATTCTTTTGTAGTTTTACTGTGGGGATTTCAATCCTGATCGTGTCTCTGCAATGGGCTTTCCCTTCTGAGCTTCATGTGTGTCATCTCTTCATACCAACTCATCATTATAACGTAATGACATCGACTGTTGACATCAATGACAATATGTCCAACAATAAGTTATGTTTAAGGGGGAATCTAATGCATTGTAAACCAAAGATGAGAAAAAATATTAATCCAAGAGGAGCTAGTGATAGTTTTTAGTTAAGGTTATTACCGGATATAATTAAGGGAGAATGTTAAGGAGAATGAGATAATTACATCCTTAGTTAATTAATCTTTTCTATGGAGAGAGTATTTATAACTATTTTCTTATCTTTAAATATAATATAGTTCAATGATGTTCTATGTTGGAGTATCAGAGTTCTGCTTATACTTTTAAGTATGCATGACACAAGGCAAGAACTAGCAACTTTTTCACTTATTCCTTGTTTACATGAATTCGTAGTTGGGCTATGGACCACATTAATAATTGAGTGGTAACAAGAATCTGGAGGGGAACACAACTGAAGGCTGAAATTAGAGATAGAATTTGATGTACTAATTGCTTGTTAGAGGGTGATTTGCCCATTAAATACAATTAAAAAAAAATGATGGAATTTGATGTACGAATTGCTCGTTAGAGGGCGATTTGCCCATAAATACAATAAAAAAAAGTTGATGACCATCAACATTCTTCATTAAAATCCTGAAAACTAGTAACTAAGTTATCAAAACTGACGACGAAATTGGCAAAATGTCAAATTCAATGAGCTGTTAGTTTTTTTAAATTTCTCACATTGCTGAAACTCGCAATTTCACTACGAACGCTCAAAACATCGATGTTAAGACTGGTTTAGGTGGCTACATTTATTGACTTTAGTAAATAAGGAGAAAGGCACTCCTTATTGGTAAGTTAATAAATAGATAAATTTAAATTTTCAGTCCGTTTGCGTCTTGACCAGGCAAGTAGCTTCCGTCATGGCTTGTCGTTCATAATTATATGATATATCCCACGGTCTCCACGGGCATTGTCCTGAAACCAACCATATTTATATGCTGCCAACAACATACAGAGCATTAAGACAGAGTGATATAACTCTGGAGAGTTCTAGTTTTTGTGGTACTGCAGAAAATGAGGATCCCCTCATATGGTAAAGGCCTTACAGCAAGGCGTTTATGGAGCGTGGTGAGATTTGTTGTGGTGATACTCAGAAGAAGAATTGCAATGAAGAGATTGCAGAAAATAGCCGTCGATCTGCACATGAAGTACTTTGGAGGAGACAAATTTATGAACGTAAATTCCATCGGAGGTAATTTCAATAATCACTATGAATTTTCATGCAAGAGCTCTCCTTCAACTAATTCATCCATCTATGGCCATGGCGTTAACTCTGGAAGTGGACAAACTAATTTGTATGGTCGTTTTCTTCTGAGAGCACTCCTGCCCTCCTGCTCTCGTCTCAATGTGAAAGATGAATTGGATTCCGATTCGGGTTATGTTGGTATTTCCCACTTCGTTGCCTGCGATGAAGATGATGATCAGTATTTCAGCTATATGGATCCTCAATGTTCAGTTAATTTTTATTCTAATGTTTCAACGACAAGTTGTTCCAACTGCTGCTTCAGCTCAGAAATTGACAGGCAGGCAGAAGAATTTATAGCCACTTTTTACCAGCAGATGCGTCTGCAGCGTCAAGATTCTTATGGAAAATGGCAAGAAATGTTGGCCAGAGGATCCAGTTAGTTGAAATCAATCCCACCTGCTAATTATTTATGTATGTTTGTGTTGTTATTAGTGGCAGACATGTGTAGGTTATATGGTCAGGTTTTCAACTAAAAAAATTTCGTAATTAAATCCATTGAATCCATTGGAGTTCAGGAACAGTCCAGATGTCCATTGAATCCCTAAAAACTAGGCATCATTTATTTGAATCTCCCCTTTGATGTCAAGTTTTTTAATTCCCAACAACAGTTTAGGATTTTCTAATTTATCTTTTGGAAGAGCCTTAGTAAAAATGTTTGCGAGCGGATATTCAAATTGATAAAATTTAAAAGAGATGAATTGTTGTTGTACAAGATCTTGAATGAAATGATGTCGCATATTAATATGTTTTCTCTTGTTGTGAAATACATGATTCTTTGTCATGAAAATTGTGTTTTGATTGTCACAATAGACTCTGATGGGATTATTGACTTTCATTCATAATTCTTCAAATAATCTTTCCATCTAGATAGCTTATGTACTTTTGATGCTGCTGCAATATACTTTGCTTTAGATGTAGATAGAGAAACAATGGGTTGTTTTTTGTTGCTCCAAGAAATAACAGTTCCTCCAAAGAGAAAAATATATCTAGAAGTACTCTTTCGATCATCCAAACTACATGCTCAATCTTAGCTGTGTATGCTACAACATCGGAATTATTAGTAGTATTATAAAACAATCCAAAAAAATTGGTACCACTTACATATCTAAGGATTCTTTTGGTTGCTCGCGCAACTAGAATCACAACAAACATGATGTCTATTCTAGTGGTTTTCAAATACATAAGACTGGCAATCAGATATCTATAAAGAGTCGCATTACAAAGTATAGTTTTATCTCCCTTCATCAATTTACTCCCAACAACTAAGGGAGTACTCATAGGTTTACAACCTTGCATGTTAAACCTCTTCAACAAGTCTTCAACATTTTCGGATTGACAAATAGATATAAATACGGATATTTGTTTGATTTGCATACCCAAAAAATATTGCGTTTCTCCCATCTCAAATTCAAATTTTGGCATGCCCCACAATATTGTTATTATTAAATATAAATAATAATAATAATAGTACGAGGAATACAATAATTCTCTTTAAAACAATTATAATAATTACTTATTGGAATAAATAATAATAATAATAAATAAGTATATAATAAGTATACTTAAAGGGGGTCATAATAAATAATTATTATGAGCATCGAAGTAATTAAAGAGAATGGTTAAACAAGTAATCGTATTCAATGAACAAACCCTAAAATCGAATAAATAATAAATTAATAAACCCTACGGATTGGGTTCTTTATCGGATGGACTCTATATAAAGAGGGAAATGAATGACAAAGGGATATCTCTCGTTGGTTGGTCTATAGTGAGAGGAAGGCATAAGAATGTTGGTTCAATAGTAGATTGGGGGCTCGGAGGTGACCTTATTACCCATGGGTAGCATGGTCTACGGTTGGGTGGAGATTCGTCCCCTAATTTGTTGTTGCAGAGTTTTTCTCCAAATCAGAGATAAAGGTAGTGCTACACTCTAAGGCCAAGAGACATATAGGTATGTTTGGTTCTTCATGACATGTACGGCCATTGCCCTTGTAAGTTATTGAAATTTTTTCTTAAGTTTTCCATTGAATTATAATTTCATGTTTGGATTTATATTTGTTATTTATATGGGTATTAAAAATTGCATTGCCTCTTTGAAATCATTCACAAGTGAGAATGAAGTGCTCATAATTATTAAGTCATATACATATAAGAAAAAAAATGATGAAATATTATCCCACAAGCTTTTGTACATGGTACTCTCAGAAGGACATTTATCAAGGCCATGATCGTGAAGATAGTTATCAATTCTAGAGTATCAATCTCTAGGGGCTTGTTTAAGACCATAAAGATCCTTTTTAAGCCTATAATTGTTATCTTCTTTACCTTTATCAATGAAACCTTGAGGTTGTTCAACATAAACTTCTTCCTTCAAATATCCATTTAAGAAAGAAAATTTAACATCCATCTGATAAACTACTAACTTTAGTTGAGATGCAATGGAAAGACAAGTTCTTATAGTTTCAAGTCTTGCTACATGAGCACACGTTTCTTCATAGTCAATGCCTTCTTGTTGCACATATCATTTTCCAACTAAACGTATTGTTGAGGAAAAGGTATGGAATACATTACTCAATCATTTTCAGATCTTTCCTCTCTAGGAAAAGATAGTTGGGAATGTCACCCGGGGTTTATAGCCACAAAAATTTCACTCAATCCACAAGTATGAATTACAAAAGATCAAGGATGATTTTATGATTTATATTTGTAACAATGTAAAAATATAAATTTAAACAAAGCTAGGTGAATGTATACATGTTTTACATTGAAGCAAACATGGAGACAAAAGCGAAAGGAAGAACCAAATCATGAAAAAAAATGTATGAGACAGAAAAATAATCTGATTTTATTTCATTCTGAGATACAAAGATGTATTTATCTTTTACAAACCCCTACGAGGGTAGGACCAACGTCATATTTATAAGTCTTTGATGGGAACCATACAAAGAGACCATAACAGTGAAATAAAACTGAAACTAATGATCTGGATTAGCTTGCCACAAAATGTTGTCACTTGACTCTGCAATATATTCTTTATCAGCCATGAAATTTAATTCATAAACAAACAAGAATACACAGACTATCAAGGATAAATCAAACAACTTTAAAACAAGCTGTTGAAATGTATGATTTAGTTTTGAATCTTGTTGCCTTCAATAAGACCTTGATGTCATCAAGAGGATTAGGCTTTCAAGTAAACTCGAAAATGAATGAAAATTGAAGCTATCTCACTAACTAGATAGCAAACCTTAGTGTTGTAGTTCCCCTTCTATTCTCCTCTTGTCTCTTCCTCTCATTGAACCTTTATTCGCTTTCAATAAGTTGAGGTAGTTCAACTACTTTATTTAGTTAAGTCAAATTAACTTAATTAATTAGTTTGGGAATAAATAATTAATAATAATATATAAATAAGGGTCTAATTAATAATAACTAAATAGGTGGGACCCCTTCTGACTCACATCATTATCTTTGCCAATCATCAAATATAAATACAAAATGAATCATTTGGATCATATAACACGTCCTTTGTAGCTCCTGTGGATATCATTTAAGTCGAATATTTAAATATCAACAAAATTTAAGACCATATCCTAAAAATAATATATCCATCTTATCCAAAAAAAATATCCAAAATAAAGCTTGTTGTCCAAAATATATTGAAAATCATTAAACACTATCTTCATCACTGAATATCATAAAAAAAACATTTAAAATCCATATTTGTTGTGTGAGGCATATTTCCTCTTCTCACTGTTGTCTCCTTTTGACTTTTTTGGGGTAGCCCGTGGTTGGTTAGATCCTTGGGGTTGTATTTTGTTGATCACATGGGAGTAGTCATGTTTTAGATGGAGATGTGAAGAAACAAATTTAGAAGACTCTATGTATGGACTGGAGAGGGAAGCCATTGCTTTTTCGTTATCTAGCCCAGGTTGCGGGACGTCAGTTTTCAGTTTCTTGCTGGCATGCAAAGACTTCACTAGTGAAACATCATGGGAAATTTGTGCATTAGGATTAATTGGAGGTGGTGGTGGAAGTAATGGAAATGAGACGGATCAACCACAACAGTTAGAAGCGGGTTGATTGACAATTTCTTGCCAACCATCGTTTGTCGGAGGTTCAGATTACATCGACACATGTGGGGGAACAGAAATGATCCAGATTATTTTCGGCACGAAATGAGAGCGGAGATATAATAAAGAAATGCACAGAGATATTGCAGATATTTAATAATATAACAGAAATGTATCAGAGATGCAACCATAAACACAGATATATAGTAATACACGATTTCTATTAATCAAAGAAATGTACAGAGACTGTAAAAATACAGAGTGAAAGACTCGCTAGAATGGTGGCAGCTTATCTCTGAGAAAAGATGTGACGACTACTCTCATTCGCAAGAAGATAATTACAATGAGGCTCTGAAGGCCCTTTTACAATAAGCGGGAATGCCAAAAGTCCTAGACATCCAAAAACATAACCCTAGGAGATGAAGCGTCAAAATTTGTGTGGGCCCCGTTTGGGTAAGTTGGTGCATCAACTTCCCGGGGTCGTAACTTTTGCATACGATCCCTGTTTTAGGTGTATGATAGCTCGTTGGAAAGATCTATCCGAGAACTACAACGCTCGAGACAAAATATCATCGTACAAATAATTTAGCGAGAGCAACATACCCAAAAAAAATATCGTTTAGGGCCTCAAAATGGCCCTGGAAGTTCAGGACTCGAAAAAACTACTAAAAATAGTAAATTACCAAAATTGTCAGAAAATTGTTTTGGGCCAGTTGGAGAAAGTGGGCAGCCACCGATATCCACTTGGATCAAGGAATGCCAAGAAAATTCTGACACTGATGAAAAGAGGACCTTTCAGGTCAAGGATGGAATATCCCATAGCCTCGATGCCAGTTACCCCTGCCTCTGTTATTTCGGTCATTATTGCCCCTGCTGAAAAAACTCATCTTGTAACAATAATTAGTCAGTCATGAAGTTCTTAATAACCCATACATGAAACTCCACTTAAATAAATCAAGATTTGGCTCCATAATTTACTACAAGACACATGTAATCCATCTATAAAACTTCCATTTATTAATTGCCACATGAACAAAGAATTGATAGGGTCATTGGGAGTATGGAGGGCTTGTATTTAACATAAAGTGATATCATGGAGGGGGAAAGATTTATGAATAATTTTCAAGAAATCAACAAAAAAAATCATTTGTGTATCTAAACATATCCCAGAATACCAATCATCAATTACTGCCACCTCAATTTTTCTTCATTTCCATACAGACCTTTCTTAAAAATGAATATCCCATAACATGAAGTGAACAAGTACAATTGGGATAATGAGGGGAGTGTATTTTGCGAAAAATGGTATAATGGAAGGGATTCTCACGGATACTGTTCTAAAATATCAAACAATGCCATCCTCGACATCAATTAACAATCAAAACCTTTTACTGTTTCAACATTGAAATTCAACACTTTGTTTCCTAAAATAAAACTTAGAACTGGTGTTTCTCTTCAAGGCTGCTCATTTTCCTTAGAAATTTCATTGCACGGTAATCAATTCATATTTTATTTCCCAAGAAATATTTAACAATAATAAAACAACTTGCGCACAATAGAGTCTAGGATGTACAACATCATAATAATCACAATAATCACAACCAACAGTCGAGGAGTGGACATGCTGTGGATTACAATAACAACACCAATACTATTTAAATTACTACAGGGTCCCACAAAGTGTCCATAAAAGTGCTCCCGGTGTATAACAATAGTTCAACTGAAACCTCAAATAACCATGCTTCCAATTTCCCTTTCATTCTGATTTATAAGACCCATTTAATGCATATATAACTCATACACACAGGTGCTTCTTGCATATGGAATTAAAAAATAACAAGTCGTATCTTAACAATATTTTTGCAAGGCTGCCATTGATCCCAATATTTTCTTGTGATAGACTGTATTACCAAACAAATGAGTCAGGTTAACATTATTTCCATCTTTGCACAACAAAATAATCAACTAAACCCATGACCAAAAAGAACACAAAAAATTCCTTTACTAAATTCTGGGTTAGCCACCTTCCACCCTATTTTCCAAATATAGGGTTCGATACACAACTATCAATAGTAATGCGGTGAAGGAGTATGAGTTGGCCAAGTTGAGAGTTTATCAAAAAGGAGCACGAAAAGATTAATACCACCACAAAATTCCACATTTATATTTGCACAGCTAATACAAGAGTGCGAGCACGATAGCCACGAGACCCACACAATTAAATGACAGGTAGAGTTTCCAAATAACCTATAGGTAATGAATAGTGATAATGTTCTTGTCGAACAAAGAGGAATATCAAATTAAAACTAGAGGCAAGGAAGGCCCGAGAATTTCCCAAACGATACCCCTTTCCATAGGTAAAGCATGACCAACTACATACAATAAGAAACACCCACATTTTCGATGCGAATAGTTCAAATACAAACTCCACAAAGACCAAAACTTCGCTAATAATCCACACAAAGTCAAAATTTACAGATATCATAACTTTGGAAATGCATAGACAATGAGCAAACTCAAGAGCCAATTGTTGACTTAATTAAAGAGCAGAGCGAAATATTCATGGATGGAGCAGCAAGAAACCCCATATCCAAGTGTAAAAATGCTAAGGAGAAACGACCAAGCCTACATCTCTCTTCCATGGCCGAGCAAAGTGGAGCAGCAACAACCATCAAGGAGCAAATGCAAAATGGCTAGGGTGATGGGCTTGAGGTAGGTTAGAGCGACGTGCATTTACTTCATGTCGTATCTACACTTACACTCTCATTCATGGCTAGTACAAGCAATCTAACTATACAACACATCAACCACTAACTCCAAGTTTATTTAATGCAAGACGAATACCCCATAGTTTTCCAATGTTTCAAACTTATAATGCACCAACCTTTGTCAAGACCCCAATGTAACATACATTGAAACCTTGCTAGGGATACCAAGTCCCAAATTTATATTTCCAACTTAAACAATGAGTGCAACCCTTGCCATTTCGAAATCAAAGTGACCACCATTTCACATACCATACACCATACATAAATTAAAACTGGAGTGTTGATTCCTCGTCAAATTAAATGTAGCATAGTAATACTTGTGAGAGATAATTAAGAAAAAATCATTTCCTCTTTAGTCACCTCGCCCATAACATCCTCTAATCAATTATTTTGACAACGATTTAAAGAAAATAAATTGTAGAGCTCATATCTCAGCCAACTCATAAGCACATAAAACATAAGTGTCATCTCTTCATCATAGTTACACAAGTCACACAAGGGGTCCCACCTATTAGTATATTATTAAATATAATTAAATAATAAGGCGTTGCAACCATTTGTAAGAAGGTACCCTATGTTGTGCTTTTGGGCATCAACAAACTGGCGACTCCACAGGGAAATCTGTTTCCAATAGACTTAGAACTCAGAATGTCCGGTTTCATATATCAATGAGCATAGATCAAAGAATTATTGACCAGCATGAATATGCAACAGGGGGGAAAAGATGGTTTAAGGGAAATAATGAGACGTGATTTGGGGAATAACTCATGAAAAGTGGTACGTATGAGGGGGTTTGGTGTTGTATGAATAACATTCGATCAACCACAGTAAGAAGTGTTTCTTCCAAGGATGATTTTAAGGATGGAAAATTATTTTAAAATGTAGAAACCTTGGTGAATCTTACTAATCATTCATATGTCAACTATAAATGTATAGAGATATTTTTGTAAAAATAATCAAATTTATAATTATTTTATATAGTTTTTATAAAATTTTGGCTATTTTTAAGGTAAAATAATTTTATACTATAGAATTTGGGTGAATCATTTTTAAAATAGCGAATCTCGTTTTTGGAAAAACCATGGAAAATTAGCCCATGAGAGAAATTTAGCCCCTAAAATCATCCCTAGTTTCTTCATGTTAAGGAGAAATTTTCTGATATGCTCTTTTGAATCTCAGGATGGGGGGAAGAAAGGGATAACATAAAATAGGGAAGAAGACCAAATCATTTATCTAACAATAGTTACTGAAAGAAAAATGAAATTTAGTGATGTATAAAAGGAGGACTTCGTAACAGTTGTGTAAACTTTATTGTTATTGATCAACAATACTTAGAGAATGGCATTGTTGTGGAAAAACTGATCCGAAATCTATTCTTGATAAGCAGCAAAACCAAACTAGCAGCAAAACAAAATAGCGTAAATTGAAACAACAGGAATTAAAACAACAGGAATTGAAAATTCAATTGGAAAAATCAAAATAAAACAACGAAACACAAAGCTATGTACATCAATGATTCCAATATGTCATTTAGTAATCAGTATGATTCCACATAATGCTTCAAATGGGAACCATTGGTACTATAAGAAAACAATTGTTCTTTCAAATATTTTAAAAGATAAGAGTTTGCACCTAGGACAAAAGCGATTTTGAAAGGACCTAGCCATAATTTCTGGAATTTTGAATGTCTTCCCTCTGTTAGCATGGGTTGAGTCCCAAAGTAAGACTTTCTCATTCACCTTAAATTTGACATCTTTTGTGTGTTTTTTAAAGTATTTCTATACAGTTTGTTGTCTTCTCTTTATATTTCCCAAGGAAAAGTTTCTTTGTTCTTCTAGGGACAATAGTGCATTTATCCTTTGAGGGACATTGGAAGAATTTAATTCTTCAATCTGTAGCATCAACCTTAGAGATGAGAGTTCCATCTTAGTAGGAAGAATGGATTCTTGGCGATAAACCAGTTGAAAGGGGGTACAACCTGTGCTTACCTTGGTGGTAGTGCGATCTTCCCAAAGGGCGTAAGTGAGGAGGGTGTGCCATTGTCGAGGTTTATCTTTGATGATACTCTTTATGATCCTAACCATATTATTTTTAGTAGACTCAACTTGCCCATTTCCTTGGGGGTAATAATTTGATGAAGTTATATGTTTGACTCCCAACTTAGCTAAAAATTGGGTCAATTTTGAGAAAATGAAAGCTGGATCGTTGTCTGTAATAATCTCTAAAGGAATGTTGAATCTAGAGAAGATATTAATTTCCAGGAAATAAACTACTTGTTCATCTTGTGAATGCCTAAGAGGGACAACTTCAATCCACTTGGTGAAATAACTAGTGGCTGTCAAAATAAAAATCTGCCTTGCGGAAGACGAGGGATTAATAGGACCAACAAATCTTGCAGAAGGATCAATCTTGCAGTGACTCGGGACGAGTCACATGTGAGTGTTGGGGTCCTATTGGCCCTTGGTTATGTATTAAGGAAGAAAACAAAGATTAAGGAAGAACAAATATAAAGTACGAAGTGCGCAGAAGGCACACAAACCGAGGATGGGTCGAAGTGGGTAAAGAAGCAGAAAGAAGGAACGAGGTAAAGGAAAAGCAAGCCGTTGAAAGAGAAGATTAAGGAAGACAAAGCAACAAAGAAGACAGATCGTGGACAACTCAACAAGTGGTAGAAGACACCAATGGGTTCTTTGGAGCACCTCGCGGAGAAGAAGGAAGAACAGGTTAGCAAAGCCCTTAAAATGCAGGCTATGTGAACCTAGGGTTTTGGTATCTAGGGTTTTAGACCTAGGGTTTTGACACCTATGCTTCGGTCTAAAGTTGTCTAAGAGTCATGAAATGCATAAATACAGGTCTAGAATATTTGAGAGGGTTGGTCGTTGGTTATTGTTGTTGTCGTCATTGTTGGTGATAGCCATATTGAGCGAGATAATTGTTTTGTTGTAAGAGCATTCTGTATTCTGGATTTTCAGCTGGGTGCGAAGATCAACCCTTCAGCTGGGTGCATAGAAAGGGGAGAGAAAGAGGAAAAGAGAGAAGGATCTGCAGCTAAGTGCGTAGATAAAACTGTATGTTTTCATCTAATATATCAAGAAACACGGTTCTGTGGACGTATGATGTAGCCCTAGGGAGAGGGTGAACCACATAAATCTTGTTGTTCTTTGCGGTTGATGTTGTGTTATTTTCTATCTATTATATTGTTATTGCATGGATGTTTTCCCTATTAAAGATACAAGGTATAAGCTAACTTTGTGAAGCTAAGTGTAAGACTGTTAAAGAATCTCTAGGTTACATTGTGTTTTTGTTCTAGAATAATTTTGCATTTCCTCTGGTTGTAGACACCTGTGTCCTGCAACCCCCCTATTGCTACTTCGGGTGAGACTTCATCTACTTTGCAGGTGTTGCTGAAAGGGCCAGTAGTTAGGGTTTGTTGGTGCATTGTTTGAGTTGAACCCTGGGTCTGCCCCTGTGCCAACATACAAAAACAATATTGAAGACATCTATCATAATTTTACAACAATCCTCTCTACCTTTATAAAAAAATTATCTATTGAAGTGTTGCGTAAAAAGAATAATAGAATTTTTAGGTGAATTCAGAAAAACCACAGTATTATCCATTGAATGTCAACGTTTCAGATCCATATCAGGATCCATCATCAGGACAAGAAGCTTGGGTAAATTTGTAAGAAGAGAAGGTTATAAATAACTAATTTTGGCGGGAAAATCTTGTGTCGGCTAGAGTCTTATTAGTAAATATTTTAGATTAGGTTTATTTAGTTTAGTTAAATTTAGGGTTTTCTAAAAGATTTCTTCAAAAACATTATTTAGAATTCTTTATTAAGATATTTTAATTCTATTTTAATTTTTGTTTTTTATTTTATTTTGTAATCATTAATTAGAATGTGTCTTTTTAGTAAGATTGATAGTGATTAAATAGGTTCAAGGTAGATTTAAATGAAAAAAAAAGTATTTAGAAAAACCCTAATCTAATTATTATAATGGTGCAGGTTGAGGTTTATTGATTAATACATTAACCATTATTAAAGTGTGTTAGCACTTATTCTTGCAAGGGGATGTTTTTCCTTTGAAGTTGGCCATTGGGTAACCAAATGCGAGAAAAGGGGTTTAAAAACCCACCATATGCATTTTTATATAAAGTCGGGGCATAATTATGCAAAGGTGCGCACATACCTGGTCGACGAAAAGCCATCAAGCACAGGCTCAGTCTCAACCGTCAGATCCATCAAATAAATTAGATCGGTGACCATCGACTGATCGGGATTATAGAGTTGCAAAAAGTTTAGCATTAGACCAAGGCCCGAAATCGTGAAATTTAGGTCGTTCATTTCAGAGGGACATGTGGCACACGATCAGCATAGTCGTGATTTCGCGAATCGGGAGGTCGAGAGTTGATCACATCATAGACTCCCGAAACGCGAAATCACGAAAAGATCGCAGTTGTTGATCAAGGGAGATATTTGGACCGTTGGGTAATCTTTTCGCGATTTCATGAGTTGGGAAAGTAGGAGGGCGAGTCCTGAAAACTCGTGACATGCAAAATCGTGAAACAATCAGGGCCGTCCATTCCAGGGGACGCGTGGCATAGGATTCGGGCCAAAGAAAAGTCTTCCCAACAGTGTCGATGGTATGTGGTACCACAATGACAATTTGATCTGGGTCGTCTAAAGTAGATGGGAACATGGCAGTAGATAATGTGAAATCGCGATTTCACATATCAGAGGTTCGAGCATGGAGCACAACGCAAACTCCCGACATGCAAAATCGCGAAGTGCTCAAAGTTTGGGCCCATGGTCATAGCCCGTGGCCCTATGGTGTGCAGGTATGGGAAGAAGATTAGCACCTATCGCGTAGAGCTGGTGATGTGGGGTCTTCAAGGAAGAAATCTTGGCCGTCAATTTTAGAGCAGATTCGACCATTTATCTGGATATGACCATTTTGCGATTTTGGGCATCGCGATGTTGTGAATCAAGGGGAGTGATAACTCCCGATATGCGAAGTCCCAAAATGTTATTTGGTTAAGTATAGGGTCACAACCCGCGATCATATGGGAGCAGATCCATAAATAAAGGGAAGGCACCTGTCAAGCAACAAGCGGCTGAGATTTTTTGAGAAAATGATCCTGGCCATCAAGTTCAACGAAAATCTGACCGTCGATCCAGACGGGTTGTTTTCGTGATTTCGGGTAACGGGATTTTTGAATCAAGGGGAGTGAAAACTCCTGAAATGTGAAGCCCTGAAATTTTATAGGGGATAAGCGTAGGGTCATGGCCCGAGGTCATGTGGAACGATGGAAAGGATCGGCCCCAAAGGGCCAAAAGTGCATATATTGATTGCAGAAGAAGAGCAGCAGGGCTCGAAGTGTCGATATTGATTTGAGGAAGTTAAGGCACTACCTGGAGCATTCATGGATGTCAGAACTCATCTCGGTCCCAATGAAGGAGGTTAATGGAAATAGGGGGTGGTGGTTGAAGCCTCGTTTCACCCCATTAATGGAAAGCAAGAAAGGATGGTCGTGGCGGCTAGCTGACAACCCAGAGCTCCTCTGTAAATGGGTTTTCCTGCAAAGTCCATACTGTTTTAATTTCACGTCTGACAAAGGAAAACATGTGCAGTCTGACAGGAGAAGGAGGAAACACAAAGCTTTGAATGTAGTGGTCCGATCGTATCCTAGAGGGCCATGAGCAGTTTTGAGTATTTATACTCAATTTTGATATTTTGTAAGGGTCGTCAATGGTTGAGCTAGGCTCCCGTATTGTAAAGTTTTGAGGAAGCATTGGTTCCTCTAGTTATGCATTTTCATTTGAGACTTCTTGTTTAATGAAAGTCAACTTCTTTCTGTATCTATGAAAACAACTATGTTAAAACACTCAGAATTGGAGGATCCAATCGAGGGTAGTTATGTTGTTGAGATGTAGGTTTGATCACTGCAATATTTTCACCAGTTTTAATCAGTTTCTTGTGTTATATTTTCCCTCTTACACTAAGTAGCTCGGAATTGGAGGATCCAATCGAGTTGTTACAGTAGCATTTTGATGTAGGTTTGATCATCGTGATGTTATAACTGTGTTGTTTAGGCATATCTTAGTGTCTGAAAATTCGGGTCCAAGAGGATCTTGTTCTTGAAGGTTTTCTTCCTTAGGTTGCTGGAAGACTGGATGTCCATAGTATACTCTGACATTTTCTCACCAAGTCTTCCCTCTGCTCATTTTAAACTCAACTTCCTGACTGGATTTAGATCTATACCTCACTTGCTTATGTTTTGCCTAGTCTGGGATTCTGAGTTAAAGCGATATTCTCTTGGGTCTACGCCCATTCGACCACCCTTAATCATTCATTGTGACATATAAAAATTATGGGTATCAGACTTACCTCTGCCGTAATCCAGAGGTGACTTCTGGTGCTAACAAAGTGTTATTAAATGATGTTATTAGTATCTAATAGGTTTATTAAGTGTTAAATTATTTTATTTATTAGATGTTTTTTTCAGAAACCCTAAAATATTTTTAATGGTGTTTGTAAGGAAGTTTAAGATTGTTTAAAATGAAGAATTAGCGTTATTAGGTTTAGGGTTTGTTAATAATAGTTTGTTGGTGTTATTAATTAATTAATAAATTTTTGTATTTAGGTAGAGTTACTTATGTTTTTTCTCTTATTTGTATGAATCAAGGGGAACCAATTTTCACTTAAGTCTAGGCCATTGTCTCTATTTAGGTTTCTTGGGTGCTTATGGATTTCGATTGCTTCTCTGATTTGTCGTTTAAAGAGGTGCTCTTCTTTGGCCAGAATTTTGGTGTCTTCTAGGAAAACATGGTGTTTTGTTTTGAGGGAGTGTTATGTTAAGGCAGAGGTGCGAATGCATTCATTCTTTATGTCAACTCCATGTTCTTTGATCCTAATCTGGAAGGAGCGATCAGTTTCCCTGATGTAGCATTCTCTGCATGAGAATTATATTTTGTAAATACCTTTGCCTTTATGAGGGTCAGGTTTGTCTTTGACGGATCTCATATTTTGTTTGATGGTTTCATGTGGTTTGAAGGAGGTATTGATCTCTTTCTTTCTAAGGATCTTCGCAATATTGTCGGTAACTCCTTGGATGTAAGGTAGGTAGGCCTTTCTATTGGTGTTCTAGTCTTTTAGGGGGTTAGGGTTTTGGCTGGTTTTTTCCAGGGCTTTATTTATTGCGTTAGTAATGTCTATATGTTTATAACCTATGTTTTTTAAGACAACTGAGAGGTGATATTTTTCTTGTTCTAGGTTTGTCTCATCAGAGATCCTTATGTCTCTTGTGGCTAAAGTGTTTAGGACACCTAGTTTCTGGTTAGGGTGGTGATCTTTTTCCGACATTCAATGGATAATATTGTGGTTTTTCCGAATTCACTTGAAAACACTCCTCACCACAGAAATTTCAGCAATCAAAATAATAGAATTGTCAACCTTTGGTATGATAATGTGTAAACTTGCTAGAAAATCCATTAGGTATTCCCATAATGATTCTTTGAAATATGATAAGTTTAACAAATACAAAGCCCTAATTAAAAGAAAAAAAAATCACTACATAAATAGAAAGAAAGAGAATATTTTGCAAAGCTATATCCAAAGAAATTTTGGAGGAAAATTATGACTCTTAAATCTAAAGAAAATTTCATGATTCCCCTGACAGAGTGGAATTCCTACCTTAAAAATATTTATGAATCTCGTAATGTCTTGGACAAAATTCCAAAAGTTTATACAAAATATGATGTTTTTTCTATAGAAGACATAAAGTTTGGGGTTAATCTACTTGTAAACGAGAAAGATAAGTACATCAAGGGCTACCAAGCTGAAATATTAAAAACCGGAGGGCCTATTATGACCCGTCATATACACAATCTCTTCAATTTAACAGTCAAGTAGGGCTTCCCTAAACCTTGGACTCAAAGCCTCATTGTACGTATTTTTGAAAGTGGGGATAAAAACAATGCCTATAATATAGGACCATTATGACTAGCCCCATTTTATCCAAGCTATATGAAATTATTTTGGAAAAGAACATAAGCATATGGCTAGAAAGCCATAGAAAAAGAGCTAAAGGTTAGGCTAGTTTTAGAGGTTGTCATTCAATTATGGACCACCTTATCACACTTAGGATCATTGCAGAGGAGTGTCACAACAATAAAATGAACCTCCTTTTTTGTTTCATTGAATTTAGGAAAGCTTTTGACACTATGCCTAGGTCCAACCTTTGGAATAGGTTAGAAGAGATAAAAGTTCCCTTCAGGATGAGAGTTGTTGCAATAAGGTTGTATGAGAACCTTATTTCCAAGTTTAGGAGCATCAAGGGTTGGTCAGAAGAAATTAATTGCAATATAGGAATCAAGAAAGCTTGTCCCCTATCCTCTAACTTTTTGGAATATACATTGACAAGTTAAAAGATTGTTTTGAAGCCACAGGTTGTGTTGGACCAACTCTTTCTAGTATAGTAATCATCCTTCTTCTCTATGTCGATGATATTGTTCATATGGAAAGGAATCCCTATGAGCTTAGTAAGCAACTTAGAATCCTCAAGGACATATGCTTTAGTATAGGTATGACTGTGAACACTGAAAAAACGAAGGTTGTGATCATTAAACCCAACAAGATCACCTACGATAATTTTGTATACGGCAAAAATATCTTAGAGGAAGTGTCTTCATACAAGTATCTCAGAATTGATATTCATCACAAGCTCAATTGGAACTATATCATTGAGAAAATGATAAATAGAGGGTGGAAAGCTTATTATGGGCTTGAAAATAAATGTAAATTAGCAGACCTTTGGCTATGTGATAAGAAAATGCTCATTTTTTAGACTCTTGTCACTCATGTTATCTTATATGGATGTGAAGTTTGGGGATGCAATATCTCTTGATAATCCTGGAGAAATATAGTGCATATCCAAAAGAATTTTATAATTTATAATGTCAAAATTAAGGGAAATACACCTTATCCTATTATCCTTATTGAAGCAAGCCTTTCCTCCATTGAGAGCACAACTATGATTAGGGACTTAATGTACAAGAACAAGATAAACAATGTGGATAACAAGAGGCTCCCCAACATTGCTTCAGACTCTAGGAAAAATCACCAACGACTCAAGTGGGGATGACATAACGATGCCAAGTCTTGGCTAAATCATCGGGGAATAAAAGAAGAAGTTATTTTGCAGAATATCGATGATATTTAAAATATTGTACAAGCTAAATTTAAGGAGAATATATGGTGTGGTAAATAATTAGAAGATAATAGAAAAAAAAAGATATTATAAGGAGGTGGTTAATCCTAACCTTGAAGATCAAAAGTATCTCTCTGTTAAGAAGAGAAACAATATTGCTAAAATAAGAACTAATTCTCATGAGCTGCATGGTGAAACCAAGCGTTAGACAATCCCCAAAACACCATGGAAAGAAAGAATCTGTCACCTTTGCGACACCAAGAGGGTTGAAGATGAAAAACACTTTCTCCTGGAATTCCCTAAGTATACCCAAGTTAGATCCCAATATTTGTCACAATACCGACCTTCCTAACCTTCTAAGGCATCAAAACTTTAGTGATATTGGAACGTTTCTCTTAATGTTTTTCAGGCATCTAAATAACATTTTAAAGAAATCCAAGAACCAATTTTGGTCTCAGTGGAAATCATCATCATCATCAACACAATTAAAATGTATTGGCTATTATTTTTTGGAGAGTTGTTTTTTACAAAACCTTGTATAAGGGAGATGTTTAATTCTTTCTGTGTTCATCATGGAGTTAACACATGGTAATGTCGATACAGTTGACACGTGGTATTTTAAAAACATTTCAATGTCCAACACAAATAAATATACTTCAATGTCCACTTTACTAAAAAAATGTAGATCCATTTTAAACTAGATTATTTTGCTGTGATACTAGGTTGTAAAGCGCCTTGCTACTCTTGGTGCAAACATTTTTATAGCAACTTTATATATAATACATAAATACTTTTTACAACTCAATATACATGAAAAATATAATTCTTTCACAATTTAATACATGACATTTAATATATATATTAAAATATATTAATGACAAAAAAATATCTCAATCATAAATAAAATATTTTAATATCAATTTTTTATATATAAAAAACTATTAAATAATATATTATTACCTCTTTTACCTACCTACCTCTGTGTATGGTAAATTCAAAATTAAGATGCAACTCTCCTAAGAACAAAATTATGATAAACTCTCCGAGCAAAATTAAAATGCTTAAGTGCCAATAATATCTAACTGCATCCTCTGGCCAACATTTCCTGGCATTTTACATAAGAATTTTGACGCTGGAGGCGCATCTGCTGGTAGAATGCTGCTATAAATTCTTCTGCCTTCTTGTCGATTTCTGAGCTCAAGGAGCAATTGGAACATCTGGTCGTTGAAACACAAGTACAGGAATCAGAGTTGGATTCATCAGAATTAGCTGAAAACTGGGGATCCATATAACTGACACACTGACCATCGTCTTTGTCGCACGCAATTTCGGGAATTCCCACATCACCCGACTCGTATTCCACTTCGTCTTTCACATTGACACCAGATTCCACTTCGGCTTTCACATTGACACGAATGCAGGAGGGTACGAACGCTCTAAGAAGAAAACGTCCAATTCCTGAATAAGTTGAAGAAGATCTGCTGCATGAAAATTCATACTGGTTGTTGAAATTACCTCCGGTGCAATTCATGTTCATGGATTTCTCTTCACCAAAGTACTTCAAGTGCGGATCGGCAGCCATTCTCTGCAATCTCTTCATTGCAATTCTGGTTTTCACCACAAATCTCACCAGCCTTGCTCTGAGGCGTTTAAGTTCTGAGGGGATCTTCATTTCTACCAGACCATAAAAACATAAAATCCCAGTTTTATGACTATATCGTTGGCATTTAAATAGGGTTGATTTGAGTACAATGCGCGTGGAGATCGTGGGATTCGATTAAAATAGGGTTGATTTGATTTAAATAGGGTTGATTTGAGTACAATGCGCGTGGGATTTGATTTAAATGCTCGTGAAGTCCATACGGGTTGGTTTGATTTAAATAGGGTTGATTTGAGTACAATGCGCGTGAAGTCCACATGGAGTCAAGTATTGCCCCCGGTCATAATGGAAGCTGCTCGTCTCCTGAGTATAACTGTTACAGAGTCAATCACTGTGTCCCCCGGTTATTGACTTTGTGATACTACAACAGTGGAGCTGCCTCCAATGAAATTGCAAAGTTCTTCACTTGTCTTTGTCAATTGTTAAAAGTTTCACGTATATACCTACCACTGAAGAAATCAGTGTGACTATACGTAATAGGCTAATTATTTAAAAAACTTTTTAGTTTGTATTTAGCTGGGCTAAAAATTAGGCACAGTGATCAGATGAAAAAAACAAAAAAAAACTTTTTAATATGTAGTTATCTGGGCTAAAATTTGGGCACAGTGATCAGATGATTAAATGTGCAGGGTTTCTCTACATAGGTTGTAAAGGTATATTTTCATTCCATTCTTCTATAATGAAAAAAATTGAAAAATTGTAAATTTTGCTGTACCTTAATTGAATAGAAAATTAAATATACATTTCAAAATAAAAATTATTTTAAATAAAGTATAGTTATTTTCATTTTTGTCAAGGTTGAAATTTGTTAGGCACTTAACCCCTTACTTAGGTAGAATAATATATTTTCATGTAATAAAGGTTAATATTAATAAGGCCTAGCAATAAGGAAGAATAAGTCCAATGTAAGAAGACCTAATAGAAGCTTCAACTTCTTCTAGAAGGATCTTACTCTAGATTGTTTTTTTGATAGAGATATTTAGTATAAATAGAAGTCGAGGGTATGGGAAGTTTTGTCTTGGATATTATTGTAATAGAGCTCTGCTCTGCTGGAGGTTGCTCTCTCAAAGAGGCAAGTGAACATTGCTCTCGGTAATCAAAGTGTTATTTCTGGTGTTATTTTGTTATCATTTTGGTATTATCGTGGTGTTTTCCTGGTTATATTCTTGTTCATCTTCCATTTCTAGCTATTTATTTCCGTTCTGCATACTTTTTATATCTGGAATATTACAAGTGGTATCAAAGCACCTTACTCAGCAGAAAATTGTGGGTTAATTTTTTTTCAGGGTAGAGACGTCTTCCGACGTCTTTAAGCCACGGAGATCTGTCGTTACGCGCATAAAACTGCGGTTGGGGATTCATACACGCAAGAAATACAATTGGTTCTTAAGCACACATCTGTTGGCGACCCTTGTAACCCCTATTGGTACCCCTTCGGGTGGTAGCGCATCAAACATCCCATGTATACGGATCGGCCTAGATCTCCTGAAGCCATCCGTAGATAAACCAATCGGCCGCCTAACTACTATAGTGCCACCGAGAACAACAGTCGAGAAGATACTCTCTAGTACCTAGGTAGTCGGGTAGTACGGTTAAGGGTACGGTCTAGCCTCCTTAGTTGGTGCCCTGAGATATTGGATTGAGTACTACTGTTGGACCCCGCACGTATATCAGAGAGCTATAGCATAGGGAAAACCCTTGTTTGTAGAAGCCTTGAATACCTAACCCTTGGGACAGAAATGAAAACAGAACAGATAAGATCTATTGCAGTGCAACTATGTCTCATGCATTCGAGTTGCAAAATTACTACAAGTTTCTTCCTATTAAGCATTTGGACATTTCATCACTACATTATTCTTCAGATCGGAGTATAACTCTGCAGGAGTATAACTCTGGTGAATGGTGAAATTCGATATAATGAAAATAAGAAAGGTTTTCCTGGTTGAGGGTTTCCAGTAAAAATCTTTGTGTATTCTGTGTATGAGCCATTGATTAATCTTTGTATTGCTTAAGAATATATATGCATTTCTTTACTTTGCAGGTTTAAAACTTACATGTGGTATCAGAGCACGTTTTTGGCTTCAGAGGGACGCCTTTGTTGCTGAGGGTTTGGCTCGGTCTTGATAGATCAAGTTTATCTTGGGTCTGTGATAAACCTGGGTTCAGTGGGAGCTTTTACAGAGGAGATTCGAGTAAAGTAAGAGGAATGACGAACTCATCTAGAATCGAGATAGAGAAGTTCAATGGTAAAAACTTTGAGCTATGGAAGCTCAAGATGGAGGACCTTCTTGTAGACAAAGAACAATGGATCGCTGTGGATCCTGGTACACAGCCTACTGGTACACCATCTACA
>ML780769.1:276546-306604 GCA_009831015.1 Picea engelmannii | reverse complement strand
TGTTCAGTATCACTTTGTGAGAGACATGGTTGAGGAAAAGAAGGTGTTGCTGGAAAAGGTTGACACTTTGAAGAATGCTGCAGATTCATTGACAAAGTCTGTGAGCACAGAAAAGTTCTCTTGGTGTAGAGTAACAATGGGCAATGCTGCCCTGGATTGTTGACTATATAATCCCCTGGACCCCTGGATGCAAAGAAAACAACAAGTGGGAGAATGTTGGGTATGTGTTATATTCTTTGCATGTGTGTGTGTGTGGGTGCGGTTTTTGCTATTTTTAGCTGATTTGTAAATTAATCCCGGATTAAGGGATTAGGGTTTTGGTATCTACGGAATACCTAAAAACATTGTATATATTGTATGGTGAATGGTGAAATTCGATATAATGAAAATAAGAAAGGTTTTCCCGGTTGAGGGTTTCCGGTAAAAATCTCTGTGTATTCTATGTATGAGCCATTGATTAATCTCTGTATTGCTTAAGAATATATATGCATTGCTTTACTTTGCAGGTTTAAAACTTACAAGTACCAGCCCTTATTCTTCCCCTGTGGTCACGGTACTTAATAAATAAGGTACTTGGCACATGTGTCCAGACCTTCGTGCCCTCAATAAGCTCACCATCAAGGACAAGTTCCCCATTCCCATCATTGATGATCTCCTGGATGAGATGATTGGTGCTTAGTACTTCACTAAACTTGATCTGCATTTTGGCTACCACCAGATACGTATGCAAGAAAATGACATACCTAAGACTGCCTTTCAAACTCATGAGGTTCACTATGAGTTTTTGGTCATGCCCTTTGGCCTGTGTAATGCCCCCTCCACCTTCCAAAGCCTCGTGAATCATGTCTTCCGTCCTTTTCTTTGTCATTTTGACTTAGTTTTCTTTGATGATATTCTCATCTATAGTAAAACTTGGCAATCTCATATTTCCCATGTGGATCAAATTCTTCATCGACTCTCGCAACACCAACTTTTCCTCAAACAATCCAAATGTGCTTTTGGCGCCTTGAAAGTCGAGCACTTGGGTCACATTGTGGGAAAGGCCAGTGTCAGGGTGGATCCTAAAAATATTGAAGCTATGCAAGATTGGCCTCACCCAAAGACTCTCAAAAGCTTGCATGGATTTCTTGGTTTAACAGGTTATTATCGCAAGTTTGTTAAGAATTATGGAAAGATTGCATCACCTCTCACTGCTCTCCTTAAGAACAATTCTTTCACTTGGATTGCAGCAGTTGTTCATGATTTTCAAACCTTGAAGATGGTTATGTGCACCACTCCAGTCCTGGCCCTTCCTGATTTCACAGAGACTTTTGTCGTGGAATGCAATGCTTCTGGGAAAGGAATTGGCGTCGTCCTTATGCAAGAGGGTCGGCCTTTGGCCTTTACCAACAAACAATTGTCAGAGAAAATATTGGGAAAATCAATCTATGAAAAGGAAATCTTGGCTATTCTGCATGCCGTGGATCTTTGACACCCTTATCTATTGGGGAAATGCTTCCAATTTAAGATAGATCATCAAAATCTCAGGTATTTTCTGGAACAACGCCTTTCCTCCCCAAAGCAACAAAAATGGGTGACTAAGATCTTTGGATATGATTATGAGATCATTTACAAGAAAGGAAAAGACAATGTGGTTGTTGATGCACTTTCCAAAAAATATGAAGATGAAGGGTCCCTTTTTTCTCTCTCCTTCATTGTACCATATTGGCTCCAAGATGTTCACCAGGAATGGATACAAGCATATGATACAACAATTGCAGTCCAATTCTCCAGTCTCCTCAAGGTACTCTTGGCTTAATGATGAGCTTCGATACAAAGGCCGTTTGTATTTAAGTACCCAGTAAAAAGTTAAATCCATGGTACTTTATGAGCTTCATGCTACACCGACAACTGGGCACTCAGGGTTTACAAAAACCTATGACCAGGTCAAACATTATTTTTTCTAGGATGCTATGAAATAGGACGTTCATAAATTTGTGGTTTAATGTGATGTGTGTCAACGCAACAACGAAGAAACAATGAAATCTCCTGGCACACTACAACCACTCCCGATTCCACCTGCTATTTGGTGGGATATCTCTATGGATTTTATTGTAGGCTTACCTAAATCGGGAAATAAATCAGTCATCATGGTGGTAGTTGATTGTCTTTCCAACTATGCTCATTTTTGTGCTCTTCAACACCCATTTACAGCCTCCACTGTGGTTCAACTTTTCATGGATTGGGTCTTCAAGCTTCATGGCATGCCACATTCTATTGTTTCTGATCGTGACCCAACTTTCACCAACAATTTTTGGCAAGAATTGTTCAAGCTTTAAGGTACCCAATTGCATCTCAGCACAACTTATCATCCCCGAACTGATGGTCAAACTGAAGTGGTCAACAAGTGTTTGGAAAAATATGTGAGGTGTTTTGCATCTAAAAGGAAAAATCAGTGTGCTCAATGGTTACCACTAGCTGAATGGTGGTACAACACTTCTTACCATACAACTACCCGCATGACTTCTTTTGAAGCAGTACATGGACAAAAGCCACCTTCAATTCTCTCATATTTTTCAGGTGTCTCAAAGGTCTAGGTAGTTGACCAAACACTTACAGTTCGAGAGGCTATTCTTCATACCCTCAAAGAGAATTTGGTCATGGCTGAAAACTGCATGAAGAAACAGGTAGATCATGGTCGCTCTAAACGTCAATTTGCAGATGGAGATCAAGTGTTTCTTCGACTGCAACGTTACAAGCAAACTTCCCTCAAGGATGACCATTGTCAGAAACTGGCGCTCAAATTTTATGGTCCTTATACAATTCTCAAGCATGTGGGACATGTGGCCTATAAGTTAGCTTTTCCCAGTCATTCTGAGCTCCATCCTATTTTTCATGTTTCCTACTTAAAGAAGGTGATTGGAACTAAGTGCCAAACTCAAACCGACCTTCCCGAGTTGGACGAAGAAGGCTCCATTTGGCTACAACCACAAACAATTTTGGACTAGCGTGAGCGTCGTCTACGTCAGTGAACCATCAAGGAAGTGTTAGTCCAGTGGAATGATACAACTCCAGCAGATGCTACTTGGGAATCAGCTACTATTCTACAACAATTTCCTCATCTCAAGCCTTGAGGACAAGGTTGTTTTTAAGGGGGAGGACATGTTAGGGACTTAACCCCTCACGTAGGTAGAATAATATATTTCCATGTAATAAAGGTCAATATTAATAAGGCCTAACAATAAGGAAGAATAAGTCCAATGTAAGAAGACCTAATAGAAGCTTCTGCTTCTAGAAGGATCTTCCTCTAGATTGTTCTTTTGATAGACATATTTAGTATAAATAGGAGTCGAGGGTATGAGAAGTTTTGTCTTGGATATCATTGTAATAGGGATCTGCTCTGCTGGAGGTTGCCCCCTCGAAGAGGTAAGTGAAAATTTCTCTCAGTAATCAAAGTGTTATTTCTGGTGTTATTCTGTTATTATTTTGGTATTATCGTGGTGTTGTTCTGGTTATATTGTTGTTCATATGCCATTTCTAGTTATTTATTTTTGTTCTGCATACTTTTTATATCTGGAATATTACAAGCTTTCATCCTCAAGTTGGTTTTTGGTTACCTTTGTGATTTTGTTTCCTCAACCAAAAGCAATTTACAGAGAGATAAAACAATGCACACCAACATTATTATGAAGAAGATTTATTTCCCGCTTAAACCAAAGATGGATTCAATCCATGATCTTCTACCTTTACCAAACATTACTTAGTTAGACATTGTTATGAGTTATAACAGTGTTTGAAAAACATCTATAGTAATAATTGAAAAACATCTATATATATTTTTACAATATATTTTCATATACTTTTTACTGTAATTGATGTATGTATTGTTTTTTTTTTTGTATATATACACATTAATGTAGGTGCAATGTAATTTATTTCATCTATAATGGTGATTTATATATTTTATATGACAATGACATGCATTACACATATAATGGAATATCTAAAATTATTGTTGAATAAAAACAATAGATATTATATAATTTATGCATAGTGTTATTTTTACAAAACTCACTTTCATGAAAAGGAAATTAATAGAAGTTATACATAATGATTTATATTATGTTTATTTTGAATTTTACTCATGGTGTAAACTATAAAATTAAAATAATTTAAGCAGTTTTTCATTGGGTGAGATTTGTGTGCAAGTCAAAAGTCAAGGGACATGTTTTGTCACCATTGGTGAATACCCCTTTGCACATCCCTTATTGTATGTTAGACTAACAAAGGATAGATCTATGATCTCAAAAATGTAACCCCTCACAAAATAAATAATAATAACATCCAATCTTGTTTAAACATTTATATAACTAACATTAGATACTATGTTTGAAACAAGTATTATTATTTATTATATTTATATATTTACAGTCAATGTTATTAAATATAAAATTTAGTATAAAATTATAAATATAATATATAATAATAATTTTTACAAATATAGTATATAATGTTACTTATATAAATGTTTAAATAAGATTGGATATCATTATTATTTATTATAATTTTAAAATGATTTCCTATTGTAGGTTCTATAAAATATATACATACTGCTTTTTATACAAAATTTTTGTATTATATTTATTTAATTTATTCATTTTGTTTCAATGGGTCATACATTTTTGGAAGTCAAAAGTCAATGGACATGTGCTCTTACACATCCCGAATTGGAAATTACACTGAAAATGATAGATCCATGATCTTAAAAAAGTAACCCCTCACAAAATAAATAATATTGATATCCAATATTACTTAAACATTTATATGACTAACATTTTATACTATGTTTGTAAAACAAATTATTATATGGGATATTTATAATTTTATTATGAATGTTATTAATCTCTACCAAGGCGTAGAGGGACTATAGCGATCGATAATTGAACTAAAAACATTGATTTTTATATAATAAAAAGTACCATATATGTCATGATCTATTCTCAATGTTTTATATGTTAGCATATCCAAAGTTTTTGATCATATACGGTCTTTCTGAATCATATATTTTCTTATGCATTGCTCCAAGGTGGATTAATGCTAGCATTTGTTCGAATGTTTGTCTTAGCATTTTTTGCTAGCTAAATTTATCCTAGGTTTTGTTAATTATAAATATTTTTATGTTTTTTGTACTATTGTTATTATTATTACTTTTATTTTTTATTATTTTTAAGTACTTAACGTACTTAAAGAGGCCTGTCACACGCATTTTTTCTTAAATGTTTACACAACGCGAGGCCCTTGGATGGTTCTGACAGCCTTAAATGTTTACCTCACACCCTTAAATGTTTACTTAACAGACTACAATATTGTCTGTAGTGAATTTGGGCAGTTCGGGTATAGTGAAGTTTGTCAGTTAAGTGATGTCTGCAAAATGTGTATCACAAAATTGTTGGGTACAAAATGTATATGACGGAAGTGTTGAGTGCAAGATGTATATCACGGAACACGGAGACATGAAAAATGAAAAAAAAAATATGAATAATTAATTGAATAAAATTTAACAAAACATTATCACATATACGATATTTAATATTAATATTATAGGATAGATATCATTAATTTTACTTTATAGTTTATTTATTAATATTAATATAAAATAGTATATACAAGTATATAAGCATTTTAACTCTAGAGTCAAGAATGATCAATTTCTAGGTACAAACATTTATTATCATAAACAAAATTAAAATTCCAAAATTACATTTAAAAACATTAAAAATAATATTGAATAAAATTTAAATAAATGTTTATACTATTCTTTAAGTAAAAAGAGTTATAGCATTATATAAATTACTATAAATCTTGATACAATGTTATAATATTCTATAAATTACTAAATCTCATGTTGCGGTAGGTCGGACTAGTGATACATAAGCATGACTATTGGTCATACTGGTGATACATAAGCATGACTATAAATGTGAACCCGCGAGTCCGCCAGGAATTGTTAGGTGCAAAATGTATATGATGGAAGTGTTGGGTACAAGATGTAAAAATGAAAAATAAAAATAAATATGAATAATTAATTGAATTAAATTTAAATTTGAAACAAACAAATGATTAATGTATCAAACAATGTATTAACCCATTCTAAATAAGTTAGTGCACCAACCATTGATCTCAAAATTGGCCTACAATTCACTGATCTAGCTAGTGGGTTATAAGAATTCAAGTCTCCATAATACACTCATGGTAAGATTCTACAATCTTCCATCTTCTTGGTTCAACTCTCTTCACATTGATTTCTACGAGTTGTATCTAAGATGGTATCACCAAATAATTGTACTAACAATTAAGTTGTTCTGGGTAAATTAACTTTTAATTTACTTTTAATTAACTCAACAAATTAACTTTTACTTTTCTAGGTAAATTAACTTTTAGGCAGGGACTACCCTGCTATGCAACACTTGTTAAATATAACATTGACTATAAAATTATAAATATAATATATAATAATATTTTTTACAGACATAGTATATAACGTTACTTATACAAATGTTATATAAATGCTTAAGTAACATTGGATATCATTATTATTTATTATGATTTTAAAATAATTTTCTACAATAGGTACTATAGAATAAATGCATAGTAGTTCTTTCATAAAACTTTTATATTATGTTTATTTCATTTACACATTTTTTCATTGGGTGAGATTTGTTCAGAGGTCAAAAGTCAAGGGACATGTTCTCTCACCATTAGTGAAGACCCTCTTGCACATCTCTTGTCGGTTGTTAGACTGATAAAGGATACATCCATGATCTCAAAAAGGTAACCCCTCACAAAACAAATAATAATGATATCCAATATTATTTAAACATTTATATAAGTAACATTATATACTATGTCTGTAAAAAATATTATTATATTTATAATTTTATAGTCATTGTTATTGAATATAAAGTTGACTAGAAAATTATAAATATAATATATAATAATAATTTTTACAAACATAGTATATAATATCCTTTAATTTTTTTTTAATATTATGTTTATTTAATTTACACATTTTTTCATTGAGTGAGATTTGTTCGTCAAGGGACATGTTCTCTCACCATTGGATCTTATGTGCTTCTTCATTTTTCTTAGCTTCTTCAATTTGAGTCATTAGAGTTGCATTAGTACTTTCATTTATATTTTTGATGTTAATAATTCCCAATTCCAACATGTGACATGATTCTTCTCTTTTAGTTAATTGTATCTTTTGGGATTCTTCATTTTTCTTAGTTTCTTCAAGTTGAGGTTTTAGACAGATGACCATATCTTTTGTCTCTTCTAGTACTTCTTTTCTTTTATTGTCATGTGTCTTTAATTCTTCCATTTCTTCTATTAGATTAGAAACTTTGGTCTTCAATCTTTTGATTTCTTCTTCTTTGTATTCTAGATGAATCTTTTGTTCATGCTCTTCATGGTTAGATTGATCTTACTCTTGTAGTAGCAACATAAATTTCTTTTGAAGTTTCTCCAACTCTTCAAAACCGCACATAACTGTGTATTCAAGCTAGTCAAGAAAATCCTTAGTAACTTCAACATATAGACCATTTCCTTGTTCCATACTAATCACTTCAAATGTAGTTATAACACTGGTCTTAAAATCTAATAGTTTTTCTTTAGTGAATATTGAGGTATACATCAATTCCTTGATGTAGTAGTCTTCTATGTTGATGGATGGGCTTTGCATCAATTATTTGATGGAAATATCCTCTTCCGTGTTTTGTTCTTTATTCTGATCAGAATTATCTTTATCTGTATTTTGTTCTTCAATATGATTTGATTTCTCCATTTCTTTGTTTTGTTCTTTAATCTAATTGGATTTTTTTGTTTCTTGTTTTGTTCTATAAACTGATTGGAATTCTCCATTTCTTTGTTGTTTTCTTTATTTTGATAAGAATTCTCCAGCAGGAGCCATAGTAATTTAGCATAGGTGCAGTGTCCCATCTTTTCTTTGCTTGGTCTAGCAGTTTATTCTGGATTGCCTTTAATGCTATTCAATTATTTTTCTTTGCTTCTTTTGTAGTTTTGGATTTGTTCTTTGAAGTTGTTGAGTACCAAGGTTTAGATACTATTGAATCCCTCCATGAAGAGTAGTCTATTCCATCAAATAAGGGAACTTAATTTGTGGAGAGAGCCATTTGTCCACCCATTTCTTCGAAATATACCTTCCAGTGTTTAAACTGTGTTGAAGGCACCTGCTCTAATACCAATTGTTGAAATATACACTTGACATTGAGAGAGGGGGAGTGAATCAATGCCTTTAACTTTGATTGATTTTCACACTCTCATAGATTAACTAAGTTAACTGAATAAGATATATGCATCTCGATTAATAATTCATAAACATGTATAACGCAAACTGTATGTAGATAAAATATCTTTGTTTTATTTATTTAACTTGAATGAATACAAATCAAATCAATCTTTTAATATTTTCAACTTCAACTGAATATGGGAGATCCAACTCTCTGATACAAGACCCAACTTGTAGTTCTCAGATCCAACTGAGAAATGAGGAATCCAACTCTCATAACAAGACCTAGCTTGTCGATCTCATATCCAACTGCGATGTGAGGAACCCAACCCTCATAACAAGACTCAGCTTGTAAACATGCACCAACCTAATAGAATGAACTTCCATTCAATCCATTATATATATATTTAATCCACTGCAACACTTTTTTTTCACCACAATTTTTTGTTTATATAATCTTCCAACATGTATATATTGAATCCATGTGTCTTTTCGTTATAAAACAGTGCACCTCTTCATTTAATTAATTCTAAGCATTTTGTCATTGATCCTTCTATTTCTTTTAACTAAAGAGACTTCAAATCCTTTGTAGTCTTAATTTTCATTTATTCTTTTCTGTTTAGTTTCCCTATTATAGATTTATTAATTTTTGCAGATAGGTGCTTCCTTCAATCCATTTCTGTACAAATGACCATGGGCTTAAGACCACTATTTTATTAACCTTAGCGTCTCTTCTCTTTCTTTATTCTCTTACACCGTATCTCTACCTTATCATATGCCCAGTGGTACGTCAATACCATATGATTTAAATTTTCTTCTAGAAGTTCTCAAATCAACGGTCTGGTCTAATCCTTGTGCAACTTTGTTGGCTCTAGATCATTTTCAATCCTTGAAAATCGACGGTTCCGACTTAATTAGTCATTGAGATGGATAACTTTCATTTATTCCTGGATTACAAATATTTGGGACTCCAAGATATTTATGCCTCTTGCTTCAAACTATCCCCGGAGTGACGAAGTTCTGTTCCACCATTGATCTTTTCCCTGGTCTCATCCAATTTTCCCGATAAAAAAATGTGTTGTCTCCTTCTTTCTAACATCTATGCAACTTAATCTACGATTCTAAACCTTATTCAATGATCTAACCTTATGAAAGATGGTCAAATCTATACTACCCCATTTCTTGTTTAACTTTGACTAATTTTGGTTTTTAGATGATCGACGACTCTGACTTAATATTCAGTTGAGATGGAAGATCCTTGTTCACTTCAGGACTTTGAAGTTTCAGGACTTCGGCCTTTGCAGTCTTCCAACTCTTCTGGAGCAAATTTTTTCGGAGTGCGTATCGACACTTCCCTGCTTAATAACCTTCACATGTCCATGATCTAGGACCATGGGCTTAGGCACAAAGGATCTCCTGCTCTCCGGGTATTAGGCTATTCGTGACTTTGGCCTTCAGCGGTTCAAGTAGTTTTGTTGGTAGGAGAAGCAGGATATCCCCGAAGGATGTACTCCCGAAGTGACATAGATTTTCGACATCATTGTTGACATGGCACTAGTTGAGTGGCTTCCATGTGTCACCTTGATTTGTGACTTTCTTATACCTAATGTGCCAACTATACCTTGACACTTGTCACTAGTTGGTTGGGCCACATGTCATATTTGTCTTCTTCCACATGTCTTACTTCGTGGCTTCGAGAGTTTTGGCGCTTTTATACCATCCTTCGATTATTTCCAAAGTGTCGAATAGATATACCATTGTAGATTTTCAACTGTCTTGATCCTATGGCCTTTGTTTATTCTGGAACTCCAGGATTCAGGAGTTCTTGGTTTATTTGATTTTTTTATCTCCAAAGTAGGTTAAGGTCGGAGTTGACCACCTTCTTCATTAGCACGCTCTGAATATTTTCACTACCGATCAACGGTTGACAAGATTTCCTATTCTTCCTCTGATCTAATGGTCGACGGGAGTTCGTGACTTTTGGGTTTCGGCCTTCAGGTAAATTTACCTATTTTAGACTCATTTTCGCTGGAGTGGTCAGCATCAGATTTGGCCACTTGATCCAACGACTCGTATTTCTCCCGAGGAGATCTTAGATCAATGGTCTGCATGAGTTTTAATCCAAGACTCCAGGATATTGTGGCTTACACTGTCCTTCCACTAAACTCGATTGGATGGTCGATAATTCATATGAAGTCCCTCCTTGATCTAATGGCTAGAAGGATTTCATGACTTCATGAGTTTGTGCCTCTGCCTTATCTCCAATGTTCACCAAAGTGGAAAAGTTTTGATGTCCTGAAACTTACTCTATCCTTCCACTTGGATTTGATCAATGGTTCTAACTGATCTAATGGTTGCGATTACTCCTGAAATTTGAATGGACGATTATATTTCCACAATCCTTCACAAGGGATTCTTCTATGTAGGATCTGGCTTCTACATGATCTGATGTTCCAAGAGTTTCTCGAGAACTATATCAACGAACATGATTCTTCCTTGATTATTTTGGAGTTTTACTGTGGGGATTTCAATCCCAATATCACTTCTGCAATGCGCTCTCCCTTCTGATCTTTCCTTCATCCTTTCCAAATACCTTAGCATTGCATTCTCTTATTCCGTGTGTGTATTCTTTGTATAATCTCCCCACTATCTCTCCTAAGCTTTACGAACATAGGATCATTGTTGATCCTATTGTGATCAACAATGATCACGAATTTCCTTTTCCCCAAGGTGATCTTTCTTTTCCTCTAATTATTGTACATGTTTGACTCATGTTGCCATCAATGATAGCACATAATCAATAATTCCAACATTTTGACAATGCCCACCACATTTCATGGACCCACCATTGGCTATCATGATTTAAAAATTATTGATAGCACAAATATAGAAATTGGTTTCTTGGGCAATGTGACGATGAATAAAATTGTGGGTGATACCACTGTCAACAAGGATGATGACCTTCCGATGATTAATATAGCCAATGAGCTTGAGGGTTTGTGGAGCAGAGAAACCAGTGAGGGTATGCAAGGAAATGAGTGGGTCAACTTCAGGTGGGTCAGCGGTCTCCTAGGTAGCATCGGGAAGGGAGGGCTCTTCAACAAGGGGAGTTGTCACATCTTCTTCAGGAACATCTTCAGAAATGGCCATAAAACGTTTTTGTTCCTTACACTTGTGCCCCAGAAAATATTTTTCATCATAATTATAGTAAACACCCTTCAGTTGGTGTTCAACCATTTTGTCCCTAGTTAATTTATGTACCTTGAGGGGAGTGACAGGGGGTTTAGGATTAGTGGGTCGAGGGTGAGGAACAAAAGAGGGTTTTTTGTTCTTGGAAAAAAAAAACTTGTTGGGCCTCTTTAGTACGTTTAGTAGCTTCCAACCAAGTAAGAGGGTGGGCCATGAGAACCTGGGATCATATTTCATCCTTTAGGCGACTAATAAAGAATTCATGGAAGAACACATCTGGCATGCCCTTGGTTCTAAAGGCCAAATGCTCAAAAGTAGTTATAATGTCTTCCACTGGGCTTGATTGTTTTAACTTGGGCAAACGACTGAGATAGTGGGTATCAGTTTCAAAGAGGCCATAGATATCTGCAACACACTGGGTCTAGGAAATATACCCCTGACGTGAGTTTTTACACCATTGCCACCATTTCCATCGTTCAAGATCTAGATATAGGACATCATAACGAATTTTTTCCAACTCATCAGTAATACCATGCAGAGAAAAATAATGCTCCATTTGAGTGACCCAACCCGTAGGATTGGAGCCATCAAATTTATTGACCTCAAAGTGGGGGAGACGGGGGTCACGATAAAAGGATTTGGATTTAAAATGTAGATAATGAGAGGAATCAACAACATCTAGTTGGTCCGAGGAGGAAGGACCCAAAGGGAGGTTCAACAACTGGTTGAAAGAAGCATAATGGAGGGTGTTAAATTGGTTCATGAATTTGGCTTCCATGGTTTCAAATTTGTGATGGAATTCGGTCTCGAATTGTGAAAGGTGGGAATTGGTAGAGCCAATCTCAGATGTCACATATTGAATGGAGTCCTAGGATTGATTGATGGAAGCTTGCAGGTCTTGGTTTCGAGTGGTGGCCATTTGGAGAGGGGGACTGCGAGTAAGGAAAAATGGGTGGGTGAGACCACAAAAATGGACTTATAAGTGATAGGTACCATGATGATCAGGGAGAGAAGGGAAATATAATGGAATAGGAGGAAAAATAGGGAAGCTGAGAAGGGGTCTGGTCCACTGAAAAAAATATATTAAAAATGAAAGGTATGACTGTGATTAGGGAGAAGAGGGGAATCCAATGGGATAGGTCCCAAATAAGTGTGTCTAGAAGACCACTATACTATTTTTTTTATACTCGGGCGGATTTATACTCTAGCATGAATAATACTGTAGTGACAAAATGCCCAAACGCTTAATGGGAATAAATGTGTAGTAATTACACAACTAGAATGAAGAAGGCACAGTTGCGCGGAAATAGATCTTGTTTGTTCTATTTTTGTTTTTGTCCCAAGGGGTAGAGTATTAAGGGTTTCTACAGACAAGGGTTTTCCCTGTGCTATAGCTCTCTGATATACATGCAGGGTCCAATAGTAGTACTCAACCCAATATATCAGGGCACCAACTAAGGATGATAGATTGTTCCCTTATCCATACTACCCGACTACCCAGGTACTAGAGAGTATCTTCCTAAGTGTTGTTCTTGGTGTCACTATAGTAGTCAGGTGGCCAATAGGTTTATCTACGAAGGGCTTCAGGAGATCTAGGTTGATCCGTATATAGCTGATGTCTGATGCGCTAGCACTCAAAGGGGTACCAACAAGGGTTACAAGGGTGTCCAATAGATGTGCACTTGACTACAACTTGTATTTCCTGCATGTATTACGCCCTGACCACAAGTTTGTGAGCGTAATGACATATCTTTGTAGCTTTAAGATACTAGAATACATCTCTACCCTGAAAAAAATTTAACCCACAATTTCCTCCTGAGGAAAGTGCGCTGATACCACTTGTAAGGTACCAAGTCTATTATATTAGCAGAGAAGAGAAATAAAGCAGAAAATAGCACTGAGATAGCAAAAAAATACAAAACTAATGCAGAGATAACAACAGAACAACAAATTATATGGAACCACAACACCAAAATTGAACCTTTATTGATAGGAAACATGGTTCACTTGCCTCTTCGAGGGGGAAACCTCGAGCAGAGCAGATCTCTATTACAATAATTTTTTAAGACAAAACTTCTCATACCCTCTACTCGTATTTATACTAAATATATCTATCAAAAATAACAATCTAGAGGAAGATCATTCTAGAAGCGAAAGCTTCTTTTAGGTCTTCTTACATTTGACTTATTCCTCCCTATTGCTAGGCCTTATTAATATTGACCTTTATTACATGGAAATATATTATTCTACCCACTTGAGGGGTTAAGTAGGCTAGGTCCCTAACAAAATATTCTTTTCTTGTGGTAGTTAAATAGGAAGAAGAAGACATAATAGATGCTTTAGCTGGTTGTGATCCAAATCATAAGCAGGAATTGATCAACATCATATCTAATTATGATGATTTTTTTCAGGAACCTACAGGGTTTCGTCCTAAAAGAGAGGTTGAACATGAAATATATTTTCAACTAGATGTTCCTCTTCGGAACATTGGAATGTACATGTCATCAATAATCAAGAATGCAGAAATTAAGAAGCAAGTTCAGGAGCTTCTCAATAAAGTAATCATCAGACCAAGATCGTCTCTGTATGGTTCTCCTATTGTATTAGTTCCAAAGAAAGATGGCACATGGAGAATGTGTATTGATTTTTGAGCCCTCAACAAGATTATGGTAAAGAACCGTTATCCTCTTCTGAGAATAGATGATCTATTAGATCAGTTAAATAATGATGTGTATTTCACTAAGTTGGGCTTGCGAAGTGGTTACCATTAGATCATAATTGCAGAAGGAAATATATGGAAAACTGCTTTCAAGACCAAGCAGGGCTTGTTCGAATGGTTGGTTATTCCATTTGGGTTATGTAACACTCTAAAACCTTTTATGAGAGTGATGAATGATGTGTTCAGACCCTACATACATGATTTTTTTATTGTCTATTTATATGACATATTGATCTTCGGAAAAACATGGAAATATCATCTAATACATGTCAGGAAAGTCTTTTAACTTTTGGAGAGGAAGAAGTTGTATGTCAAAATGTCTAAGTGTGAATTTGGAAAACATTCTCTAGTATATTTGGGTTACATTGTGGGGAATGGCCAGATCAAAATAAATATTACATAAGTAGAAGTCATTGTGAAATGTCCCAAGCCAACTACTTCCACCGAAGTCAGGAGCTTCTTAGGAGTAGTACAGTACTGGATGAAATTCATTTCTAATTTCTCATACATAGCAACACCTCTTCATTGATTAACGAGTGCTAAACATGTCTTTCAATATGGATGCAAGAAACATAAATATTTTTAGACATTGAAGGGAAATATAAGCATCGCACTAGTTATGGCATTACTAGATCTACAACAACCATTTGAGCTTCAAACCGATGCAAGTGGATATGCCATGGGCGCAATATTGATGCAACAAGGTAAACCTATATGTTTTCATTCTGATACTTTCACTCAAGTTGTGATTAACTATACAACATATGATAAGGAATTGTATGCATTGGTACAAAGTGTAAAGAAATGGAAGCATTACTGAATGGGAAAGGAGACAATAATTCATAGAGATCATCAACCATTACAGCATTTGCAATCACAAACCAAGCTACAAGAGTCATGACACTTCAAGTGGATGGGTTTTCTATAGTAGTTTCATCCGATAATAAAGTATAAGAAGTGTAATCATAACAAGGTTGCAGATATGTTATCAAGACCAGTAAGTAATGCATCGACAATACTCAGGTATAATGCTTTATCACATGAAATCTATGCAGAATAATATGCTAGGGATGATAATTTTAAAGAAGTATATGATGTATTAACTCATGTCAATCAACAGTCATACTATTATTGTCAGGAAATGAGAAACACTTCCACACTAAACCTAGTAGAAGAAAAGAAGAATTTAATTAAGAACAAAAATGACAAAGTAATCACACCGTACATAGATATTTTACCTTGGAAACCCAAACTGGGAAAACCAAAATTCCTTGAGTGTTCTTATCTCTTGTTGTATTATTCAATATGAATAAAAGGTTACATGTCTAACCTTGTTCCACACTTAAGACATATTTGACATCATACCCTCTTTCCTGTGCAAGAACAACCTTGTATCCTATATGGCTTACATATGCATGACCAACAACATACATATACAGATTTCTCTAAAGAATGGTTATGCTACGATTCATTGATTTCATTATTATCCTTTACAGCCTTACAAAACGCCTCTTTATAGGCTTTACAACATGCAAAACCCTAAATACTTAGTGCCCAAGAATTGATGTCGATTCCTTTACAGTGTCAAATTGCCTCGACCTTCGCCTTCGACTCTACTCGATCGACTAACCTCGAACTTTGAATTTTTGTCGATCTACCTCAACTCTCAACCTAATGTCGATCCAGCTTGAATTCAACTGTCATTGGATTCACCTTGACTATAATTTCATTTCAAATAATATAACAACCCAACTCCCTCGACTTACAAACAACCTTTTGCTACTAATCGATCTTTAAACTTCTTGGCTTGTCCTACGTCATTAATCTTGTTTTTGAATACCCATTTTCTACTGACGGTCTTTCTTCCACTATGTAACTTGACTAAATCCCATTTCTCATTCTTGTGCAAGGATTCCATGTCTTTGAACATGGCGCCCTTCCATAGTTTACTCTCTACTGAGTCAACTGCCTCACCGACTGACGTGGGCTCATTGTCGATGGTGGTTAAAATGAATGAAAAATGAATGTCGAGTGGACTATACCTTTCAACCGGTTTTCTTATTATTTTTGACCTCCTTACCACGAGAGTTTTTTGTTCCTTCTTTTCCTCTGATTTAGTCGACTCATCTAAATCACCTTCTTCATTCCTCGGTTCAAATCGCATCGTCTCAGGATTATTCTCGATCTGAAAAATTTCCTTAGGCTCAGAATTACCTCAGAATTATGTGAATACCACATCTCGAATGTACATTGTTATCCTTGATGCAGGACCCCAAAGCCTACTTGCTCCTCTTTTCCTTGGGAACATGCAAAAATGCATCACAACTAAATACTTTGAGATGTGAAACTTAAGGTTTGTTACCCGACCATACCTCATGTGGATTCGTGTCGACTAGCGCTGATGAAGGAGACATATTCACAAGATATCTTGCAGTGTCCACTGCCTTCGCCCATAATTCTTGTGTGAGCCCAACACTATTGACAATTCTCCTTGCCTTATCCATTAACGTTTTCTTCATTCTCTCAACAAATCCATTTTTTTATGGGGTATATGGTGTGGTATTTTTGCATGCTATGGCACACTGCTTGCAAAACTGATCAAATTATTTTCCACAGAATTCACCACCATTATCAGTTCTCAACACCTTAATATTCTTATCTATCTAGTTTTCTACAAGATATTTAAACTCTTTAAATTTCTTGAAAACCTCTGATTTCTTCTTCAGAAAATATATCCATGTTTTCCTAGAAAAATCATCTTTGAAGGAGACATAATACTGGGATCTTCCAAGTGAAGGAATTGTAGCCGGGCCAAACACATCACTATGAACCAATTCTAGAATTCTAATTTCTCTTGTCATTCCAGATTGGAATCTCACCTAACTTTTTTTTCCATATATGCAATGTTCACAAAAGTCGACTTCTAAACCACATTCAGGAAAACCTTCGACCATACCTTTGTTGTGCATAGATCGAAGTCATTTTTCTCCAATGTGTCCCATCCTCTCATGCCATAGCATGGTCAGGTCGATTTTATCATGTCTTGTCAAGTTGGTTTGTACCGAATCAGTCAAAGTCGAGTCAAATTGAGTTGCATTCGAGTTGAATTCAAGAGCAACGATGTTGTTGCATCTATTCGAGTTGACATTCCCTAAGAACTTGTATAGGGTTCCAAAATGAACTCCTTTCATTAATACCTTCACACCTCTGACCATCTTGTATGCATCCTTCTGAAACAAAGTGTGTACTCTGGCATCACTCATATTACTGATAGATATCATATTTCTTGACAAACCCGGAATGTGTAGCACATCTGAAAGGGTTCTTTTCCTCCCATCCTGCAGTATCAGTCGAACTCTTCCTCCTATGACAATTTTTTTGTCGAGTCGTCCCCCAAGAACACATCACCTCCATCATATCGTTCATACTTGTAGAACCATTATCTATGTGGTGTCATATGATAGGATTCTCTTGAGTTGATCAACCAAAGACCTTGATCTAACTGTGTACTGGTTGGTGCCAAGTACACATCACCTCCCTTATCTAGGGTCATCTTTCTCTCAGTCGACTGCTTCTCATCGGATCACGTGTTGACTTTCATCTCCCTCAACTTAGAGTCCTTTTTTTAATTCCTAGATTTACCACATTTCCAACATCTTCTTGTCAATTGAACCGGGGATTTAGATCTACCCTTCAACTTAGACTTTCTATCGAATAATTTTCCTTTATCTCTTTCAACTGGTCAACCTCTCACCACTAAAGCATATTTGGTCAATCCTTCCATGTTCTTTCTTCTAATTTCTTATTAAAGAAGAGAAGAAACCATGTCTTCTAGCACTAGTGTGGTTGTATTACTCCCTATATCCACAAATAATCTATCCCAGGAGTTTGGAAAATAACATAATAGGATTATACACTTCTCCTCCTCAATGATTTTAATATGCACATACGATAAAGGCTTAAAATTGTGTTAAATGCATTTAAATTCTCTGTCACCAAACTACCATCACTCATTCTCAGAAGATAAAATTTCCTTCTGAGAAACAACTTATTTACCAGAGACTTTGACGGGTATAAGCTTCCCAACTTGTCCCACAATTTCTTCGATGAATCTTCACCTAATACATTCAGTAGTACTGAATCTGCAAGACAGAGTTGAATCACACTTCTTTCTCTTCTTTCGAGTTTCTCCCATTCTTCTATCGACATGCTTGTCGGCTGGGTACCTAGATGGACCGTTATCCATTGTTCTCGATCTACAAGAAGATCTTCCATTTTAACCTTCCAAAGATAAAAATTCTAGCCATTGAATTTTTCTATCTCTATTCTTGAACTGCTCACCATTGTTTACCATGATCTTTAACACAATTTATGATTTACAACTCTTATTGTAGCTAGGGTTTAGTTCTCAGATTCAATATTGGTAAATAAATATATGATACACATGTTAAAACATAACAAAGCTCTGATATGACTTGTCAGGAAATGAGAAACACTTCCACACTAAACCTATCAAAAGAGAAGAATAATTTAATCATGAATGAAAATGACAAAGCAATCACACAGTACATAGAGATTTTACCCTGGAAACCCAAACTAGGAAAACCAATATTCCTTGAGCGTTCTTCTCTCTTGTTGTCTTATTCAATTTGAATAAAAGGTTACATGTCTAACCTTAGTCCACACCTAAGACACAATCAACATCATACCCTCTTTCCTGCACAAAAACAACCCTGGATCCTATATGGCCTACATCTGCATGACCAACAACCTACATCTAAATATTTCTCTAAAGACTAGCTATGATATGATTCATTGATTTCATTATTATCCTTTACGGCCTTACAACACTCCTATTTATAGGATTTACAACATGAAAAACCCTAAAGACTTGGTGCCCAAAAATGGTTACAGATTCATGCAGATCATTGGCTACAAATCCTGCAAATCTCTGGATTATGTTATAGTCGACTTCAAATTGGATTACAAGTCGACTACTAGTCAGCCTTCATTTGGTCTTTATTCAGTCGCCACATGCCCACCTTTTGACCTCTTTTTGGTTGACATCTTCAACTTTCTATCGATGCCTTTACCATGTCGAACCACCTAGAACATTGACTTCAACTTTACCCGGTTGACTAACCTCGACCTTCAACTTGTTGTTGATCTACCTTGACTCTTCACCTACTATCGATCCACCTCAATTTTGACTATCAGTCGATTCACCTTGACTGAACTTTCACTGCAAAGAATATAACAACCCAACAATTATATGCATGAGAGTTTATTATACCATCTTGGAAAACTCTGTATACCAAGAGATGAAAGGGTCAATGTAATCAGAGAAGCTCATACATCTCTCATCTCTCGTCATTTTAGGGTTGGTAAGAAAAGTTCACAATCACAAAGGGATTGGTATTGACCTTGGATGAATGAGACTGTTTCCAAGTATATCAAAGGGTGTGTCATGTGTGCCACAAGTAAACCTAGGAATAGAAATTTGGGGTTATATACACCACTTATGGTACCTTCACAACCATAGGAAAGTATCTCCATGGAATTTGTATGGGGTTTTTCATTTCCAGGACAGGGCATGATTATTTATATGTCATTGTGGATAGATTCAACAAGATGTGTATTCTAATGCCATGCAAAAAATAGGTCACAGATGAATAGACAACACATATGTTCTTTAGTCACGTATGGGTTCATTTTGGAATTCATACATCTATAATATCATATTGAGACTCTCGCTTTTTTGGAAAGTTTTGGTCTCATTTATGGGAGATAATGGACACTAAGTTGAGTAAGAGCATGGATTTTCATCCATAGATAGATGCAAAGACAGAGGCGGTGAACAAAACAATGGTACATCTACTTCGAGGATACTGTAGAAAGCATCCTAAATTATTGGATGAACGCTTACCTTATATCCAACATGGCTATAATCATGCATTAATCTACTTAGAAAACTCATTTTGAAGTATGTTTAGGGTACTTTCCTAAATCACCTATGGAATTTGTTTTTGGAGAAGCGGGTAAATAAGATGGAAAATATGATACAGATAAAGCTAAAAGGTTCATCCAGAATAGTCAACAGTTACATCAAGCATGACAAGAACAATTGGGGAAGAGCCAAGCCAAGTATAAGGCAAGGCATGACAAACATCGGGTTGATCATCAATTTGAAGTCGGTGATCAAGTATGGATACATATCAACAAAGATAGAATGAAAGGTGAAATTAAAAAGCTAAGGCCAATCTGATATGGTCCATTCAACATATTAGAGAATATTGGTACCAATGCCTTTCGTTTAGATCCACCAGCCTACATGAAAATGTATTATTCAGTGGTAAATGTTGAGAATTTGAAGCTTTAAGATCCTCCTATGATTATGGATGAAGATGAAAGTATTCAGGATCCAACAGTCAATGATTTTTCTCCAGATTATTTGGATGAGATACAAGAAGATGTCATTCTCGACATAAGGATCAAAACTTCACAGTGAGGTAATGTGGAATATCTTTGAGTTGGTCTTAAAGGGGTAAAAACAAGTAAATCCAAATGGATGGAGATTGGAAGGGTGGGGGAACTCTACCCTCACCTAGTTGTTGAATAAACGTTTGGAGGTCCAAAAGTATTACAATGGGGAGGAATGATCTAGGAGGATCCAAGAATTCTCATAGAGGTCCAAAAATATTCAAAACATCCACAGAGGTCTAGATGCTCAAAATTAAAATTCTTCAAATCATCCCAAAAATTCCATCAATGTGTAGAGATCGTCGTCAACTTTCCAACGGTGAAAATGGATATTCAAACATAGTTCGTATGCAAAAGTTATCAGTGATCAAAGTTCCATTCAAACCTGGTCAAAAGTCAAAGTACGTGGAAAATAAAAGGTGACACGTGTCACCATTGCACGGGTGCACGTGGAACCTAATTGGTAGTTGACAGGGTAAGGTACAATCCAACAATAGGTTTACAGGTGGTCCAATCAAGTGATGATGTGTGGCATTGAAGAGCCAGTGAGAGGCTGCTATGTGGTAGCCTCCCATTGGACAATATTGGTCAAGTTATATTAAAAGTTATGGAGTCGACCGGGGTTGAACCTGCGACCTCCATAACCAAAGGTATTCACATATCCATCCACACCAACACACCACACGATCTTCTTTGTTATATAAGTGGCATATATTATATTTGAAGGTATACAAAGTTTCATATGGGGACCAAAGGGCCGAGGGCCTAATCCCTCGATCCTATATACAACCACATGACCCATATTATATTGTCGGGGGGGGGGATATCACCAAAGTTTGGCGGGAGTTTAATGTTATGACTATAATGCATATAACCATATATTATATGGTACATATGCCACATCCATGGGGAAAGTTCGAAGGTTATGGTTTTAACCATATGTAAAACCATATAACAACATACCAAAAACATGTGTGCATGGTTATAACAATTAAATGCGTATATAGTATGTTCGGTGGGGCTCGAACCCCTGGCCTAATATATACACATATAGTTTTAACCAACTCCCCCATAGTTTGGGGTTGGTTACAAAACCAACCAAAATGTAATTAAAGCCTACCACTAATTTTGAGAAGAGGGTTAGAGGGGTTCCCTATTTAATGGTGTGCACCCCATTTTAGAGGACACACACATTTATGTAGAGATTTTAGTATCGTAAAGTGTGCCAAGAGTACGAAGGGTACGAGGCTACACCGTAAAGCGTGTTGGGGGTCACCTTGACAAAATTTCAAGTATTTTGTATCATTTTTGCACAATTTTTCATGAGGAACTCAACAATGGACTTTGCTTATGCATTTGAGAAACATGAAAAAGGTCATTGTAAAACACAAGAATTTGAGAATTAATAAAAGAAGTCTGTATTGGAAGTTGACCCAGAGAGGTAGACCAAATTGGGTGAACTTTGTTTTCTCCAACTTGTGTATGTGATTATATTATTGTTGTTGATTCCAAGTCCAATTATTTGCAAGTCATTTATCATTAAAGTGTAATTGGCTATATAAGTATTTCACATGTAATTTGAAAAACCGTCAAGCGATCATTTTATTTCAAAGATGAAGTAGATGATTATGTATATTTAAAATTATCAAAATCTAAGGATTTTTTGGATCAATTGTGGATCATCAATCTAGAAAAATGGGTGAAATATTAGGCATGCATAACAAAGTACCTATTGTTAAGATACATGAATGCCAAATTCTATGGATTCTTCTCCTCCCTTGATCTCCCTTGATTTCCCTTTAGCATATTCATCAATTTATCCTTGGACCAAATAGTTACTTGTTGTTTATTTCCATCTAATCATTTCTCTTTGGTTAAATAGCTATAGGAGGATAAATTCACACACGTTGGAAGTGGACATGACTAATTCACCCAAATATACTTTTCAATCTTCCAATTGGCCAAACAATCTAAACCAACCACACATAACTATGAATCATGTCACAAACTTCTCATAAATCTCCTAGATTAGGCCCAATGTTGAAGTTGAGATCTTATACCACATTGTGGCATCCTCACATAACACTCCCCATGAATGGATGAGACACTAAATATAGAATTAAAATTTTGACCCTTGATAGACCATTTCTCCATAATCCCAATAGAGAAGGTCTCCTTTAGAGGCCAGGATTAGTTAAATATATGTAGGGGTGCAATAATTGAAATGTATTGGAATATACAAGCACATATTAACAAAATTCATGGTAGCCAAGAGCTCATAATGAGAATTAATCATAAACACACACAAACAACATGCAAATACATAAATTTTCATAGAAATAAATAACATTCAATTTCAAATTTATAAAAAAAAGAAGATATAATACTCGTCTTTTAGCAAAACATATGCCAAGAAAATAGTCATGTACAAGCAATTTTCCACCCAACCATAGGCACCCAATGCATATGCCACTCCCATGTAGGGTTATGAGGCCACCAACGTGAGGGAACCAAGCTACGAGATTCTATCTCACTCAACCCAACCCATTTTCTCTCATACTTTGCTAATATACTAACTAAAATAAGTCCAAGCATCTCATCTAGCCATGAAATAACCATGGAACTCTCTTCTAGTTCCATATGCAACACAAAGAAGAGCTTCCATTTCTCTACTCAATAGTACCTCAAGGATATTCTTCCTCTCTAGTGCTCTTCAATGTAGGAAAAAAGAGTCCAAATTATTGAATGTTATCTGTATTTAGAAGCGGAACGAACTGATTAACAGACTGGATACAATAAACACAAAGATATGAAGAAAAACACGGATATCCATTGAACAATATATTCTATTGAATAAATGAAATAGGTTTAAATTGTAAAACTGTAGAACTGAAACACTTACTCGAATGGTGGTAGCTATCTCTGAGAAGAGATGTGGCTGCTATGCGCATCCGTCTAAGCATAATGATTAAAATGAGGCTCCATATGACTTTTTGATATTACTGATGAATGCCAAAATCCTAAACATCCAAAAACCTAACCCTAGGAGATGAAATGCCAAAAGGTATGTGGGCCCCTATGGGTAAGTTGGTACCTCAACTTCCCAGGGTCATAAATTTTGCATACGACCTCTTCTTTAGGCACACGATAGCCCGTTGGAAAGGTCTTTTAGAGAACTACACATTACACCATCAAACTCTACCTCTATCTACAATTTAACTTTGGCAAGCCAAAAAAACACTGTTTAGGGCCCCAAAATGGACCTAGAAGTACAACAAGATCTGCTGACATGAAAACATACGAAATAAGCCAGTTGGATTAGGTGGGAGGCCACCAGTATCCATCTGGAAGATGTGTAGGGATTTAGACAACCCCGAAAGTGTAGAAACCACAATTAGAATGAAGTACAGAAGAACGTGTTGAACTAAAAACTATCAAGAGGAGCCAGTTGGAATAGGTGGGTGGCCACCAATATCCACTTGGATCATTCCTCCCCCCTTAGAAAGAAATGGTCTCCATTGCATTGACTTCCCCCATCAGGTGATGAAACTTCTATTGAATTGGCCCCAGGTTAGCCACTTTCCTTGGTGTAGGATTTTCCCTACCTTGACAACCCGATAAAGTTGGATCCTCTATTGGCGAGTGCCCTTGACCCATGTGTCCACTATCTTATCAGTGGATGCTTGTTACATGCAGTCAGGGTTGAGGTCTATTGGTATCAGTTGTTCTGGGATTCTGAGGTGTCCAATAATGGTGGAAAATATGGACAAAGGAGGTCCACATTGAAAAATGGGTGCAATCCAAGGAAGGGTGGAGTGTTGAGCTCAAAAGCATTACTACCCACAACCTTGGTGATAGTGTAAGGCCCATAGCGAAGTGGGCAGAGATTTCGATGGGGCCCTGTAATATGCTCCTTCTACAAATGTAACCAGACTTTGTCTCCAACCTGAAAGTGGTGTGGTACCCTGTGTTGATCATGGAGTTGCTTGTACTTAGTGTTGGATTTCTACAAAATCTCATGGACCCGTTGGTGGATGTTCCGAATCCACTCAATGAATCTGGTGTCTTTGTTGGTCTCAGACTAAACACGGGAAGAGTTTTTTTGTGTGGTAGAAAGAGGTAGTGCAACATCAATGGGACCCAAGGGTTGGAATCCTATCCCCACCTGAAATGGGCTATGACTGGTGGAGCTATGGAGAGCCTTTTTGTAATTGTCTTGAAAATAGGGGAGACTCCCATCCCATGTATGCATATGCTTACATTTGTACATGTGTAGGATGTGCACAATCATCTGATTGATGACCTTTGTTTGGCCATCTATTTTGGGGTGGAAAGCAGTGGATTTAGTGAGCTTGGTGTCCAACAATGACTAGAGACTTGACCAAAATGTGTTGAGGAACATGTTGTCTTGGTCGAAGATGATGGTATGTGGTATCCAAAAATGGACCCACACTCGTTCGAACAAGAGCTTGGCAGTATCTGCCAATGTGATATTCTTCTTGCAGGATGTGAGGATGGCCATTTTCGAAAATCAATCAACGACCAAAAATACACAATCATTTCCTTGCTTGGTGGATGGAAGGATAGACATATAATCCATTGAGATGGATTCCCAAGGATTCTCGGTAGTAGAAAGAGGGGTGTATAATCCTTTCTTCTTAATGGTTGGCTTGGAAATGGCACAAGCAATGCAAGATCTGCTATACTTGCTGACATCCTACCGAAGTTTGGGCCAATAAAAATGTTTCTGTAGAATGGACACAGTTTTCTCCATGCCAAAATGTCTTTCCATATGACTGTAGTTGTCTTCCCAAATCGGCTTTGCACGCTCTCTTGCAGGAACACAGAGATGGCCCGGATGGCATAACAGTCCATCTTGAATGTGAAAATCGGTGACTTTCGCGCCTATACCCAAGAGATGATAGGTGGTGGTGAAGTCTGGATATTTAGGATAAAGTTGGGGCCAATCATATTCCTCATGTCCACAAGAATGGAGGACAGTGGTGAGTGCAGCCACAGGCGGTCGACTGAGGCTGTCAGGGACACAATTTGAGCTCCTTGTCTTATACTTGATGTTGAGATGGAACTGTTGCAGGTAGGTAGACCACTTTTGATGGCGGTCGTTCTGGCGCAATTTCCCCTGTGTGTATATGAACTATAGAGGCTTGTGATTAGTGTGGATGATCATCTCCTTTCCCAGAATGTAATATTTCCATTGACAATAGGCTTGTACAATGTAATACATTTCCTTTTCATAGCTGGGGAATTTCCAGATAGTATCTGAGAGTGTCTCACTATGGTATGTGTTATCACCAATTCTTGCATGGAGGGGATTTCCTTTCGGATTCGAGCCCGTGTTGTAAAGTGCGAGGAAATGGGGCTCAAGAACCCATCAAATGAGTTTATCCAAGGCTGCAACCATGACCGCCAAGCGCAGCACACATGACATTATGATGGTTTGATTGTAGTGGTATCGTGATCCATTTTGCCCAGCTTCCTGTGTCTTTTTATTCCTCTTACCATGAGTAGCTCATTTGAAGATCCAATTGAGTTGTTACAGTAGCCACCGTTATGCAGGTTTGATCCCAGTGTTGTTGTAACTGTGTCATCCAGGCATATCTCAACATTTCATTATTCTTCTCCAAGCTGTTGGAAGGTCTGATGCCCATAGCAGTCTTTCCCATCTCTTTCACCAAGTCTTCCTCCTACTCATTCTAAGCTCAACTTACTGACTGAATTTAGATTAAGACCTCACCTGTTGATGCATAGACTAGTCCAACATTCTGAGTTAAAGCAATATTGTTCCGAGTTTACTTCCATTTGATCACCCTTTATATAAACAAACATGACATAAACTGATGGGTATCAGGCTTAATCCTCCTGCAATCCAGGAGAGACCTCTGGTGCCAACATTTCTGGCACCATTTGTGGGGACGAAGTTGAATATTTTCCCTGGGTAGAACGACAATGAGCTTCTGATTCTGAAGGTGCATCAGACATCATAACCATTGAATATTTCACTTGCACCTGGTGACTCCTCTAAGGTGATTCCACCTGGTAACTCCTCTATTGCAGTGCCTCTGGATACACCTGGTATCCCTTGGGAGACATAAAGTTCAACTCTGGTCTTTGATTGTGAACAAATACTGGACACACTCATTCTTCATAGAATTCACCCAACAAATCCACATTTAAAGACTCCACTAGAGGGGATTCTATTGACAGAAAAGTCCATGTCGAAGGGAAAGACCAGGTATCAGTTCATGAGCTTGCTGCATGAAGTCCTGTATTTCTTTATTAGCTCATTCCTTTCTTTCCCTTTACTTATAGAGAAGTTTTTCCTTTGCTTTGTACATTCTAATGTCCTTGAGCCTCCCCTTATTCACTCAGCCTTGGAAGAAGAAATCATACCCTCTTCTTGTGTTGTAGATACTGATCTTGTGCCTTCACCGATGCCTATCCATGAAGATGAGATCTATATCACACCTCCTCCTGAAGTTGAGTTCCTTTGTAGTCTTGAGGAGGTTGAGAATAATTCATAGTCTTCCCAGACCTTGTTACCCCCTGTTATTCCTGCTGAACCTCTCCAGCCTCTTGTTGAATCCCATGATCAACCCACTGCTTTTCAGATTAAAATCAGAAATAAGTTGTTTAAACCCATGAGGCTGTCATGTCACCTTAACCCTTATCCTCATGATTCCTTTGAGTATCTTCATCGGTTTTATGGGGAGGATCATGTTACAGTTGAGAGGCATACAGAGGCCTTTGAGAACTTTATTGATCATTTTTAGATCGTTCACAAGGATGTTGTCATGAGGTTGTTCTCACATTCCCTGTATGGAGATGTTGTTGTGTGGTTTAGATGTCTGGAGGCCGGTTGTATTGGTTCTTGGACCGAACTATACCATGAATTTTTAAAGTGTTGGGGTGAGAACAAGTCCCTTGATCAATACTGGTTTGAGTTTAATGCCTTGAGGAGAGGGGAAGATGAAGCCTTGGCTATCTTCAACAAGAGATTTTACAGTGTTTATCATAACATGCCCGTGGAGATGAGACCCACAAAGACTTCTTCTATGGTGTACTATATCATGGCTCAGCATCTAGAGCTAGTCTTCCTCCTAAGAGAGAGGAAATCCTCATCATTGATACATCTATTTGAGGATGCTATAGAGGTTGAGGAGAACATCAGGGCTAGCAGGTTGGTTCATAAGCAGGCCAATGTGCATATACAAGAGGAAGAAGATTGTCGGTCTGTTTCAGATTCTGAGCAAGGATATATCAATTATGGATCAGATATGGAACAAGAACTAGGAAGTAGGTATGATTCACAAATGGAATCATTTCCTTCATCATTTGCATATTTTTCTGGGGGCAGGGATGCATACCTTTCTGATGATCAGTTTTCAGAGCATTTTGAGCATATGGCAGTAGTTGACTGTACTAATAGTTGTATTCTCTTGATTGATCACAGTCATTATGATCTATATCCTTCTTCCCCTTTAGCTGATGATTATTGTTCTGGAGGAAGAGCTGCAGCTGCAGATGATCAAGAACTATTTTCTGATGAGGAAGGACATTCTTTTGTGAGAGGAGAATTTTTTGTAGAGGAGCATCCTGGTATTCTAAAGCAACCAAGATTCTGTCATATTTCCCATGATCCTGTGGCCATATACATGGAGTCCTACATTTCAGGTTTTATGAAATGTTCTTATAGCATTGGTTCACCAATACTCACAGCTGAGTATTGTGTTATGAAATATTTCCAAGACCTCACTATAGAGCATGTTCCTTTATTAATTAACAAAACTCCATGGGTGGAAATCAACTCTACTAGGCTTGCAGGAAGCACATAGAAGTATAAAGAGGAAGGGTTTAGTGGGAAACTCATCTCCTATCCAGAACCTGTTTTTGAGCAGGTGTCACCTGACATCAGCCAACCTGTATCTGTCCTCTGCCCACCTGTGCACTCTAAAGACATCATGCCACAGGTGAACAACCATGAAGGACAAAAGATGTTTTCTGACCAACTGAGCTCCCCTGGCGGCATTAGATATTGTGACCCCGTGGGGTCATATATAGAGTTGTGCTTTCCAAAGGCTTTGGAGCCTATACATTTATTCCCCTTCTCAACATTTGGGGGTATGGACATCATTCTCAACCTTGTCTTCATTTTGTTGTCATACCTCCCTAACATTATGTGGAGCATCTGCAATAGAGAAAGGGATCGAATCACCAAGAAGTCTGGGTGGCTATGGTGGAAATTTTCTTTCACCTAGCCCATGTATATAGTTTTAGTAGCTTAGGCTCTGTACATAAATAATCTCTTTTGAGAAGGTGTGTTTGTTTGTTTATTTTGTTTTTCCTTTCGACTTTATATTCTTCAGCAATGTTTTTGAGCTTAACTCCATAGCCCAATAGAAGGCGAATGGAACTGCAGAAGGATTTCTTAGAGCATCACAAGGATGACTCTATCCCCCATGGAGCCTAATGTTATCACCAATTCTTGTAGGGGGGGGTTTTCCTTTCGGATTTGAGCCCGTGTTGTAAAGAGCGAGGAAATGGGGCTCAAGAAGCCATCAAATGAGTTTATCCAAGGCCACATCCATGAGCTCCAAGTGCAACACACATAAAATTTCCATTTTCGGGTTAAAAATCAAGCGAGCCGGTCAAGACTGTTCTCAATGGTGAGGAACCATCGATGGAGAAGATCAACGGTCATCGGGTAAGACAGATCCATGGAGTTGCATGAGGATTAGCGCCTGGGCTCATCCCTTATGGCCAAAGTCACGAAATGATCATGGTCGTCCGATCTTGCAGGGACATGTGGCAGCTAGTCGAATTTTCGAGGATCGCAGGTTAGGAGGACAGGGTTCTCCCTTGGGTTTCAAAACCCCGAAACACGAAATGCGAAGCCCCGGGAGCCCGGCCCACAGTCATAGACTAGGGTTCTGTGGAAAGGCAAGGCCTAAATAAGGAGTACAGGTGGCAGTGCTTGATTCATTTCATGGTTCTAGTCATCGAAAAAATAAGGAAGAGATACATCATGTATCCCCAGTGCACATAGTCCTAAAGGAATCGGGACCGTTGATCAAAGAAAGATCTCATCCATCCATCCAAAGGACACGTGGCTCGTGATTAAGCATCATCGTGGTTTCAAATATTGATATTTCAAAAGACAAGGGGTCTCTCCTCCATTGCATTAGGAAACCCTGAAATGAGAAATGTTAAGCCCTCGGGGTGTTGGGCCCATGATCCTGGCGCCAAGGTCATTTAGAAGGAAGGACCAAAGATGGTATAAAATGGGTAAAGCCCACTTTTCCTAAGTTGGCAATCAGGCACATATGATTTAAAAGAGGCGTGGATCTGGGCAGCCATGATCCGTG
>ML780769.1:229686-253919 GCA_009831015.1 Picea engelmannii | reverse complement strand
AACGGAGGATCTACACCAAACATCAGTAAAAAGGTTAGTAGTTCATTTCCATGCATGTATCGTGAAAAAGGGGTTTAAAGTTTTGGGTGGTAGGTTAAAAGGTCATTTCTTTAAGGTCAACATCTGCATGCAAGCCTAGCCCTATCTTGTTAGTCCGTAGGGTATTATTTCCCAACAACAGAATTGGCGACTCCACTGGGGAAGGATACTCTTAGGGTTTCCGGATTTAGTTGAGGTTTTTGGGTAGTTTAAGGGATTAGATTTTCTGTTTCTTTGTTTGTTTGTTTTCTGTTAGGTCAAAACTAGCAGGGAACCTGGTTCTTTATACTAGTTTTTCCTTGGCTGTTACTTGACGATAATTATTGGGACACACAGAGGTACACGCGGCATGCAGAAGGCCTGCATGCGTGTAACCCACGCCCTAACCTTCTATAGCCCACGTTTGAACGCCTTCTGTAGAGGTTTCAGTAGCATGTAGGACTCAGAGAGCTTAAAAGGCAGTCTCCCTCTTCCCTGTTAGAATTATACATTCTCAGGGGGATTTCTGGATCCTATCTGAGTCTTACTGGTTTACAGTCTTGTTTCGGTTTTCTTTATTGTGTGTTGTTATTCTTTGCAATTATTTTCCTTTTCTGTCAAAGAAGAAGCATCCAAGCCTTCAGGAGACCCTGGTTATCAATACCAGAGGCCTCTTCTAGGTCTGGGATGCCTGTGTTTAGTTTTGTCTTAGAGTTTATACACACACGCGGCCTGTGCAAGTACAGCCCGCGGGTACCCGCGCGCTGTTGTAGGTCAGCACGCGTTTGCACGTGTTCTGTTTCATTGACAGTAGTGGGCTTGACAGGCTGCTTTTCAATCAGGGTGGGGCAGTCATCCCCTCCTATGGTGAGAAGTGTTCCTCTCAGGGGTTTGAATCTAGGGTAGCACAGTCAGTAGGTTAGGGCCTCTTACCCTTAGCCTGTTTTTTCTTAGTTGATAATTGATAGAAAAGATAAAAAGGAAAAATAGTGTTTTATGGTTTTTAGACAAGCGTAAGAGTCGGTGCTTTCTTGATTGCCATTGGGTATCTTTGCTCTGGTTCTTTGCGATCTGCGCTTTAAGCCATAATTTTATTTTGTTTTCTTGGTTTTGTGCTTTTCAGCATTTTCCCTTTGTTGCTTCATTTAGCACTCAAATAAAAAAAAATATTTCTTTTTCATTTTCTTCTTTGTTTGAAGATTGGGTTTCTGCATCAATAGCTAAGAAGAAGTCTTTTGTTCATAAGTTTTTGTAGTGCATTTAGAGTATAAGTAGCTCGTAGTTGAGAGAAATTCCTTTATGTTTGTTGCATGAAATCTTAGAAAAATTGAAAAGAAAAGAAGTCTTTCTTGTGTGAAAAGTTGTTGATTTTTGCATTTAGTAAAAGCATTTTATTTCCAGCTTTTTTTATCTGTTTTTTCTTTGAGTCTTTACACACCATTAGTTTCACCTTCATACCTTGTGACATAAAAAAACCCATAAAAGCAACGCTAATTTAAAATCTATCAGACTTTTTGTTTGTAGGGTTCATACACTAGTTCAGGACTAGGACCTTGGAATAGGTTGGAAAGTAAACTCTCCAAGGCCACTCAAAACCAAACATTGGAGTCTGTGATAGGGAGTGTAGAAGTCCAGTTTCGTGGAATTTATCCGGGACCCCCCTCTAACACAGGGGCTAAACAAAAGGTCATGTAAGGAAAGGTAGCGGAGATAACCCCTCCAAAGCCAGACCGAGCATAGTGGAGAACACATATCGAGGATTTGTTTTGGGATTCCGTCGTTTGCATTTTCCACGGGGCTTCGTGGGTCTCGAATCCGTTCGAGGTCCTCAATTGTCTTCTGGAACATTTTCTCTCGATACCCTTGACAGGTTTCGGGATTGATACCCTGCTCATTGTGGTCTACCCGACTATCGACTGTACCCGCCTGGTGACTGTTCGTGTGCTGGCAAACTAGTTGCCAATCTTTTTTAGGGACATACACAGGTGACTGTGGGGGTATACCACGGTACCTAGGACAGACATCGGGCCACTCTTTGCAGAGTATATCGGGAGGGTGCTTCCGTTTTCGAGTTGCACTTGCACTGGTAAGTTGCTCTAGTGTTGGTTGTTGTAATTGTTCTTCAAAATAGTTAGTGATTGCTTGTCTTATCTTTTAGGGGCTTCTTTTCTAGTGTGTGTTACTGTTTAAACGTGTAGAATACCTTAGCATGTCTTGGATCTTCTCACACAGTGGAGGATCCCGAGCTCCATCGGTCACGAAGGCTTCTGGGCCTGCCACCGGTTATACTGGAGCCACCCCCGCCACCATTGAGGCGGAAGCTAGACCAACGAGGGTCTTTCGAAGCAACCGAGTTGCAAACCATTGTGCCCGAACAACTCCCGGAGGAATCAACCGCCAATCTTGGTTCGGTTGAAACCCCAACCACTGATACTTGGCCATCTGTCGGTGTACCAATCCAGTTTTACGAACGCCTGTCAGTGCCTCATACAGCTATGGAAACAAACGCTGTTACTTCCTCTGGGAATTCTTCCATTCCCACCATCGTTGCTACCACAGGAGAAGCATCTCCTAACTTGCTGTCATCGGCCCGGGCCACCATGTTCTCGGCCGCAACTACATCGCACAGTGGGCCGACCCCATCTATCGCAACAGCCACAAATCCCTTCACACCTAGTGCGACAGGCTCTCCGTTTTCATACGGTATGCCTAGTTCAGGCACAAGTCCTGCACTCACTCACTCCACTTTACAGACTTTGGGTATGGGGGCAGGGAGCTCTAACGCTCCTCTGCAAGGTCAACTTGGGGGCATTCCTGTCCCTTTTCATGCTTTCCCTTACGCTGGAGGTCATATCTCTACTTCGTCCCCTTCGCTTGGTGGTCTGCATCAGCAGTCCGCCGGGCAGCCTGCACACACAAGTTCATTTGGAGCCGGGAGTCAAGGAACACCTGCACAAAATCAGCCAGTAGGTTCGTCACTGTTTGTTTGGAACGGGACATTTGGTAACAACACTTTCGCATCCACCGCTTTCCTATCTAGGGGCACCCCCATTTTTGGACAGTCTACTCTGGCGCAGGGTATTATTCCTGTGCCGGGGGCACATATAGCAGGACTTTGGAACTCAGGTCAAGGATCCGTTCCCTCCTCTGGAATGTCGTTCTGGGGTAATTCTTTCCACAGTCAATGGAACCCCGGACAAACTTCTATGCCTCTCCCATCAGGACCGGCATGGGGTAATCCTTCCCAAAGTCCGTCAAACACGATGAATTCCCAACATCTATGTCCTTTATGGGGAATCAGCCAATGATGTCTCCACAGATGCAAAATCCTTACGCTGGTCAGGGCCATGGTTTCTACCAGCATCCGGGCCAGCAGCCAAACTTTTCTTGGCAACCTGGTGCCAGTCAAACTCCAGGACCCTTTTTCCTAGGCTATCAGCAGCAACCCAAACTACCATTCCTGGCGACGTTACACTTGCCCAATTTGACAAGGTTGTTAAATGATCCTATTTTTCACGATCCACGTTGGCCTCCTATGCCAACGAAGTTGCCTTCGGACATTCCAAAGTTCGAGGCCAAGCCTAACGAAGATCCAGGTGATCACGTGACTACTTTCCATCTTTGGTGTTCATCTAACTCATTGAAATATGACTTCGTCCAGTTGCGATTGTTTCAACGCACTCTTATCAGGAGTGCCGCGAAATGGTACATCGAGCTTGATCGCTCCAGATATTCTTCATTTGGCGAACTGGCTATGGCCTTCCTTAACCATTTCCAGTTACCTGTGAGATACGACGCGGGCACGGAGCTGCTCGCCAATTTCGAACAGACGACAATAGACCATATCTATGATCATATCCAAGAGTGGAGACACCGAAAGAGTCTCATCAAAGTACCAGTCCCACCAGCATTCCTGCTTGAGTGGTTCCTTAAGTCTTTAGTCCCACAATTATCCAAAGACGTCGCGACTTCAGGAGTTTTCTCTAAAGAAGATGCCATCATGAGGGCTCAACAGTTTGAGCTCATCTATTCTCAGTCTGGTTTATTATACAACATCCTGCCGGATGCACCACGATCGATACTGGATAAAACTAGACAGAGAGCTGGACCACATGCCGATGGTATTGTTGGTTCAGAACAAACCAATCCCGCTGATCAATTGACAAAGAAATTGAACAGTTATCTATACAACACTCAACGACCAGCTAGACTACTGCTTTGGCTACTCCTCCTACCCAAATGTCGGAAGTACACTCCGTGCAGACGACTAACCCAAAGGCCACCCAACAGCCTGAAGGGAAGAAAAAACAATGCAAAAAGGGTAAGGGGGATAAAAAACCCACTGATAATGATGGCAAGGGCTCCACAGAAAAATGAAAGGCGAGGTATCCGTGCAATTTGTGTGCGGAAGACCACCCAACCCATCTATGTCCTTCACTTGCAGAGGCCCAGAAGTTTGTCACACATCAACAGCAAGCCGTGTTGAATAATCCCTTTCAACATGGGAAAAATTTAACTCAAGCCTCTACAAGTGCCGAAGGGGGCAGCCAAGAAACCTGCCCTCCCGCAAACAATCCCTCATCTGCGAACGTTTATATGGTTAGGGGTGATGCTTTAATAACAACTAGAGCGCACGACTATAGTAAACCAAGTGCCTCTGAGAAGGGAAAAGAAGTTGAGATCCCATCTCTTCCTCTACATATTGAGAAGACGTTGGGTGAGACAATGACATGCATTCCAAAGGGTGCATTTAAGAAACCTTCTCACAACCCAAACGCAAGGGCCGCCCAGAATTACTCTATGGTGGAAGATTTATCACAAACCCCTTGTGCGATGTCCGCTTTGGAGGTCCTCCAAATTTGCCCTACTCAGAGGAAAGCCTTGTTGACTGCTTTAGGATCTACTGAGACTTGTAACCCAGGTACCATCTTGTTAGATACGACCGACTTAAAACATCGTCTGCCTTACCACGTCACGTTTTAGATAGTAGTGGCTCATCCCACGAAAACTTTTACATGGAATATCTTCCGCACGGTGGTCGACGAGGGCGCTTTGACTTGTGTTATGTCGTTAGCATGCTAGAAGGCCATTTGTCAGCCCGCTTTGTTTCCATCACGTACTCTCCTCACTACGTTCGACGGTCGTTCTTTCTGACCACATGGCATCGTTCCTTCTTTTCCTGTGCAGTTAGGAGGGAAGACTATGTGCATCAAAGTAGAGGTAATCGATGCTCCCCTCGACTATAACCTCTTGTTAGGTCGGAGTTGGACTTATGCTATGCAAGCTGTGGTTGCTATAGTTTTCCGAGTCTTGTTGTTTCCACATGAGGGTCAGATAGTGACCATTGATCAATTGTCCTTCTCTAGGCCTGACCCAGCTTTGGGGGCATCCACGGTTCCAATGATTGATAATCCTTAGCCCGGTTTCGTTAATGTAGAAGTTGGTTTGTGCCCATCCTTGATGGGTACCTTCGATTACTCACCTCCCCATGATGATGTCAAGTTTATATCTAATCACCACAAGGCTGAGATTTTTCAAGTTTCTTCGTTCTGCACGACTTACTTTGAGGATCCCTGGATTCTTCCTTCCCCATCAGCCATGATGGATGAGACGGGGCACTCCGGCATGTCCATGCCTTTGTCGGCCGCTGAAGTAGTGTACTCGTTAGTCCAGCAAGCTTCAACTAACCCTGATCTGACTCCCGCACAAGAGTTGGATCCACCTCTAGAGCCTATCTGGGCTCAGGGTTCTCTTGCCAACACCGATTCGTTAGACTTAGTCTTGCCTTATGACGAAGCAGTAATCGAAGCAATGACTAGTCCGGACAAACCTTGGGAAGATCTTCATCACAGATCATATTTCCTCCCAAAGTTAAGCCGAATCAAAGAAGGAGAATTCACCGTGACTATGACTAGAGATAGGTCTTGTCATACTAATCCCTTAGCTACACACAAGATCTATGCTGAGGGTAATATGGCAACCATTTCTGAAATGATACCTATCAATATCTCCAGAACCCCTGGCGTCATAGACAATGTTTTCGTCGGAGCATACAGCTCCCCCGAGGAGATGCCAGGCATCGACCCACAAAGAGTCTATCATGAGCTAACTTTGTTGTTTTCCAATCTCGCTTTGAGATCTGAAAGCAATATCCGGCGAGACTGCATTTATTCTTTTCGATCTCGTCTGGATTAACTGAGAAAAGTAACTATTATGGAGTCTTCTTTAAGCCCTTTTCAGACTCCTTAAAGATGAAAATATTGCCGAGTGACCTTGTTTCTTCACACTCGCTAAATTGGTCCAGAAGAACGTTCCTTAAACGGGTCTCCTTTTAATCCCTTTTCAGACCCTCTAAACATGAAAATATTGCCGAGCGATCTTGTGGTCTTTCACGCTCATTAAACTGAAATTTGAAGTCACGTCTATCTGGCGGTAGTTTACCCCTTTTTCGGTCCGGACGACCCACTGTACAAACAAAGGAATACTCTATTGAATTCCCATTCTTTAGAAGAGTATCCTCAGGTATAATTTTATTCCTTTTTCGGGCCTGAGGGACTAAATTTACGAAAAATAAATCCCCACGGAGTCCATAGTTAAGCTCTTTTCAGACTCCCTAAAATTGAAAAGATCGTCGAGTGACCTTATTCTTTCACACTCGTTAAATTGGTCTAGAAGAATCTTCCTGATGGAGTCCATAGTTAAGCTTTTTTCAGACTCCTTAAAAGTGAAAAAATCGCCGAGTGATCTTGTCCTTGTCACACTTGTTAAAATGGTTTTGAATTGACGTCTAATCGGTGCTAGTTTATCCCTTTTTCAAACCGACTAGACTATTGACGAAAAAGGTACCCCAATGGAGTTTTCTTTTATGATTTTTCAGACTCTCTAAATATGAAAAACCACCGAGCTTACCTTCTCTGGGCTCATTAAACTTACATCGAAGGACGTTACCATTGTGTTTTCTATCAACCGCATTTGCATATCTTACCCATCAGCCTAGTAACCGTTTGCTTCTGCATCTTAACACCTTTGGCCACTGGAGGATTTTTCCCGAGTATCATTTTACCAGAACATCAGTCTTGTCCTTGTGCCTCGAGCTTATATGTTTGCAGTACTCGTTCCTCCATTGTAACATAATATTCCTTTATTGTTTTTCAAAATCATAAAAAAGAACAAAAAAATCAAATATACCCCAAAAAGAGGATGGGAAAAGTATTTTCTTTATTGGCAACATAATGAGTCGCCCTTGGATAAAGCACATCTGTCCGTTTGATCATCAGACTATGGGATGTAGTATGACCTTAGGAAGATTTTTCTTGCTCTATAGAGTTGTGTCCTCCACCGTTTGGTTACTCTTCCAAACATATGGAGAGTTTGCATTGCCTCCTGCTTCGTAGACTTATGATTACCAGATATGCTGCCTAAGTCTTATCACTTGTCGTGCTATTATCCAAGGGAAGTTTGTCACTGAGCCTGAGTTGGCCCCTCTGCAATATGTCTCTTGTCCGCATACCCGACCATCCTGAATATCCAATCAAGTCTTTGTTCGGAATCACTGAAGCCTTCAGTCCGATCATCAAGATTATCAAGTCCATAACCGATGAGCCGTCGAAGACCTCTGGGTAGTGCAGTCGTACACTCATATTACACTCCTACCCGAGTTTAGAAGATTTTGAAGTTGTTGCTCGAGCTCTGAAGTATAGCCATCAGGCCAAATCAGCTTCTGGGAGATGGATACTTTATATGTATATCTTTCTGATTTCGAGATGTAGCTCTAGTGTGTATTATTCGCAACTACTCTTCATAGTTATTTGACATGGATCTACAGTGTATTTGATTGGTAGCCATGGTTCTATTTTATCCTGAGCATGGGTATGCCCGCCTCGGTGAGACATTTGTTATTTTGCAGATGACACCTCCTGATTCCTGATTCTTGGGATCCCTCATTCAACATATCAGTACAGATTGGTAAAAGATTGGTAATGTATTTCGGCCATCAGATGCTCTTCTGAACTCACACATTAGGGGGCATCTGTTATAACCCTATATTGCACCATACATGCTTACCTGGCATCAGGCTAACTCATTTCCCTTCATTGCCAAAACATCTGCTGAGAAACCTCTTGCAAAATCCTCTTGGGTAAAGGTACACGCGCCCTAACCCACTACTGCACGTGGGTGAACGCTGGCAGGCCTACTACAACCCGCGTTTACCTAACAAAGCACAAAAACAGGAAAGTTTCCGACTGGACAAAAAGATATGGGTCAGTTAACTGAAACTCCTGACCATGCATGGTTGAGAGTTCGTCCAAAACCCTAGCTCCTTCTAGCCTATAAAAGAAGGGGTAGGGGTACTATTTAAAGGAGGAAAAATATAGTGAAGAAACTCTGCCCATTTGCCAAATCCATTTGTCCCAACCCTTTAGCCTTTCCTCAAGCCTAAGGAGAATTAACACAAAGCAGTTGGAGGACAAAGAAGAGGAGGAGCCCAGGATCAGGATCAAGGAGCAGTGGCCAGTCTCGACTTCAAATTGTAAGTTGATTCATTTTGAAAATAATAAAAGAATACTTTTCCTGTCCCAATGCATGAGTTATATGTGGTTTGTGTAATTTATGCTTAATTTCTAACCCTCAAGTAGAAAAGTAGCATGCATGCGTAGTGTTTTGTCTTGATTGCAGGTTAACTTTGGAAAGAGCCGCACGAGAAAGCAGTCAAGAGCGCAACGGAGGATATACACCAAACATCAGTAAAAAGGTTAGTAGTTCCTTTCCATGCATGTATCGTGAAAAAGGGGTTTAAAGTTTTGGGTGGTAGGTTAAAAGGTCATTTCTTTAAGGTCAACATCTGCATGCAAGCCTAGCCCTAGCTTGTTAGTCCGTAGGTTATTATTTCCCAACAAAAATTAGGATGACCTTTTGAGGGTTACACTTTGTCCTATGGGAAGAAGGGGCTAAAGGCCCAGGGGGTAAAAGTAGCTAGTAAAAGATAAAATCCATAGGAAATAAAACCTAGAGATGATTCGCCCAGGGATCCCCGAGAAGGCAATAAAAGGCCTCTTGATAAGAAACTAAAGGGACCCAAGAAAAATAATAAAACAATACCTAACCAAGAGGATGGGAGGTCTCATCACGAGCTGGCCCATTATGTTCATAGGTATCCAATAGTATGACATTGTCATTATCTGGTCACCACGTCAGGGCAATGACCTTTGGTTGCATGACCAAGGGAAAGGGGGTCTCATCACGAGCCATCCTTATCATTTCTGCGAAGATACTAGAGGGTAACACTATCAGCTCTAGTCACCACACCAAGGCAGTGTCCTCTGGTCAGACCTTGAAGTAAAAAAGAAAGAAAATAAATAAATGAAAAATAAAGGCAATAAAGGGGCTTGGAAAAAGTGCATCCATGACGGGTACATATCACCTCCTACAGAGGAACCCATGGACAACACCTACCCCTGGTCTTACTATGACCGAGCATCCCTAGACCATATCACTTCGTGAACATGACTTTAATGATCCTCTGAGAAAACTTTCCTTTTCTTGTGGGTATTAGCCCAATAGGTTATTATGTTAGTTTCTTCAGCTTTGTATAGTAGATATGTGTAATGTCTTTGAGCTCTTAGATGATATGCTAGGGATTTCATGCATGTATTTGATAAATTTAATGATGAAATATGATTGACATTTCTATGATCCCGAGGACTGATGAGCCCATAGAGGGCGTAGTTTTTGATGTGCAGGACCATGCCCGACAGACAGGTACCAGTGGACTAGTACACATGGGGATATGATTAGCTTGGACCTCCATGGGGCTGAAGAGCCCATCAGATGGTTGCTGGGATGGCAGAGACAAGACAATGTTATGATGAGCCTTTGCACAAGAAGACAGAAGGACGTTCCACCAGGACACCTTGGCAGAGCCCGACCTAGGGGGAATCATCCACTGCAGACAAAGTGTTTGTTTTTGATGGACAGGACGTCGCCTGAGGTAGTTGGACGTTGTCTGGAGCGTGTGGTAGTGTGCTGGGGTCATTTGGCACGTGTGGAAGCTTGGAGAATCCCTAAGAGGGCCAACATTTGGCTTCCTGGATGTTGAGCTTGCCCAAAAAGGGCCAACATCTCCCTCAGATGGGCATGACGTCTCCCTTTTGGCTCATTTTTTGACATTTCTTAGCATTTAGTGTAAAAACAGTGTAAAATTTTAAAGGTCAGCCTTGTCGGTTGTTTTAATGACCTATTTTCTAATTAAAGGTCATTAGGATGATATAAATAGAGGACGTTTCCTCTCATTTTAAACATAACATAACTCACTCTCTTGTGAGAGATACATTTTAGTCTTTTGTCTTGGTATATTGGCTCTTGGAAGTGAGGCGCAACTCTTGTGGAGGATTATTCTTGGCATTTTTGTGGTGTTTCTCTCATTGGAAGGTTTACAACTAGGGTTTGATGAGAACTCTTCATGAATTGTAAGTGTATTTTTCATGCAAAACTTCTTGAATGAATGGTTGTAGGTTAAATCTATTACATTTATTATTGCATTGCTATTATATTGCTTAATCTTGAAACCCTAGGTAGCAAGCACACAAGTAGGTCCTTGCTATATGTCCCCATGCATGAGAAACTTTATTTAGCCATTTATTAAGGAAGATATAGACTAGCCATTGCTACACTAATCATCCTTTTTCTGAGTTAGCCTTGAAATATAAATTGAAGAAAGGAGACGTCCTAGGCCTAGTTGATTCTACACCTAGGGTTTTGACTTTTAGGGTTTGAAGGGCCTTGCTATTGCAACACTTTTCACTCTTAGATTTGTGTTTTAAAGCTAGCCGTTTTGCTAAGAATATTTAAAGAAAGAGGGAGGAGCATGAGGCCTTGCTTAAGCAACACCGGAATGAGCCTCCTCCCCTTAGGGTTTTGATTCTAGGGCCCTGCCATTGTAGCAACATAGAACCTAACTCTCTAGTCTTTAGATTTAGATCCTCCTGAGACCTTGCCCTTGCTTTTGAATCCATAATACCCTAAGGCACTGGTCTTTCTCTCCAACTTTGAGCTTATTGTGTCAAAACAACCTTTCAAAATTCTCAAATTTGAAACCCTAACTAACCCTAACGTCTACTAACCTAGCAGAAAATGATGACATCATGCCTTTATTAAGCCTTTGATTGATAGAAAACACTGTGACCTGGTCATCTAACGATAGACATTGATGTATTGATAAATTTCATTGGCTTGTTTGCAAAACGTTGACCTCTTTGTCTATAATACTAACCCTAGAAGAGAGCTGACGTCACCTCTAGTAAGCTTGACGCAACAACTACATGTATATGAGCATTTAATGATATTTAATGCATTGAGTTAATTCAAGGATTGATCATTTTATTGGATGCTATATCATTTTGGTATTTATTGACAAGTGAATTTAATTTGTCGTTGCCATTATTGCAAACATTGACTTCGTCAATATTTACTGCTATTTATGCTCATGTACATTAATATTGATAGTCATTGATTAATGAAGTATTAACCACTGTTGCATGTATTAGTGTTATTGTCTTGTCTCGCAAACAGGTGCCTTCTTTGTGGTTTCTTCAATTGACTATCTTATTGGCGGTGATCTGTGGAGGGAAAACTTACCTTAAACCTTTGCCCCTTTTCCATTCAAAACCCGAGATTGCCAGGGACGTCTCCCTTTGGCTTAGCCACCCTAAATAGAAAGAGCCCCCCATCGAGGTGACAGTGGGTGGGGAAGCTCCTGTTACGCCAGTTTGACCCTTACCTTTCAACTACTTGACCCAAACTACAAACTAAGCGATAAGACTATTAACACTTCAATAATTAGATATCTGGATTCATTCATATATTCTTTAACTTTTCTAAGCCAGGATGGGAAAGATCGCATATTTTCACTAGAGGAATTGAATACCACCTATAAGCAAAGCACATTAGATTTCAGAAAGTTTGATCTTGAAAATATTAATCACATATATGTGATAATATAATGTCAAAATTAAAAAGATGATTATCTATTCTCCTCAATTTGATTTCCTTTACCCATCAACAAAAATTTCTGATTATGCATCTATTTCTTAACCAAAACTAAACAATTTTTTATTCCCTTCAGGGCATTGAGTGAAACTGAAAATGATGCATAGCTAATAGTTTTATGAAGAAGAAAACCCTCATATAATATTTACATTAGTATTGTCATAAATTCTTCAGTTTAAAAATTATGTTGTTGAATAGAACTTCCAAGGTATGTAAGAGGACTATTCCCACTTTGAGGAACAATTCAACTCTAACAAAAACTTCTCAGTAGAAAATTTTGTTCAAGGATTACAAGCACTTTTAAATTTTCATTGAAACAATGGTATATGTTCAATGGTGTTAAGGTGTGTGTGTATACCATACAAACAATGTCATGCATTTATTTTTTTGTTTGTTAGTTTGCTTGTTACTTGCGGGACTAGCTTGTGGTTTGAGAAACCACAACTCAGGGGCATCTAAGCCATCAAAATCACATGGGGATCACACCCGACCGAAGCCACACCGACCCTTAACATGGATGGATTTTTTTGGTGTCCCCAGAGGTTTCGAACCGGTGACTTCACAACACGGAGTGCCTTAACAAAACACAATCTCACCGTCTATTATACACCTCGGGGATGACAGTGGCATGTGTTAAGTTGATGAAAAGTTTCTAAATAAAAATATGAGGTAAAATTGCAATGGATACAAAGCCCAACTTCATTTTGAACGTGATGCAAAAACATCAATATGACTTCAACAAATGCTAGAATAATGACAATCCATCACAAAAGAAGTTCAAATGACCTATTCCAACATCTTGATTGAAATTCTTGAATGAAAACGAAATCCTTACTGTGGTTCTTGCACTTTTCTTATCAAAAGGATATTTTTTTCTAAAACTGGGAACTTATGGAATAATTAATTTGGATTGTCTACAAAAGTTTAGACATTTCTTTAGAATTTAAATACTCAACAATTTGGATCTTCTCATCAAGCTCATTTTCTAATTCCCTTTCTTCATGAATTTCACTTGTTTTTCATATAAGACTATAGCCAAGCTAGAAATCCAATTTCAAATGCATAAAAAAAAATAGAAGGATTCACCCTGATTGGGTTTACTATTTGCGGATTATGAATATAACATGTAAGAAGTAAACTTTTGAGAAGTGTAAGTGAGCACATTCAAGTTTCTAATCATAAAGACGAATTACCAATACTAAGTTTAAAGTCCAAAGAATTAATATCTAGTTCAAATCACAGTACCAGAGAAAACAAAGCATATGTTATCTAAGTTGTACATGTATCAACTATTTTCCTTGTTAGTGTATGATCACCATGCATTATCTCAAAGCTATAAACATTTATTGTAAAAATCTATATTCATTGAAACACAAGTTCATCACTTCCAAAACTAGTTTGGCTTCTTTCACGACCCATCTATCCCAAACTTTGTTTAGAGTCCATACATTTTAGACCGCAACACTCCAACTGTCACATTTTTCATTGCATAGAAACAACATGGAAGACCCTCAGATCAATAAATTAATCAAGGGTGGGTTACAGTTGTTTCAATCCCCTTGTACTAGAGCAGTTGTGAGTTGGTTCCACGAGTTTGTGGGAAGTGCCTTGGCACCATATCTCCTACAAAGGCTTAGGTTAGTTAACCAAAGTTCCCTGTCCGGCTTGGCAGGGAGAATGAATGCCTTTAACTTTATCATTGCACACTAGATTTCCCCAAAGATTGATCAACAATAACAATAATTGTGGGTAGTTGGATGCCCTCTTTCACTACTCTGAATTTACTTAGTGTATCAACACCATCCAACAATGACCTAATTCACTCATTGTAATGATAGTTCTTTCTTTGTTGTCATTTTTTCCATACAAAATATTTCCATATATATATATATATATATATATATATATATATATATATATATATATATATATGTTTCAAAGGGTAATTGATGAAGTTGTCATTTGGAAATCGTTCACATCGGAAACATGATGATAGAGGCTCGAATTAGGGATCAGGATCATCCCATAGTGTCCCAGGGTTCTCGATCCCATGTGGAGGTAAAAATAGGTCTAGAAAAGGGAAGTATTCTCTTGAATGGACATGGCTAGAGGCATGGAGGTTCTTTGAAGATGGTAGCAACTCCAATGTTGTATTTTCGGTGGGGTGGATTTGGAATTTAGGGGTTTACACTAAGAAAGGTTATATATTGGTGGATTTGTTTTCCTTTCATGGGCATTCTAGGAGAGGAAATTATGAGGAAGGATGTGGTGAAGTTATTATCCTTTTGACCTATGAATTCCTAAGGGTTGAGCTTGGCCCTATCAAGGGCGCTTCTAATGCTGGTTGTTGAAGTGATAACACACAAAACAAAAACTTGATAAAAAAAGGATACATGTGTGGGTAGGCATAGGTTTTATTTTGATTTCATATGCTACTTCTCATCAATCCTTACAATCATGTTATAATATTCAAACAAGTAGGTGGACATGTACATTGTTACTCACAATCCTATTTCTCATTTCCAAGAGAGATATCGTCCATGACACCACTTTTAAATCCATTTAGCTTTGACGAATGTAAAAAAATAGTAGTTTTAGGTGGAGAAACTAATACATTTGAAGTGATTGTTATCCATCCAAAAAAAATTGATTTGAGTTTAGCTATATCATTGATCTAGACTAGGTGTAGAATTTTATTTCAAAATTTATTCGAGTTTATCTAGCTCAATCCTCTGAAACATGTCTAGAATTTTTAGTGCAATATCTTTCAAAACAAATAGAAATGAATTCCTAAAGTTATTTGTCATATCAAAATGAAAGAAAAGTTGTGTAACCAGGAACCCTTTTCTCTAGGTCTTCACATTCTTCAAACATGCATAACATGCATTAACTAGATGGAAGAGACAAACCTGTCCATTATGTTGGTTTTTTTCATTAAGTGGACTAAGTAGGATCAAGCTCGAATCCCCAAGAAAAGTTAATGATATGTTTGCATGCAACCTTACAATTGTTTGCATTGTTTGCATGAATGCAAATTTCACTTGTCCCCGCGAGTGGTAAGGTGTCACCAAATGAAAGGATTAGATGCATCACACTTATTATTGTGTTTTATTGTTTTTAGGTTGTATTTTTGTTCTCTAAAGTTAAATGTATTTTATTTACCTTGTCACTCCTATTATTCAAGGTTATATCTAGTATATGTTATCCCTATTTTGTGGGATAACTAAGGAGATGATGTCTTGAAGCCATCGGGTTGCACACATGGAGTGTCGAGAGACCACATGACTAGCAATGTCCACTTGCACATATGGAAGCTCTCTTTACCACCACAATCTGGATCCATCGTCAGGGCATCCACCACACCAGCTAGCTTCTGGAAGACACATGGGTTTTTCTCCATGCTGTACAAGTCAAGTATTGTGGTAGGTAATCACCCTAATATTTGAGGCATTTAAGCATGTTGTATTGAAGCTACTTTTGACTATAGAACGCCTCCTTGGAAATTATTCTTCTGACCCTATTTCACCTTGGTGAGTGTTATCGATTTCCTAGTAAGTGGCCAACGTTTGGGGAAGGGGTGAAACTGGGTGTCTCTTGGGGGGTCATCATACCATTCTCGACTATACTTATCATTTTTCTCTCATTGCATTCCCATCACATTTACCTCTTCTAGGCCATTTAAATTTAGTGATCCAAAAAGGGCATGTACCTCATTTCATGGGAAGAAGGGGCTGAAGGCCCAAGAGGATGATGGTTGGAAAAAGATAAAATACTAAAATATAAACCTTCTAGATGCTCTCCCAGATAGGTCTTGAGAACGATAAACTGCTTCTCTCAAAATTGAAGGCCTGCAAAAGATCAAACACATAATAAATATCCTGCTTGAATGAAATACTAACACTAGTGTGTTACAACACTTTTCATTAACTATTGGGAGTGCACACATGTTTGGATCATTAGTTAATTAATAAATGTCAATAAATGGGATTGGAAAAAGGTTGCATTGAAGAAGAAGGTGCAACACACCCCCTCCAAAGGCACCCATAAATGAGATAATATGATTCCTTGTATGTCATGAAACTCATTGACCTAATAAATATAACCCCCTATCCACCTCGTCATCCACTAGATGACCTTGAAAATGCATCCCCTACTTGAGGGTTTTGGTCTACCCAACAGGACTTTTATGACACCCCTCCCATACCTAAACTTCATCAATTGTATAAGGTCTTGGAGAATTTGTTTAATTTGATGAGGTAGTTTGGATGCACATGTTTAGGTGCCTTGTTTATTAGATTTGGTTTTCACTTTCCATGTTATTTTGACTTGAGATCCTTGGAGGGCATACCTATTTGTTTTGCAGGACCTTGTTTGGTGGACAGTTTTGGAGGAACAAGCTTAGCTTGGGCTTCCATGGGGCTTGAAGCCCACAGGTTAGATTCCAAGGGCCCACATATCGAATCATGATGTGTTTCCTTCAGAGGCATATAATACATCATGGATGACCTTACCTATCCTCTATTACCCAAATGACTTGCCTAGGAGAGGAAAAATGTCACTCACCCAGGGCTAGGGTTTGGTGGCGATGGAGGTGTTTTTCATTAACACATGGTACGCTTTGAAGGAAGGAGGCTTTGAACCATGAGAAAGAGGCTTGGACGAATTCCATGTGGCATTTAGAGGCCTAGTCATGCATCCCCAGCTCCAACAATTTGCTCCAAGTGTCAAAATGTCTCCCTAAAGGGGCGATGTCATCTTATTTTAGGGTTTCTAATGTGCAAAAAGTGTAAATTAAATATTATTATTTGGTTCAAGGGGTAAGATAAGGGTTGTTGACCCCTTCTATTATGTTTTACCCTAATTAGGTAGAAAAACTATGTTTTAGACATTTTTTATAGATAGAGATCATGTGAATCTCATTTCATGACATGACTCTCCCATTGTGAGAAGTATTTGGCTGAAATTTGTTCCCTCCTTGGGAAATTTATTCTCTCATTTTTTGTTGTCTTGGTTTCTTTATGCTATTGGTGGAAGAATTAGTGCTCTACCCTTCTTGGAAATTTTCTTTTGCATTTGTGGTGGATTTATCTTGCTAATAGGAGGTTTATCTTGTCATTTCTTGAACTAGGTAAGGATTTATCTTATTGATGGTTCATTGCTTAGTCACAAGTTTGATTTGATAGATTTATTTGGGAGTATAAGAGCTTACAACCCCACCATTATCTATCATTTTGTTCTATAATTTATTTGTTGCACAAGGTTTTACTAGGAGAAGTAAAGGGGTTTACACCCTCCTAGTATCTCCTAGCTTAACATTTGATTTCCTTGGGGAGTAAGAGGGTTTACACCCCCAAGGAGATAACATTGTTTAGATATTTATTTTACTTGAATCCATAACCAAATAGCTAAAGGAACTAGTATAATTTAATTGGAGAAATAAAATATTGCATTGGTTAATGTGAAATCACTTGATTTGGAGGTTGTCTAAATTGGAATCAATTATTTTCTCTATATGCTTGATTGAGCCACTAGGGTGTCATATTTAGCTAAGTGTTTCTTGTTGTTGTTATAAAACTTCATCTACAACCATTAGGGATGAAAAAACCCTAATACAATTTCATGTATAACTTGCTTTTCAACCGTCAGAAGATGCTAAAAGTTTGCGACATTATTCTACTAAGGCTAGCGCACATTTTGGGTGGATTGTTGGCAAGTTTTGACAGCTTATTTATTTGTTGTAATAAGTTGTTGTTACATCCATAAGGTTGATAATTAGTTCTGAAAAACTTTTTTACAAGAACCTTACATTGTTGCTAAAGTTTTATGTTATCTTCTTAAGGTAAACTAGTTTTTTGCTAGCTTGTCTCTTGTACTTTTCACTAAGCGTTAAGCAACCTTATTTTACAACTCTTACTATATTCTTGTTGTTGATATATACTTTGTTTTACTACTGCAACTAGGGACAAAAATTCTAACTTTATTTTCCACCCAACATTATACATATATGCTCGTCTTGTTCTTGTGTCTCGGGAAGGTACAAAATTCTTTACAGGTGCTCTTATCTCTTGGAAACCATTGGCCACCACCAAGACTCTTACTCTTTCCCAAGCCTTTCCAAATCTTCTATATTAACCTAAAGGGGGAATTTCCTTCATCTCTTCACTTTCCATCTCATTCCCCCCAGGGTCATCGGGATTCCCCCCTTGAGGTGATCCTATCACCTCTAAAGTGACGGGAATACCTATCTAAGGTGACAATGGGTAAGTGTTCTTGAATCTGTCACCATTTGGTGGTTGGGTCGGGATTTTCCCAACCTAGCACTTGTGTGATAACATATTGGCATCATTTTCGGGGAGGATTTTGAATCCCTTTTCGAACCCTAACGACACTTTGGAAATCTATCCTAAAGCCTCTTCCCTAGATTTCCTAGTGACTCCACCTTGCTGATGATTGAATTTGTCATGACCGAAATGGAAACCTCACGAGGATATGAATCCTCCTGTGTTTTTAAAGTGGTGGTTCTCCTCTTTGGATAAAAGTTATATCTTTGAATATCTTGGATTAGGAGAGTGTTACGCAACAAATCCTACATATTTGTTGTGCCTCTTTCGTCACCTTAGTGAGCAAAATAGAGGTGCTTGCAAGCTCAGTTGGGTCTACTGAGTAGGACAGCTGCAAGGAAAAGAGTTAGGGAAAGACATGAAAAACTACAATTAAGAATTAAACTAAGAAATGCAATAACAACTAAATTCATGAGCATAGGGACATAGAAACAAAAAGAACCATAAGACTCATGTCACCAATGTTGAGGCTGATCTATTAGTGAAACAATACACCAAGAAGAAAGGGGACTATGAGTCCCTTCTTCCTCCAAGGGAGGGCTCTTGGACCCCCACTAGCTAGCTCTTCTTACAACAAAGAAAAATGGAAAATGATGAAAGAACTCTTTACAAATCCACTCAATGGGTGAGATGGATTGCCCAATGCAATGGTGCAAATATGCTCTTGACAAGGATGGAGTCCTCAAGAGAATAGAGGCAGCATAACATTGCTTTGAATTCCTTGAAAAATGAAGTGTATCCATGGCCTTTTTATAGCATTCCTTCGAGCTATTGTTCAACCAGTTTGTAGTGTGAAAAGAGGCTAATTAGGGCATTTCTAGGTCTTTGACCAGCCATCCAGTCGAATCCAGTCCAGATTTGAGGGTCAAATCGGCTTGGGAGCTGAACCATAAGTGGGTGGGAGGCTGACCACTCTCATAAATGCGTTGTTTCGCAGGTGCACATATTTTTTCTATAACAGTCGTGCATCGTGCGCATGTGCACTATTTTTGCGTTCTTGTTTCGCGCATGTGCGCGCACACCCAGTGTCTTCATAGTGCCCTTCAATTTTTCACTACTTTGTATAGTTTTTGACCCTTTTATGAATTCCTTGGTGTTAATTCAGGTCCATGGATGACTTCATCACTGTTTGACGATGCTGAGTTCTTGTAACCATGTGCAGACGAAATTTCAGTGATAACAGATGCCCCCTGATGGATGAGGTTAGGAGCATATGTATAGCCGAAATCCATCAATGTTTCTTCTACTGAGAATGTTTTTGTAAGAGAGAGCAATAGTGGGATCGTTTAGAGCGATCCGTTGGAGGGAAAAAGGAACCAGTAGGACCCAACCTTCCATGAGGTGTGTAAAACAAAAAACTGTGTACAAATGAGGCAGGCATGCCCCATTCTCGTGTCATGTAACTCAAAAAAGATGAATGAAGTGTTGGTGTAGAGAACTGCAGCGCCCTCGAGGGCGGTCGTGATAAAGGCAAAAGACAATTCTATGGATGAACATACTCTGAATAGTAGGCAGTGATCTCGATAATAAGTATCACTGATTATGTGGGCAGTGATAGCCCAACCAAGTTCAGAGGTCTTCGGCAAATGAAATAACTAACTGCAATAGACGCAAAGTAAGACCCACCGTAACATGAGAAAGTGTTGACGTCGAATGTTATGAGGGTCAACGACTGCAAGGAGAAATGGTGTTTCACCCTGTGTCATCCGAGATATCTCATTGAGTGGATAATGAGAATCAAGATACTGTCGCCCTTCTGGAAAACTGTGTTGATGTCGACAAAAAGGGGGACGTGACTCCCAGAAGAAAATGGTTTCGTGAAATCTACTAGGTGAGGTAAGGAAGTGGAGGAGGTACATGGATGAAGTGAAGATGTGGGAAGACTCAAGACTGCCCTTGGTTGGAGTATGTGTGAGATAAAAAGTGGCCGCAACCATTCAACGAGGTCGAGTGTCAAGGGGACGACAAGACTGGGGATAAGTTGTGCCAGATGTGGGACAAGGTGAACAAATCCAGAGGGTAGAGGTAAGTGGCCTGTGGGATACTCTGAAGATATGGAAGATGGCGGCAAGGGTGAAATGGGTTGCGTTGGCCAAAAAAGGGAAGAAGGTCGCCAAAGGTGACGGCAAAAAGGTAATGTAACTGATGGAAACAAAGGTGTTTGTACAATAAATAAAGAATAAATTGGGATAAGTGTACAAATACAGAAACGGGTGCCCCAATGTGATATGGTTGGCCCAGGTAGGGCACAATTTGCTCAGAGAACTGGTGGAGGGTGGGGGCCCCATGGGTGGGTTTCTGTATGAGGTAAGTGAACTGAAGGGAAATTTGCAGATGGGCAAACTGATTGTGCATGAAATGGAGGGTTCATGATACTGTGGAGGTGCAGTAAAAAAGTAGAACTGTGAAGAAATAATCTGGGAGTCCGTTGGGAAAGCTAGCAAAATGAGGAGAAGGAGTATATGGTTGATTCGCGACATGATGTAAGACTATCGAGACTCCCATCCCTAAAGGGTTTTGAAAAACAGCATGAGTGTCAGAAGTGCAAAAGGGTGCTATGAATGGGACACCTCATGTGGGTAAGAGTGCTACCGGGTGACAGTACCGAAGATGAAAATGGAGGTGTGGGTACTTCAGAGCCGAAAATGGGGATCCTAGAGGTAAATGTCAGAGGGTGTGACTGGAAATGTAAGTGAGATTCAGAGGGAATGACGACATGCCAGTACTGAGTATATACCTGAAGGGGTTGCGTTGATGTATGATGACCAAGTACCTGCACACATGAAAACCAAATACCCGACGTGAACAATATCTTAATAGAATCAAACATACGAGCATTTATTTGATAATTTTGAACATGAGCAGGCGTACCTGAGTGTGTCATGGGTAGATGCTCCATCGGGAAAAAAGGGAAAATGATCACCAGATGGAAATGTCTGTATAAGAGGCTGAAGGTGGTTCAAAAAACAGAGCGTATGGGCTCCTATACCAGAAAATGAAAGTGGGAAAAAAGGGCTTAGATATGGACGGTGGGTCCATAATGCCAGCCCAGTATTACTGACACTATGGACGATCGGGCGGTAATTTGGGGGGAGGATATGTACTTCCCCTTTGCTCGAGGATTGATGAGGAAGTATAATGAATCACATTTACAGGAGCATTGGTATGGAGTGTTGGAGGAAACTCAAGAAGATATGTGTGGCGTGTCGTGGCTAATGTGTGGTGGATGTATGGGATATATGGGCAATGGTGTGTATAATGGCCATACTTTGAACATATGGTGCAAGCGAATTTGGTTGGAAGCCCTTTGCTACTTGAGTTAGGGGAGGTAGCGACAATACTTGCTATAGTGACGAGCAGTGATGGTGTTGGATTGAGTGGAATTAGGTTCCCTAATTCATGTAGATATGGGAATTTGTGGGTTGGGTGTCCATCTTTCTCACATAGCGCGCAAGGAGGTTGGATGCATGGGGGGAGTGGAGTTGTGGGCTCCTTCTTCTTCCGACTTCCCCTAGCTGTGGCAGGGAGGTTAGCGAGTGGGGGTGTAGTGGGAGTAAGTATGGGAATCATCATGGGGATTCCTTCTTTTTGGGGGGGAAGGGATGGTTGAGGAACCATCTTTGGTGGATGTAAATACCAAACTGGAATTTCCAACACCATATTAGGGAGAGTAAGCGTTGTGGCTACTTGGAAAGCTTGTATGCCTGGTGGAGGGTAAAAGAAGGGGGTTTGATTAATGGCTTGGGGAACTGTCTCCCAAACTGGGATATGGCCCTGGGGAGAGGTGAACTCGTGAACTGGTGGAGTCAACGAGTTCGCAGGAGGCTCATGAGGGGGGAGCTCTGCAACTAGTGGGACGTCAGATATGATAGAATCCTTCCTAGGAGGAAGGGTATCCTCCATGTCAGTTCCTTTAGAGGAAACTACACACACTTGTGCTAAAAAATATGGGTTTAGGAATGGTGTTGTTCCCTGACAAGTGCCCAACATGGGTGGGTCTTGGAATAATCCAGGGCCGATGTTGGCAACTGGAAATTTATTCAGGCTAACATGAACAAGGGGGAGGATGTTATTGATGTTGGTGGAATGGTTAGGCTCGTAATGTGTAAGTTTTTCTATGGTGATGATCTTCCCATTATGGGGGAACATCATCGTACGAAACACAGAAGAGGCGACTGCCTTCATAGCATACATGTAGTTGCGTCCGAACAAGATATTGTAATCAAGCTGGGCATCGATAACTTCAATGTCAATGAGGATGGTTTTTCCCCCAAGTTCTATGGGGACATTTTGACAAAGCCCTGTGGAAGATGTTGGTCGACCGTCGTAAGCTCGAAGGGTGATGGTAGAGGGTACTAGCTCAGGGGAGCCAATTTTCTACCATACATCTTTAGACATGATGTAGGTGGATGCACCTTCATCAATGATACACTGATAAACTATGGTGTTCCAGATCTTAACTGGTATCTGGAAGGCTACTTGGGCGGGAAGACGTGGTTCTCTGTTATGTGAATCAAGTGTGATCAACTGGGTGTTAGCTGTGTCGATTGCCCCCAAGGCAGAAAGCAAGGATTTTCTCTATGATGGGCAGGTTTGGAGGACCTCCAACACAGATATGGTTGTGGGAGACTGGGCTAAGTCATCAACCAGACTATAATTATGAGCAGCCTTAGCATGAGGTTTATGTATATTACGTCGTAAAGGAATACGTGGTATGCGAGGAATGGGTTCTGTATTAGGATGTGGAATCATCAATGGTTGTCATGTGGTAACTGGTCGTGTTTTTGAGGTGGTTGGGGTAGAGTCGGGAGGCATACCATATTGATGATTGAGAGTTTGGAGAAGCATTTCTTCACTGGCGAGGAGGATATTGCGATCAACCAAATTCCTGGGTTGAGTGGCACCCGGGGTTTCATATTGCCCCATTTGTGGTGGGGCAGGGTTGATCACTTGTTGGGTGTTCATCATACCTTGGTATGGAATGGGGTTCTGCAGTATGGCTAGGGGGGCGTTGTTGCACGTATTGTTGTGGGGCCTGCTGAGGGGCAGTTGGTGTTAGAGGGCCTTGTGAGTGCATGGATGCCCTCATCCATTGGAGGTCAGGAATTTGGGGGCAATGATGAGTGTAATGTCCATACTCATTACATATGGCGCAAGGAAAGTTAGTTCAAAGATTGGTGTTCTTCCCTTGGTGTGGTATATTGGTATTGATGCCCCCTTGGGGTTCTTGGTAGTGGTTGCCCCCAGTAGGTTGGTTCTGCTGGGGTTGATTCCTGCCTTGACCTAGGTTGTTGTTGTTCCTGTTTCTTCCGTTCTTTTTGGCATTGTTCGACGGGTGGGTTGGATTTTTCGTATTCAGCTGTTCGAAATTTTGGTATTGTTGAACGGCAGAGGGTTGAACAAAATTCACCCCCGCATGAGGATGTGGGGGAGCCATGGGTTGTGGGGGACCATGAAATGGGAAGTACGGATTTTGTGGTGGTAACGACCCATAAGGTACATAGGAAGGCATAGTGCTTTCACTAGTACTATAAGCTGAGGTAGAAGGGGTACCAGAGGTCATTTGAATAGGTGGATGTATGGGGGGTGCCGGCGATGGTCCACTGATGGGTGGAGGTATCGCAACAGAGTATGGTTGTTGATAAGGGGGTGGGGGGTAATAAGAAGTGCCCCCATATGCTGGTGGGTATTGTTGGATTACTGAGAGGGGGGGTGAATTAGTAATAACGTAATTATAATCCTTTTTCTTCAAATGTTATATCAATGTAGAATTATTATCCAATAATGAGTAGTAATAAATAAACAATCACACACATGCACAGTACACCA
>ML780769.1:182230-197377 GCA_009831015.1 Picea engelmannii | reverse complement strand
GATAAGACAATAATGAGTCATCTATACATTTTTCCAACAATGCATCATATACCAATGGAACCACATCGATCCATCTTCATCATGTATCAATGAAAACTCATTGATCCATCTTCATCTATGCATTCTCATCAAGGAAAATACATCAATCCTTTGACATCAATCAATCACTTGACATCAATCAATCAAACCATTGGCATCAATGACAACATGATCCAACAATGAAATCATCAACATGCTTATGCATTCATTTAACTACTGTAAAAGAGAATCGAATCACAAAACAGAAATTGAACTGATACAATTACAGGTCAAACAGTAGCTCCTTCATACTGGGCCCTTGGTCCTTAGAAGCACTGCTATTTGAAATTCAGTATATAGAAATGGTAAAACCGCTCAAAGCTTTTATTGATTTCATAGCTGGTACAACATTTTACAAAAACTGCTAACACAGAGCAATTCTAAGTTATGAGTTCTTAGGTGCAATTCTTCTATATCTTTTCAGGATCTATTTACCCGTTATATATGACAACAATCTAGGTAAATTAAGCTATCCTGAGGATCGAGATATCCTCAGGATTGCTTTACTATTATAAATTTACAAATATAAGAAACTCAATCATCTTCAAAACTGCCTCGCGCCATACAGTCCTCAACCTCCAATAGCTTGCACATCTTCAAGATTTCCTTTGCTATATTGGATTTGACAATATTTAACCAATCCTATAATAAAACCAAAGAATTCCAATCATATTTTAGGATCTATGTAATCTAACTTCAACAATAACGCTAAAGAGTATATTATTCATTTTCTATTCTATTTGCTCCTAAATAATTGAAAAGTCAATCAAGATGATATCATGAAATGTGGGAAAAAGGAAGATATTTATACCTTTTTCATAACCTAACATAACCCCCATCTTACCTTCTTACATGTCCTCATGCAAGATGATATCTTACATGTAAAGTATTAATGTTGTAAGGTGGAATGGTTGGTTCACCAGGCCTCCTGAACCCATTTCTTCTTTTGAGTTCTCCAAAAGCAACATCCTCCTTTTTCTTGTTAATTTGATAATTTTTTTGGTAACTTTCTCGAGGAAACTAGATGATAGGGGGATTATATTTGTACCCAATCCAAGGAGGTCCTTCCTCTTGGAGAAATCTAGAATACCTTTCTATTCTGTAGGTAGCTGCAAAGAAATTCTTGTACCCAAAGGGTTCCCTACTCTTTACTTCACTGGAGGATGCATCCCATCTCAATTTAGAAGAAGCAAGAGATTCTTCCTTAAGCTCTCTAAAATGAGTGATACCTAAACATATAACCTGTAGATGGATAGGGGCTAAGGATTCTATGACCCCCCCTCTTTTCATAAAGGTTTTATGCCGCATAATGGCTGGAAAGGACTTTGGAGGCTCTCCCCTAACGCAGAGATCTAGCCTAGTTTCCCTCTTTAGGAAGGTTTTATGAGCTTTACCCCATCTAACTTGGTTCTGAGTAAATGAAAGAAATACCTGAAACTGTATGTCACCTATGAATGGGCCAGGGTTATATTTCCTTTCTTCTTCCAGAATGAAATTATGAAAGTACAACTCACACAAAAAGTATTGTACCTTTTCGTCTTGCTCTCTGAAACATGAAATAAACTCAGGTACAGTGGAAAATAAAATAGGTTTACCTGCTCTGATGGCCTTCACTCTCAATAAGAGATATCGTTCCAGCAAGAATAAAGTGTAATTGGTGGCAGGGGCTTTGCAATTAATAGCATTAGAGTAGACATCACAAATTTCTTTGATTTGCTCCAAAGCTTTTTCCAATTGGGTTTGCACCTTTTTTACCTTCACTTGGGCTATGGTGAGCGTAGAATAGGTATCACTCTCTGTTGTTGTCATGTCCTTCATTTATTTAACAATATTTTGATGTCCATCCCTAGTGACCATCTCATCTTGGTGTTGAGCCAATGCTCGTTGGGCTTGTGTAAGCTCTTCTTCCAGTCTATCCACAATAGCACTCTGTTTCTGGGACTGGAGTGCCTGGTGCTCTACCATAGTCAGTAATTCATTTCTGTTTTGAACGAGGGTTTGTTGAGACTGCATCAATTCTTCCTCCAATCTCCTGATGGTATCATTCTACTCAAGGAGTTGAGCTATTTCCTCTAATACCGGGGTGTTTGTTTGCACCTCAGCATCAATTGCTTCTATAGATGCCATATTCTCTTGTGTTTCTAAAGGAATTACTTCCTCCTTCTGAGCTATTGTTTCTTCTACTACTATTTCTTCAGGGTCTATCTGTATCCCTACATAATTCGTACTRACTGCTTCTTTAGGAAGAGGGTTTCTTCCTTGTACTCTGGCCCTTTTGTTTTTCTTTCTTCTATGGGCCTTATCTGCTTGTTCTAACTATTTCCTCAATTCCTTAATAATTTCCTTGAGTTTACCCACCTTCTGCTTTAATACTTCAGCCTTCTTAGCCTTTTTCTTCAACAGTTTGTTTTATTTTTTTAAMTTTCTAATTTTCTTATGGTTGTTGGCTGATTTTTGTTTATGAGAGGCCTCAAGGTCTTCTTCATTCTGGCAAGCAAATGGTTGTTCCTCTGTTCCTTCAAAATGTTTTGTTTGTCCAAGAGGGCTTCTTATTTCAAAATGAGGTTCTTCCTGTGCTTTGTCCTCTGGAAAATACATTTCAATATTAGGAAAATCTCTAGCTGGTTTTGAAGAGGAGGCTTTTTCTGGGTGTTTTTCTGGATTATTTGTGCCTCTGTCAATTGAGGTTCCCAAGCTTCCCAAAACCTGGGCTATTTCTACCTCATAGCTCTTCAAACATTGTTTTGCTAGATCCTTTAATGGCGATTGGGTGTCTTCCTGATCATTCCTTTGTGAGGTCTATTCTTCTTGCCCAATTTCTTGAACATTCTCTTGTGGAGACTGTTTTGTAGAACTCTGAGGTTCTTCAGACTGTTTTGTTGTACCCTGAATTGCTTCAGTTGTTTCCTGAATTCGTTTGCTTCTTCTCCTTGTATGAATGATGGTTTTAGGGGTAGTTGTTTCTCTCTTCCTCTTTTTCGTTAATGCTTGTGTTTGTGAGGTCTGGGCCTCTGTGATTTGGGCAGGGTCTGCCTCGGCTTTGGTTTGAGGAGATGGGATTTCTCTTTGGGCGGTAGTCTCCTCTACCTATCTATCTTTAATTTCTTGTCGTGGTTCTTCATGGAATAATTCAGGCTTCTCCAGTTGTGGGGGTCTATTGGCCTCAATTAGATTATCCCAGGTCAATTGAGTTTGACTCAGTGCTTTACTTGTTATCAGTTTAACTAATCTGTGGTGACTAATAACAGTAAGAGGATCATTGGACTTTTTTTCTCTTAAGGAAACCTTATGTAATATGGCATTCAGAAAGTAAGGTAGATTAAGTACTAACCATTGTTTTAAGGCTGCTAGAAATTTGAGGTGGTGAGGTCGAATTACGTCGTATTGTCCATCACAGGTGATGTACCATTGAATTATCCCTGCTAGTTCCTTCCATGGTTCTCTGAGGGTGCTGGGATTAAGTCCCTTTCCCTTCTTATCCAATTCTTCCCTCGGGTCTGTGAATGTTTCCACAACTTCCTTCAGTGTTGTGTATCTTCCTTTCCACTGAATACCCATGTTAGGGAGGCCTGTTACCTCTGCTAAGATTTCTGGGGTGACTGAGATTTGTATGACTCGCACCATAGATATTTCTCCCTGTATATTCTGAAAGAATTCAAGCATGGCATTCGTGTTGTATCCTTGCAAATGGTTGACGTATTCCGTCAACCCTAGACGGTGTAGGATTTATCTTTCTTGATCTGTAACCTGTGGTAATGTTGGCTCCCTGCGCACACCTCTTCTACCCATTTTGTGAGAAAATGTGGACGACTATCATTCCTGGTAGCAGACTTGGTTAGACCAACTCAGAGGGAAAATTACTGAAAATAGAAAATATCAGAGACAACAAGTGTTTACAAATGTGGGTATTTATTACAATCATTACTATCTTTATCGAGAATCATGCCGAGCGTCCACTCCCCTCATTAATATAAAGGTCGACCTTGACCGCCAACATAGGGGAGAGTAACGAGTGTAGGTATTGATGGTGAGAAGTAATGATTGTACTGTTACCGCCAATGGGGATCAATGATTTGTTTTCAAACAACACATTTTAATGGTAATCATTAAACGTTAGTCCTCTTTTGTGGAATTGAAATATACCTATACTCAAAAGAATGCTTAAAGGATACATATGCCGAATAAATTAAATCTGTTCATTTAAATAATATCCCACATATCATAATGTTGTTACTTTTCTGTTTTATTGAATACAACCGAAATGATAGCCTCGTTATTGAGTGAAGGAAATCTGGAGATACGCAAAGACTTGGTGTTTAAGGTAAACTTCCATACCATAGGCAGAGCCACTGTTGCCAGCAGGCATCCATAGCCTCGACAGGGTTGCCTTTTAACCCTTAGATGAGCCTCTATCCTTGATAATTGTTTGAATCGTCTTTTCCAAAAAGACCATTATCCTGGTTTGGTAGCCAGATGGTGATAATGCCACTCACTAGATTTTAACTTAGGTGAACAAGCCAGCTCGTGATGAGACCCCTTGTCCTTTGATGAGAAAATGTCAAAGGCCATTGCCCTGGTGTGGTAGTCATAGTGGGAATGTCACTTAGTTTATTATCCTATGATCGTGGTAGGTTGGCTTGTGATGAGACCCCCTATTCTTATATATATATATTTAAATTTATTTAATTTTTTCCCGAAAAAAGACCATTATCATGGTTTGGTATCCATATGATGATAATGCCACTCACTAGAGTGTAACTTAAGTGAACAAGTCATCTCGTGATGAGACCTCTTGTCCTTTGACAAAATAAAATGTCAAAGTCCATTGCCCTGGTGTGGTAGACATAGTGGGAATGTCACATAGGTTAGTATCCAATGATCGTGGTAGGTTGGCTCGTGATGAGACCCGCTATTCTTTGTGGGAGAAGAAAGAAATTTTACTGATTTTTTTTATTTTTTTTTAGTGTATGAAGGGAGGCTCATCTACTCCTTAAGAGTAAGGGATGGCATAAAGAAGTGTGAGGATGCCAAGTAAAAGTGTGCCGCAGACTCCTTATTAATTATAAAGGCGAGATATCATTTAAGTGTATTTGTATGTATAAGGGAAAATAAACGAATTATGGTGGTTACAGGTTATGAACAAGGTTTAAGATATTTCGAAGAAAGTGATCCAAAAAAAACAATTTGATAAGGTATGGGAGATAGTCCACAAAATAATGATAGATCATTAGAAATAATGCTGGTGAAAATTATTTGGTGAAAGTTGTACCCCAAAGGAATGGTTTGGTGTTTTATCAACAATGTAGGGAAGGAACGACAAAATGAACAACAAGTGTGCAAAAGGAACAACGGGTGCAAAAAAGGAATGGCAATTGTTCCATTCAAAGGAACAACAAGCGTGCAAAAAGGAACGACAATTGTTCCGTTCAAAGGAACAATGGACGTGCAAAAGGAACAACAATTGTTCCATTCAAAGGAACAACAGGCACGCAAAAGGAACAACAATTGTTCCATTCAAAGAAACAATAGGTGCGCAAAAGGAACAACAATTGTTTCATTCAAAGGAACAACAGATGTGCAAAAGAAACAACAATTGTTCCATTCAAAGGAACAACAGGTGCGCAAAAGGAACACCAATTGTTAGGTTTTTAACCATCTGAATAGGTAATTTTTAGAAACCTGGAAATGTGCTTTGCTTGAATCCAAGGTTGATTAGTCATCAACTAAATTCATTTATGAGTTGTTTTATTTCAAAATTAAGTAGTGGATGGTTTGTTAATGTTATGAATTTCATTATAGTTGCCCAATTGCTGCTACTGAATCATGGCACATTCATTTATCTACCAAAGACAGGGTTTGGGTGATGAGATGAAGCAGGAGTTCGGAACAGAAAAGAGTGCTAATTGAGTTCATTACAGTTATCCTCCCTAGTTTTGATTTTATCGAATGACTGTCAAAAATAAAAATAATAAAATAAAATCTACAGGAGACAAAATTATATACAGTATGTATAGTGCCAATAGAATTCAACATTTATGGAGTTGGGGTGGCTAGATTACCTTCCCATCCAACCAAAATTTGAACAGTAGGGTCCTTACTTACCTCTTGGTAGAAAGATTCTTTTGAGGGCGGATGATGATAGAGTCGTAGTCGGTGTCCATTGACCTGAAATGGAGATCCAGACCCATCGATGGTGCTTAACGTGATTGTTCCATTATCATGGACTTCATTGATTTCATATAGTCCTAGCCACCGTGTCTGTAATTTTCTCGGAAAATCCTGAAATCTGGAATCATAGAGGAGAGCCCAATCACCTTTTTTAAATGATTTTTTCTTGATATGCTTGTCATGCTAGGTCGTTCTCTGTTGCTAAATAACGATTGTGCGCTCTACAACAGACAGGTGTGCTTCATCCAATTTGTTGAGTTGTTGAAGTCATTGTTTTTGTGCTTTTGTAAGATCTAGTCCGATTTCCTGGGCCATCCTTAGAGTCTTGATTTCAAACTCGATTGGGAAGATGGGTTATTTTCCATAGACTAAATGATAAGGACAATAGCCAATGGTATTACGCCATGTTGTGTGGTAAGCCCATAAGGAATTTGGGAGCTCAGAAGCCCAATTCTGTATGTTTGTTGAGACAATCTTTGTCAGGATTGCCTTCAGGACTTTATTGGTGCTTTCCACTTGCCCATTTGCTTGTGGATGGTACGAAGAAGTAATTTTGTGTTTAATATGATAATTATCCATGGTTGTGGTGATTCTACGAGCTGTAAATTGTGACCCCCCATCAATAATTACCTCTCTTGGTAGTCCATAGTGTATGAATAATTTGAAAAGAAATTTGATGACTACTTCTTCTGTTGCATTTGGTAAGGCTTATGCCTCTACCAATTTAGTCATGTAGTCTGTTGTGACTAGAATATAGGCCTTCTTATTTGACTTTGGATTAAAGGGGCCAACGAAGTCTAGTGCCCATAACTCAAATGGTTCTGCAACTACCTATGATTTCAAAGGCATTTCATCAGCCTAACCTGGTTTTCCCATCCGTTGACAACTATCGTAGGTCTGGACATACTTTTTTGCGTCTCTGAATATTGAGGGCCAATAATAGGCCATCTGAAAATTTTTGTGTCCAGTCCTGCGATATGCAAAATGCCCACCACGGGGCTCATCATGTCCGGCCTTTAGTATGTCATAGATTTCGTCATCCCGTACGCATCTACAGATATGGAGATCAGCTCTTGTATGGAAGAGATATCCGCTAATCCAGGCGAATTGTGCACTACGCTGGACGATCAATTTTCTTTCCCTTCATGAAAGATGTGTCGGTGATCTTCCCGCTTCCAGGTAATTTGCCACATCATCGTACCAAGGTGGCTTTGTAGTAACGACAAACAGATGCTCGTCTGGAAATCGATCTTCGACTGTTAAGGAGTCGTCTATTTTGGGTATGCGGGATAGGAAGTCTGCGACAAGATTTTCTCTCCTGGGTCGATCTTTGATGGTGATATCAAATTCCTACAATAGTAACAACCATCGAATGACTTGTCCATTAGTAATTGGTTTATTATCTAGATATATGATAGCAGAATGATCAATATATAGAACGACCGAATAACCTGTTATATAATGACAAAATTTATTGATGGCATGTATAACAGCTAAAAACTCCATCTCTATTACTGTATAATTAAGTTCAGCTGGAGTAAGATTCTTGCTAATAAAATAAATGGTGTAGGGTTTCTTTTCCTCTTCTTGTTTGAGGACAACACCTATGGAAATATCTAATGCATTGGTGGAGATGTGAAAAGGTATTTTCCAATTTGCCCCCCTCAACAACGGTGTTGTCGAGATCAACTTCTTGAGTCTTGCAAATGAAACATCATACTTGTCAGACCACTGAAACTCTACATTACCAGTCAAATCATTTAAAGGTGCATCGGTTCTTGCAAAATTTTCCATAAATCTACGATAGTATCCTGAAGCACCAAGGAAACTACGTACCTCAGTTTGTGTGTGTGGTGTAGGTAGATTAAGGAATACCTCTATTTTTGTTGGATCTACTCTAATTCCATCTGCAAAGATACAATTCCCTAGTACCACACCTTCCGTCATCATCATGTGACATTTTTCGTGGCTTAAACATAACTTGGTCGCAATGCACCGTTCTAGTACTTTCTCCAAATTATTCAATGCTTGATCGAAGTCATCACCATAAGGAGTGAAATCATCCATATAGCCTTCGAGTCCTTCATTGATCAGATCGCTGAATATGCTCAGAATGGCCCTTTTAAAAGTGGTTGGAGCGTTACAAACTCCAAAGGGTAATACTTTGTATGAAAAAGTGCCCCAGGGGCATGTGAATGTAGTTTTATCTTGATCTTCTGGGGCAATTTGAATCTGATTGTACCCACTAAAACCGTCTAGGAAAGAAAAGAATTTCTTTCCTGCCAAAGTATCCAGGACCTGATCAATGAAAGGAAAAGGGAAGTGGTCTTTTTGAGTGGCTTTGTTAAGTTCCCTGTAGTCAACATAGATTCACCATTTCCCATGTTTCTTTGGGACAATCGCTATTGGGGAAACCCACCGACTATTTGAGATGGGATATATAAAATCTACGTCCAACAGCTTTTGTAATTCTTCTTTAACGATATCCCTGAGGTGAGGATTCAATCTTCTTTGTGGATGTCGAATAGGTCAAACATCTTTTTCAACATAAATGTGGTGTGTGCAGAGTTGCGGATCAATACCTTTTATATCAGAATATTCCCATGCAAAAGCTTGTTGGTATTTGGAGAGGACTTGGATTAGCTTTTGTTGTTGTTGTTCATCTAAATTGGAATTGATGTTTAGAGACCTCCCTAGTGCAATCTCGACGGGTTTGCTATTATGAACAAATGTAGTTGGAATTTGGTGTTCCATTAAATCTTCCAGTAGGTCTCCCTGTGCTTCACAGTCTAGAACAACTTGGAGCATCTAGCAGGTCGGGTTGCTCATGGTGGCTAGACTATTGATAAACCCACTGATTATGTCATCCTCTAGCTGGTTTTTAAGACTGAGGGATTCTTCCTGCATAAGAGGGGCTCGTAAATCCCTCTCTGGGTATCGCAATGGTGGAAATTGTGGATATACAAAAGTTGGACTTGGCTTAGCAGGAGGATATAAAGTGAGATTCTTTGTGATACCCCCTCTAGTGATTGTCATATTACCCGCTCGACATCCTATGTATGCATCTTCTATTGCAAGCCATGGCCTGCCTAGTATCAATGGATGCCCTTCAAGTCCACTTCTTGGGTTGATGACGAGGAAGTCCGCTGGATATTCCCAAGAGTCGACGTAGATGGATATATCATGTAATGTGCCAACTGGTCAAACTACCGATCAATCTTCCAACTGCATCATTATTGTGATGGGTTTGAAGGAGTCAAAACCCAGGGTATTGCAGGTTTCCATAGTCAGGATGTTGATCGTTTCTCTCAAATCAACTAGTGTATTGGGAAAAGAACAGCCCTGGATTTGAACTGTCACTATGGGATTCCCCGGATCTCCATATTTGACCGGTTCTTGTCTACCTAAAATTAGATCAGACAAGGCTCCTACCACGCAGATTGTTGATGATGGATTTTTAGTTTTTCTGATGGGCTTTCTCCCACATAGCTCCTTGATCATTTTTGCGTAGATTGGGATGTCCTGAAGAGCTTGCGGGAGTGGAATCTTGATATATAAATTCTTGAGTTCCCCTACAATGTCAAAGTTGGGATATATGATCGATTTTTCTATCATCAATCTTTCAGGGAACAGAGGCGAGGGTGTTTCATCCTTATCAGGATCTTGTGATTCGACTGTGTTTCCCCCCTGCTCAATTTCTTTTGTTATTACCACGGTCGAAGGTGTTATTGCTGGTTGTTTTTCATTCTCCTTCTCTTGAAAGTCGTTATTTTCTTCGGGAGATATTATTCACCCCAATCTCAACCATAGTTCACTGCACCCTACCGAGATGGTATCTCCTTCCCCATTCTCCATAATTTGGACGAGCTGAGCTGGTCTGTTATTTGGATTTGGGTGAGGCTGGGCTGGTAGTTGAGGGCACAATTGGGATTGTGGATTTTGGGGAAATTGGAGTGGTGCTTGTAACGTAGGATGAGTTTGAGGGGCCATCCCCATGGGTTGGTTGTTTATCCCCATGGGGCATTGCCAATTGTGATTCCAATTTGGGTTTTGGGTAGTCATGTTGGGCCACTGCGAAGGGTAGATGTTTTTATTTGATTTTTTCCARGATGAGGTGGGATATTGTGAGTTAGGCCAAGTGGAAATTGCAGTTGGCTGATTCTGCCAAGCAGGATTTGCAGTGGGCTAGTTTTTCCAAGTGGGATTTGCAAGTGGGTRTTGTTGGGGCTATCGGTTCTGATTAGTAAATGGTTGACCCTGCCATGTGCTACCAGGATATTGCTACTGATTATACTGTCCAGAGAAGAAAGAGGAAGGGTCATGTAGTGTATTTGGAGGTCGATTCTACCATTGACGACGCTGAGCCATCAGATATAACGGCTATGTTTCTTCTTCTTCTTCTCTAAAGACAACTTTCATTCCAGGAAGTGATGGTCATTGTTTCGTGTCATGATCTTTGGCGCAGATAGTGCAAACCCGAACCACATCCAAAGGGAAATCCCTTGGACCATGTTTTCTTCTGCACCTGTGGCAAAAAATGGCCAACGTTTGTTCTGCTTCTATTTTTTTCTTTTTGGCCTACAATACATCCAATTGTGTAGTCAGAGTGCTCAAAATATCTGTTTTGAAGTTTTCTAAGAGATTACCAACTTCAGCTCGCGTAACACCCCCGCTGGTAATATTGCTATTTCTGGTGAGGGGGATACACATCCCTGATCTGGTCTGTGAACTTCCTCTTGAGCACCTAATGCACAATAGGATGATGTCATCATAAGTTTCTTGATAAATGTCTCCCTTCCCCATCAAATTCAATGTTTCTACCCATTCATCTTTCATACCTTTAATCAGAGTTGCCTTAAGTACTTCACCTGGTAACATTCCATAGGGTGATCTTTGTAAATTATATTGAAATATCTCGACATATTCTTCTAATGATTCATTTTCTTTTGCAGTCATTTGAAAGATTTCATCTTTTAAGTCTCTAGTTTTATAATAATCCTTATATTTTTTCAAGAAGGCATGTTTCATCTCATCCCATGAGTTTATAGTTCCTCCCCCTAATCCCATAAACTATCGTAGAGTTTCTCCTTTCAAAGTGGAGGGGAACAATTTTAATTTTTGGTGTTCAGAGGTGTAATCATACCCTCTACATAAGACATCAAATTCAAATAAGAATGCGTCCGGGTCTTCTGAGGTTAATACATGAAAGGTTGGCAAGTTTTGTAGGGGAATTGCCTTCATGGGGGCATTGGCGATTGGATCAACTATCAGATATTCCAAAGTGGAAGTCTGGGGACATTGTGGATTTTGTTGTGCCATTTGATCGAAAATATGCCATAAATCTTCAAGGATTTATTGATCCGTATATTTTATTTGAATTGGTTCATTATCTGATCCTTTAGGGGATTTGATTGCACTCCCTCTATCTGGGATTTCGTGTATGCCTTCTTCTTTCACAGGAGATTCAAGATCAGGTGGTGGGTCTATCTTAGCTATTCCACTGGTTTCTCCTTCTCCTTCCTCCATATTACAAGAGTTTCCCTCTTATAAAGGGTTGAGGGGTGGAAGATCTGTGCTCTGAAAGCTTTGCTCAGTCCCTTCAATTTTGCTATGAATCTTAGCATGGGCTGCAATTGGTGAAACTGCCACCTGAGGGATTCAGGTAGATCCTTTTATAGGTCCAACCGAAGCTTGAGATTCTTCTTTTCGGATGATGTCATCTATGAAAGTTCTTCTTCCAAGCAGCACTGAGCCCTGGGCTTTGGTAATTTTTGGTGGGGGCTTTGGTTTTTCAAGATCTTTCTTCTTAGTCATACACACTTCACACAAAAAAAAAAAAAAAAACAAGAAAGAAAAACACCTATGCAACCTCTTACTGCATCAGCTGGAGGTAGGCGCTGGCGTAAGCATCTTACTTATTGCCTGCGTAGGTTCTTACCTTCCATCTTCAATACCTCGTCCTCCAGAGGCACAATCTATGCTACCTTTGACACTCTTCCCCGACAACGACGCCAAAATGTTGGGGTCTAAATATGTCTAAAAACAAACTTAGTTTAACATTAATTTATCCACCCAAGGATTTTTCTTTTATCTCAAGAATATCGGCAAAGTCTATGCAGATAGCTCGTAGAGGCTAAAATCGTTTAGTTAAAGCAAATCTGAGTTTATCAATAGTCAAGTTCCTCAAACATTCATTAACGATTCTAGGAATTGAAATATAAAGCTGTGCAATGGAAAGGAACTAATTAATGTATTGAATTCATTTTAAGAGAAATAATTGAATCTAAATAAAGACTTGCAGAATTGACTATTATTATGAATCAAATTGCTGGAAAGGAAAAAGGTGAATTACTCTATCTATGGAAAGAAACAGAGACTGTAATCTAATCGAAAAGAGACAACAATCGTACTTCTATTGAAAGGAACAACAACTATATTCTAATAGAAAGGAACAGAAAATGTAAACTAAGTAAAAGGAACAACAAATGTAAACTAAGTGAAATGAACATCAAATGTAAACTAAGTGAAAGGAACAAAAATTGTGAACTTGTGAGGAACCGTCACGCATCAAATCTCAGTAATAGGAATTGGAACAACAATCATCTAATGCTTCAGGAAATATCTATCTCTTGCAATTGACATGAAATCATCAACACACTTATGAATTCATTTAACTACTGTAAAAGAGAATCGAATCACAAAACAGAAATTGAACTGATACAATTACAGGTCAAACAGTAGCTCCTTTAGATTGGGCCCTTGGTCCTTAGAAACACTGCTATTTGAAATTCAGTATATAGAAATGGTAAAACTGCTCAATGCTTTTATTGATTTCACAGCTGGTACAACATTTTACAAAAACTTCTAACGCAGAGCAATTCTAAGTTATGAGTTCTTGGGTGCAATTCTTCTATATCTTTTCAGGATCTATTTACCCCTTATATATTACAACAATCTGGGTAAATTAAGCTATCCTGAGGATCGAGAGATCATCAGGATTTATTTATATTATAAATTTACAAATATAAGAAACTCAATCATCTTCAAAACTGCCTCGCGCCATACAGTCCTCAACCTCCAATTGCGCATCTTCAAGATTTCCTTTGATATCTTGGGTTTGACAATATTTAACCAATCTTGTAATAAAACCAGAAAATTCCAATCATATTTTAGGATCTATGTAATCTAACTTCAACAATAATGCTAAAGAGTATATTATTGATTTTCTATTCTATTTGCTCCTAAATAACCGAAAAGTCAATCAAGATGATATCATGAAATGTGGGAAAAAGGAATATATTTATACCTTTTTCATAACCTAACAATCATCACCATGCAACATTGGGATCATCACCATGCTAGTTCGACCTTCCCTTGGTATCATCACCATAGTGGCACACTAGCCTTGATTCCCTGATTTAACTCCTCACTACTCTCTGTTTAGTCAGTTAACTGAAGACTAGTTGACTAGTTAACTCAACTAGGTGGCAATTCACTCTCGTAACTACCCGAGAGACTAGAATAGGTGGCAGTTCACTCCCATAACTGTTGGTGTGTGTCCAGATCACTCTATACCACCACTATGGCACATTGGTTCACCTCAAGTCGAACTCATTGAGATATACAAAGTATATCATTTGTAAATTATTCATTATTCACAATGGTTAATGAGAATTCTTCCATTCTTTCTCTCCTTCTTCTTTCTTATATTATCTCTGCAAATGTGTGTATCAATTTTTAGATAGATCTATTTTGTGCAGGTTCAACACATTTACAATAATCATATAAGAAAATATAGAGAAGAATACAAGAAAAACACTCAACAACTCAGCCTTGTGCCCAACTCTGAGATTCAAACATAAAACTATGAGAAATGGTGTAAAAGAATAGAAAGAATGGAGAAGATGGAGATTTATTTCTTTTGATCAGAAGCTTGAGTGTGTATCCATTTATGTACCTTCTTATTCGTTTGATCTTCTTCCCCGCCCCTCTGACAATATTGATTATTGTACATTTTGATGAAGTTGTTCTTCTCTTTTTAAGAAGAGATTTTCTAACTGATTGAGTAGTTAGGGTTTTCTTCTTCTCTTAAAATTCCCATACAAGTTTCTTCTTGAAACATTCCCTTTAATTAATGCCTCATTAATTCGTCATTAATGAACTCACATTATTAATATAAGTATATTGAAAATGGGTCCCTCTCCTTTTTTAATAAAAGTTTTAATTAAACTTTTATTTTTAAAATTTAATTAATTTCCCTTTAAAAGAGGATGACTGTGTTTTAATTTTTTGGGAATGATAATAAAAATTTTAGACATGGAATTTTTTTTATATGTGATATTCATTTTTTTTTATCTTTCCAACCATATAAAAAATTCCCAAATCCATTGTCTGGATCTCAAGATATGAGCTCGTGAAGTTGAGTTGTCACACAGGCCTATTAAAAATGCAGTTTGAATGATATTTTAATCTATAAGGAAAATTTAACAACCTTCATCCTTTGAAAACTATACCGTCATATTCTACGTCGAAATATATTTCCAACGATATAAATTTTGCATGATTCTGACACACAAAGCTCAAGTTATGGCCTCTGGAGGATTAACATGCAATGACCGTCAATCAAAATTCATGGGCAAATTTGGGCTCTTGGATTAATTTCGTGGTCTCCACTAATTAGTTGCCACATGTAAGGATCTTATTGGATGTCACGTGACACCAATCCATGATATTCATGTGGCATGATCTTATTGGTTGCCAAATGTAATAATCTTATTGGTTATGAATTAAATACTATACAATATTATTAATTAAATATTATAAAAAGGTTAAGGTTAAATGTTTTAAGAAGGAGAGGAGATGAGAATGTAAGGAAAAAGGGGAGAGAGGGTAGTTAAGGGG
>ML780769.1:166404-182204 GCA_009831015.1 Picea engelmannii | reverse complement strand
GTAGGGAGCAGAGTGAGGATGAGTGACGTGAGGTGCAGTAAGGGGGGGGGGAGTGAGGTGAGGGTGTTAGAGAAGCGGGTTGGTGGGTTGGGAAGGTGAGGGGGTATGGCGGGTCTTCCAAACCACTGTGAAGTGGAAGTATATAAATTTTTTGAGGGCGAAAGGTGGGGTATTTTATGGGGGAATTGTTTAAGGAGCGGAAGTGAGGGGGGTGGGAAATGTGGGGGAGCGGGGAAGGGTTGGGGAGTGAGGAAAATAAGGGGGTGAGGTGAGTCTACTCCTGAAAGGACCTTTTTTTTTATTTTTTTATTTTTAATACGGAGAAGTGAAGGGGTAATGAGAATATAAAGTGAGAGGAATGGAGGGGAAAAACATATGCGATAAGAGTGGAGAGTTATGGTGGGTGTTTGAAAGAGATATATTTTGTATGGGTTTTGAACCCGGAAATTGGAGAAAACCAGGGTCTTAGATCCGAAAAATTTAAATTCACTTCTAATAGATTAGCATTTTTCCACATGAAAGAGGCATCATTTTCTGATTTAAACTTTAAAACTAGATATATTGAGCATACAAACTTGGATTTCCAAAAAATGCATGACAAAGCTGAGACCGAGGACTACACAAGGAACTTATAATAGTTCAAAAATTTTCATCTTATAATATCATTTTTTTTATTAATCCAATAACGGAAAAATATAGGTGACCAAATTTTGGTCAACACACCTAAAGGACGTTCCCTTTACACCTTTGACTATATCTTCTTGAAGCTCATCTGGCGACTCCACCTTCCTAGAACCCACCTTTCCTTATTTCCCCCTTTCCATCCTTTGATGAGCCTTGATTTCATCTGGTGGCTCCATCGAGGTGTCTTTTTAGTCAGTGGAAATATGGCACCTTGGGATGAACCCTCATCCAGAACTTGTTATGACTCGAGGAGGGAAATTATATAGATGGGAAAGGAAAATGATGTTAATTAAGCTTTTGAGGAAATGATGAATCATATAAAAGAGTTATTTCAAAAATCTGTTGAAGAACTAGCCCTTAAAGATGAAGAAGTGTTTGAAGGACAAATATATGAACAAAGTTACCAATAAGATCTTGATGAAGATCTGGACGAGACATTTGATGAAGATGAAGTGCTCATATCTTCCCTTCCATTTCATGAAGACATTCAGGCCTTTGTTCCTCTTGCACATCAAAAAGAGAACATGATGAGTTGTAATCCTTTTGAAGATCTTGATGACACTTTATTCCATGACTTTGGAAATGGAGAAGTATTAGAGGAACCCTTGGATGTGAAAGATCCTTTTTGGAAAACACAAACAAAGCATCCTGCATTAAATATCAAGCCCCTCGTGATGAAGAGGCAATGGAGGGGCATGTACATAAAAATAAATAAGAATTCTAATGAATCACAACATGTTGAGACATCATTATATTTGCTCCCGTCTGATGAAGGAGAGGTTGTCTAGCCTTACTTTCCTCCTATGAATGAATTTGAAGAAGCAATTAGTCTCAATGATGAATAAATTGAAGATCCACTTGAAGAATCCCTAGTTTATGTCCTTCTTGCACACAAAGACAAAGAGAAGGCTATTTTCAGTCATATTGATGGTTTTATGAAAGAACCCTTGGATTCGGTTGATGGGAATATAGACACTTTCATACAAACTGGCAGACGCAGGTGGGATTTTGGTCATATCATCTTTGATAGAGACCACATTTATGACATTGAGGGTATCCCTCAAGAAAACAGGTTTTAGTTGTCATCCTCAGAGGACTACTTTTCATGTGTGTATGATTCATATGTTTTGCATCCTGATGATGACATTATTACATATTTATTTGAGGATAATCGATCGTGAAATTTTCAGGATGATTTTCAATCATCCCTTGGTACTTGTGATGCATATATTTTTGGGGATGTAGACTTGTTATATGAGGAATCTCAGCTACCTTCAGCCTCAATTTTGGAAAGATACCAGGACGTGGCCATCTCATAACAACAAGAGGCTCACTATACAAAGAGAAAGTATTTTCATATTGAGGATTTCTACAGGGATTCACAGATGAAGATGCCACATTTTTCTTTCTCTAGACCTAAGCCTATCCCTTACCTCATTCCTTCTTCTCAGGAAAATCACGAGGTCTTCTTGGGATCTCGCATATCTTCTTGGTCTTCAGGAAGCACTGATCATACTAATGAAGATGAAGATGAACCATCATCTACACATCGTAGCCCTCTTCAGAGATGGATTGATCAAGCATGTGGTTACACCTTCAAGAAACATGATCAGGCTAATGATTTCTCTTTCCAGTAGGACTCCCTCCCTCCCGCCCATCTCTCTTCATTTTATTTGACAATTGATTATATATATATTTATGCTCATGATCATTACATGCTTAAATTTTCTTTGTTTTTTTTTACATAATTAAGCACATGGGGAGATACTTTGACGAGATGATCAACTAGTTGCATTGGTTGTATGACTTCACCTAACATCGCCTATCGCTTGATCTTCAACACCTCATGGCCCCAGGTAAGTAGGTAGGTCATCTTGCTTCCCTTTCATTTTCATCTTTATTGCCCATATTATTTTAAATGCATATCATATTTCATTTTTCTCTACTTGCATATTGATTTCATGCTTAGTTTAGAAATATTTGAAAAAATGTTAAAATTTTCTTTTATAGATCAGTTTCATTTTTTGTTTTGATTTATATGGATGAAGGGTGATATAAACACACTATATTTTACATTTTTTTGTTTCAATGTAGGCACAAGTCTGCCAGGAGATGTTGCGGTTCTAATACACTCTGCGGCGAGCACATGCCCCCAAGTAGGAGCTAGATGTTATCCCCATTTTGTGGGATAACTAAGGAGATGATGTCTCAAGGCCTTCAAGTTGCAGACATGGAGTGTCGAGAGACCAAATGAATAGAAATGTCCACTTGCGTATATGGAATATTGCCTTACCACCACAGTTTGGATCCATCGTCAAGGAATCCACCACACCATCTATCTTTTGGAAGGCACATGGGTCTTGCTCCATGCGGTACAAGTCAGGTGTTGTGGCAAGTAATCACCCTAATATTTGAGGCATTTAAGCATGTTGTATTGAAGCTGCTTTTGATTATAGAACACATTCTTGGAAATTATGATTCTGATCCTATTTCACCTTGGTGAGTGTCATCAATTTCCTAGTAAGTGGACAACTTTTGGAGATGGGGTGAAACTAGGGGTCCCTTGGGGGGTCATCGTACCATTCATGACCATACTTATCACTTTTCGTGCATTGCATTCCCATCACATTGCCCTCTTCTAGGACTTTTGACTTTAGTGACCCAATAAGATAATGTACCTCATTTCATGGAAAGAAGGGGTTGAAGGCCCAGGGGGACGATGGATGGAAAAAGATAAAAGCCTAAAATATAAACCTTCTAGATACTCTCCCAAACAAGTCTTGTGAATGATGAACTGCCTCTTTCAAAATTGAAGGCTTGCAAAAGATCAAACACATAATAAATATCTCGCTTGAATGAAAGACTAACACTAGTGTGTTACAATGATTTACATGGTTACCCCTATGGCACTTTATGGACCTCTTCTTTCAAGTGACACTGTGTTACTGCCCCCCAATCTAATCGATTCACTATTGGGAGTGCACACGTTTTTTCATCATTAATTAATTAATAAATGGCAATAAATGGGTTTGGAAAAAGGTTTCATTGAAGAAGAAGGTGCAACACACCCCCTACAAAGGCACCCATAAATGAGATAATACGAGCCCTTGTATGTCATGAAACTCATTGACCTATGAAATCTATCCCCCTATCCACCTCATCATCCACTACATGACATTGAAATGGAATCCCTAGAAGCATCCCCTACTTGAAGGTTTTGGTCTACCCAATAGGATGTTGATTAAGGTTGGTTGTCATTGATGTCAACCCTTGAAAAAAGCCCCACAACACAAAGGTTTGGGTAATGGACCCAATATTGTTTTATGTAAAGATGACTCATTATTGTCTTGTCATGGTTGATAATAAGTAAAGATGGATGAACTCCAAAGTGGTCCCCTTATGGTGAAAGCCCTCATGGGAAGACGCTTTGCAAAGTAAGAGAACCCATGATTAATTGTGGAATAATGAGATGAAGGACAATGGATTTGTTAGGTAAAATATCCTAGATGGATAGTGCTTGTCATTCCATTTCCGATGGTATGTGGAACATCACATAACTCCTCATGGTTAGAGAGTTATGGCCATGAGAAGTTGGAGACCCCAGGTTTGGGTAATGAACCCAAGTTTGTTTGATGGATAAATGTATGAGTTATGATATATTTTCAGATAATACTATTCTATATGGATATTACATGTCATTCCATTTCTGGTGGTATGTGGAACGTCACATAACGCCTCACGGTTTGAGAGTTATGGACTTACGAAGTTGGAGGACCCTCACATGTCATCTAGAAGCCCCAAAAGGTCAAAGTAGTCAAAGTCGTTTAAGAGTTTTTAAAAGGTAAATAATAAAGTGAAGTAATGAGTGTATTATAATTCAAAGTGAATACAAAATAAATTATTTCAATAATAAATTTAATGGATAAATTAGAAGTGGGTTAACTCTAAAATAAAGGAAGTGGGGCCAAGTGACCTAGAAGATGTTTTTAAGGAAGCTACTTGGAGAGTATAAACAAGAGGCAAGGCTCTCTAATTTTAATCACACTTGAGAATATTGAATATCTATAGGTGTCGGAGGTAACCAAGGATATCTAAGCCGAAATTTCAAGGGAAGGTGAAGAAAAGAAGGCTGAAATGCAAGGAAGGATAAATTCTTTTGATGGTGCTTTCTAAGATATGTTATTTACAGGTCATCTCACCATTTTCACTATAACCTTTTTTATATAATGATTCAGACTGTGAAATTGTTATTCCATTGAGAAAACATATCCAATTATTTGTGGTAAAATGTTTATCTTTTGGGTCATTTTATTTTTGGAGTTACACTCTGTGGAAAATAGGGTTTGTGGCTAGTCCTGAAACTAGTCAAAAACAAGTGTTTCGAGTAAAAACGTCATAACTTCTTCATAACCGATCCAAATTCATTGAAACAAAATGTGTTGGTTAGGGTATATCCTGTAGTGTGCTGTGTAACATTTTTATATAAATTCAACAAATATTCTGTGCGGGGAACTCTCTACAAGGTCACTCTCTAGAATAAGCCAGAAATCAACAAGGTATGCCATTTTTACTATAACTCCTTTTCTGAGAGGTTCCAAGTAGTGACACCTAGAGGAATTGTATAAAACACACTGAAGAACATTTTTTATCAGTTTCAGATATTTATACATTACAAGTACAAAGTTGTGATTACTTCAAGTTAGGGTTGTTGACTAATCCAAAACTAGGCATGTGAGACTAAAGAAAAGTTTGATGAAAATGCTAGTCTCTTGTTGTTTAAGTTAAGGAAGGTTTGCAGGAATGTGATCGTATACACCAGATCTATTACAGAGCTACAAATCAGATTTGGATGATGAAATTGATGAGGGATTTTGGTTGAGGTACATGTTGAGTACATGGTTGAAACAAATAGTTGATGAGTTGGCACATGATAAGTCATAGTTGATGAGTAGTTGACACATGATTGGTACATACTTGGTACATGGTTGGATGCACTTGTTTATGGTACAGGTTGATTACAGGTTATTTGGTATGGGTTGGTGCATGGTTGATGCACTTGTTTATGGTACAGGTTGAGGTACAGGTTGATGCATAGTTCATATTTATTGGTACATGTTTACAGTGGTATATCTCACACTGACAGGTTGACAGTGGTTCCATCATTCTACTTATACTTCAGGGTGGCAGGATGGGGCAAGGACAGGTGGTTGTAGCCACCTTCCGGTTGTAGTCGAAGAACATAGGGGGTTGTAGCCTCCTTCTGGTTGTAGCCAAAGAATTGGGAAGTTGGAGCTTCCCTCAAGTTGTAGCCTGAGAAACTAGAGGGTTGGAGCCTCTTTCCAGTTGCATCTAGAAAAAAAAGGAAGTTGGTGCTTTCAATGAATGCAATTCTTCAAGACATATAAGAAAAAGCATTTCGTGCTTTTCTCCCGATTTGGGTTTCCATGTAAAACACCGGTGTACTATGTATGTGTATGTTTGTTCATTTGTTCATTGCTTATTTACTCTGCAATTATTGGATGATAATGCTTCATTGATATAACACTTGGATTATATGGTTAAAAAGGATTAAATTTCTCTATTACTGATTCACCCCCCCTCTGAGTAATCCAACATAGGACTTTTATGATACCCCTCCCATACCTAAACTTGGTCAATTGTATAGGGTCTTGGAGCATTTGTTTAATTTGATGAGGTAGTTTTGATGCACATGTTTAGGTGCCTTGTTTATTAGATTTGGTTTTCACTTGCCATGATATTTTTACTTGAGCTCCTTGGAGGGCGTACCTATTTGTCTTGTAGGACCTTGTTTAGCAGACAATTTTGGAGGAGCACGCCTAGCTTGGGCTTCCATGGGGCTTGAAGCCCATAGGTTGGATGCCAAGGGTCCACATGACGGAACATGATGAATTGCCTTTGGAGGCCTAGAAGACATCATGTATAACCTTAACTAGCCCCTACTATCCAAATGACTTGCCTAGGTGAGGGAAAACATCACTTTTGGAGGCTTGATGTCACCTAGGGATAGGGTTTGGTGGTGATGGAGGCGTTTCTCATTGACACATGGTACATTTTGAAGGAAGGAGGATTTGAGCCATGAAGAAGAGGCTTGGATGAATTCCATGTGGCCTTTAGAGGCCTATCCATGCAAGCCCAACTCCAATGATTTTCTCCAATTATCAAAACGTCTCCCTAAAGGGGTGATGTCATCTTATTTTAGGGTTTCTAATGTGCAAAAAGTGTAAATTAAATATTATTATTTGTTTTAAGGGGTAAGATAAGGGTTGTTGACCCCTTATCTTATGTTTTACCCTAATTAAGTGGACAAACTATGTTTTAGACATTTTGTATAAATAGATATCATGTGAGTCTCATGTCATGACATGACTCTCCCATTGTGACAAGTATTTGCGTGCCCTCCTTGGGAAACCTCTTCTCTCTTGTGATTTTGTCTTGGTCTCTTTATGTTATTGGTGGAAGAAGTGGTGTTCCACCCTTCTTGAAGCTTTTCTTTGGCATTTGTGGTGGATTTATCTTGGTAAGAGGAGATTTATCTTGTCATTTCTTGAACTAGGTAAGGATTTATGTTATTGGTGATTCATTGCTTAGTCACAAGTTTGATTTGATAGATTTCTTGGGGAGTATAAGGGCTTAAAACCCCACCATTATCTATCATTTTTGTCTAGAAGTTATTTGTTGCACAAGATTTTACTAGGAGAAGTAAAAGAGTTTACACCCTCCTAGTATCTCCTAGCTTAGAATTTGCTTGCCTTGGGGAGTAAGAGGGATTAAAACCCTAAGGAGATAGCATTGTTTATCTCTTTATTTTACTTGTTTCCATAACCCAATAGCTAAAGGCACTAGTATAATTGCATTGGAGAAATAAAATCTTGCATCGGTTAATGTGAAATCTCGTGATTTGGAGATTGTCTAAATTGGAATCAATCTGTTGTTGTATATGCTTGATTGAGCCACTAGGGAATCATCTTTAGATAAGAATTTATTGTTGTTTTTATAAAAATTCATCTACAACCATTAGGGCTACAGAAACCCGAATACGCATTCATTTAAAACTTGCTTTTCAACCGTCTGAAGTTGCTAAACGTTTGTCACAATATTCTACTAAGATTAGCACACTTTTTGGGTGGATTGTTGGAAGGTTTTGACGGCTGATTTATTTTCTGTAATAAGGTGTTTTCTACAGCCATAAGGATGATAATTACTTATGCAAAACTTGTTTAAAACATCCTTACATTGTTGCTAAAATTTTATGTTATCTTCTTGAGGTAAGCTAGTCGTTTTCTAGCTTGTCTCTTGTACTTTTCACTAAGCTTTAAATAAACTTATTTTGCAGCTCTTACTATTAAATATTCTTGTTGCTAATATATACTTTGGTTTACTGCTGCAATTAGGGAAACAATCCTAACTTGCTTGTCCACCTAACATTATACATATATTCTTGACTTGTTCTTATGTCTCGGGAAGATACAACATTCTTTGCAGGTGTTCTTATCTCTTGGAAACCATTGGTTACCACCAAGACTCTTTCCCAAGACTTTCCGCATCTTCTATATTGACCTATAGGGGGAGTTTCCTTCATCTCTTCACTTTCCATCTCATTCCCCCTAGGGTCACTGGGATTCCCCCCTTGAGGTGATCCTATCACCTCTAAATTGACGAGAATACTTGCCTAAGGTGACAATGGGTAGGTGTTCTCAAAGTTGTTGCCATTTGGTTGTTGGGTCAGGATTTTCCCAATTTACAATTTGTGTGATAGCAATATCCACTTACACAAATTATGTTCACGCTTTACATGTTGTATGCATGGATACACCCTTGTTTTGCAAATAGCATGTAAAATAATAAGTTATTTATGTAAAATCAGGTTGTAACATGCATACCTAAAGAAAAGTATGTCTTGGATCATTTAAAGAAGGTTCATGCTAATGGAATGTCCGCTCAAAATAACAAATGCCTGCCAAAAGTTACCATCCTTGAATGTTTGCTTGCACAAATTATCCTATAATACATCATCAAGTAGGTCACTAAATAGGTCTTTGAAAGAGAATTCCCAAATGTATTTCATAATAGACTTACTATTTCTTCTACTCATGAAAAATAAAACATATATAATTTAAGCATCATTAATCTTTTAGCATAAAAAATACTTATATTTAGATGTAGAAAAAAACTCACTTTTTCAAATTTACATCATTAATTCTTCTCACCTCAAAAAAAAACTCATTATATCTTTAAATTTAATCGAAAAACAGCACGATCTAACACTTTTTCAATTATACAAGACACAATACGATTTAGTAGAATTAACAATGAACATTTTCTCAATCATACATGGAGCAAAGTTTTGTCCATTAAAACTTTATTCATGATTTAGTTGAATTAACAATGATGTAACTTTTTCTCAATCATACATGGAACAAAATTTTGTGAATTAAAACTTTACTCATAAACAATTCAAGTCATATATTACTCTCATTACTTCTAATGTCGTAATTAAAACTTTATCCACCATAATTCAAGTCAAAATATATTACTCTCACTATGTCTAGTGTTGTAATTGCACAAATAACGTGTGTGACTAATTCTTCCTTTCCTCGATCAAGTAGATAAGTTTTTATCATCATCTAAACAATAAAATCTGTATATGTAATTATTAGCTAATGTAATGCCCACATTTTGGTCTTAGATGTAATGTTATGGTAGTTTGTATACATCAAACTAATCTGTTACTAGTGATTTTACAAGTTCAATAGTTCCAAGTTCAATAGTTCCAAGTTCAATAGTTCCACTTGAAAGTATATATATATATATATATATATATATATATATATATATATATATATATATATATATATATAATTTTTAATATTTTATTATTTAAAACACTGCATATATATTTTGATGTACTCAAAGTTAACCATGTAAACTAAATTGATTTAGATATAAACATATTTGTCAATCTTGTACATTTATATTAAATAAAAATATTTTTTGATTGGTTGAAAGTTTATCTAATTTAAATAAAAATATATATTTTTATATTTCATTTTTTTTTTTTTAATTTATTCAAAGTTCACAATGTGACTAAATTGACCTTATCTAAATCAGCCCTCAAGTATAAACCTATTTATTAAGATTAAAAATTTCATGTATTGTATAGAAATATTCAAAAAATTGTAAAGAGTTGAAGGGTTATGAACTAATTCGTCTAACATTAATCATTACATCATTGTTTACAAAGAGCTCCTTTCCTTAAGGCCAATATGTTAAGAGCATGCAACATTGCCATGATGTGAAAATGCAAAGCTCGTCAAGGATTCTCCAAGCATCATGAATTTAAAATCATACAAAGCTATTTAACAACTTCTCTAGCATGATACAATGGCCTATAATTCAATCCTCTTCCACAAGTTCTTTATTTACATATCTCAACTATGTTAAACTCCACCAACCCTCTCTTTCCATGTAATAATTTCATATTCTGTGAATTTATTTTCATTTATAGAGCTATGCTATATTAAAATCCATTGGTAGTTTGTGTGCATGTGATTGAACCTATCATACCCACTCTTGGATGATATTTCATTTTCTAGAATGTTATGACAAAGGGAGGGATAAATAGTTGAGAATTAGAGTCCAATAGCTAAAATGAGGGAAAATATATTAGACATCTAATACTGAAGGACAATTCTCTATCAGATACAATTGTCATTGCCCATATTAATATTTCATTAGAAAACTAAATGCAGACCTTCTTTTGCATCAACCGTATGAAAAATAAGGAAATCATAGGTAAGTCATCATCCATAAATCTAAATGCCTCTTAAAATTGACATGGATTACATCTTACACACTTAGACATATACATAAAATAGACACCAAGCTAACATCATTATTGATTCATAGAGTACCAACCATATTGAAGTTCAACATTGATAAAGTATGTGTTTCTTGATAGGGTTTAAAGAGAATTTGTAGAGAACGATTAATGTGAGAATTAAGTGGTGGATATGATGAGTTGTATGTACCTACTTGTGCAATTCATTTTCAGTGAACCACGAAGAAGAATGTAACATAAACAATAACCTTTGTGCTTGTGCACTATTGAAGCTATAATCACCCAAATTCACATTTTTTTTTTCCTTTGATACCACAATTATTTATGATAGCAGTGGTTAACTAAATGTTGATTGCTCTTTTTTATGGTTGAGATGATTATGGAAGCTCACACCCCATTGGCTGAAACAACAACTCAACTATCTCCCATAGTTTAGAAAACAAGGAAAACAAAACTATTTTTTTTCATGAAAACAAAACTATTTTTTTTCATGAAAAAAAATAGATCTATAATTTCTATGAAAACAAAAATTAGAGCACTGAATATGAAGATGGATCCAACAAATTCATAATCCATAAAGAGAAAGAAATTTGACATTAATATACATGTCCTCTTCATGGAAATATATTTAATATTCAAAATTTCGGGTCTAGATGAATTGTACTGATAGTAAATAACATCTCTAGAGTCTTCTATCATTGTATATATTCACGGCTCAAGAAAAAACATTTCCTTCCCCCTCTTAAACTTGCAATAGTGGCTTCCTATTCTTTTACGTAGCAGCCATACAGGCACATGGAAAACTCATAAATCCAACACTCACTCACAACACAATCTACCTACTTTCACACTCTACTCTCCTACACAAACATCAGATTGACAATCACATATTTCTCATTTTCTTGGGCCCTCCCACCAGGGAGTTAGTCGGAGTCCCAAATATTCTCTGATACCAAGATAAAATACTGGAGAGTAGACATATTGTACACACCAAACACTATTCTACATATTTTATTATTCAATCAAACATATATTTATACATGAATTTTTCTCTCAAATACACAACAAATTCACGAGGGAATATCTCAACTACACACACAAATAAGATCTAATAATTGGAGAAGATATCTCACAAACAACTAGATCTAACAAACCCAAACTAACTCTAAATTAAAGATTAATTCTAACAATTTTATCAACCTTCATACAAGTCTTTATATTTTCTTTTAATAACACTTCATGATGAAAATATGGATTTTTATGAATTTTAATCAATTGCGTAGAAATTTTGTTAATTTATGTTTGTGTTGAGCTTCCACAATCTATCATTTGCAAACCATATATATAAACACATATTTACTAGCATCTAAAAACACTGATATGATTTAATGTGTTCATTGTAAAAAAATACAAAACTAATTGCTATGTAGAGTTCATTGTTGCTATACAACTTGCATTCACTTGTTGTTATTAATATATAAATGTTTATTATGCATATTCATGATACCCCACTTAAATGATCATTAAGGTTTGGACATAATACCCTTTATTGTTGGTACTATATGATTTTTTTATTATGCATAATCATTATATTCTATGTTTTGAAATTATTTATGCAATGATTGTGAGCACATAAGCGATCTTAGTAATAACATGGGATTTGAGAGATGTAGAGAGGCCCCCATATATCCAATGCTTTAATATTTTGTGGGAAAGTCGCAAACTTTATAGATGATTTTAGGGGATAAATTTTACAAATGGGCTAATTTTCCACGGTTTTTCCCAAAAAAAGATTCGTCAATTTCCATTTTTTCTAAAAATGATTCACCCAAATTCCATAGAATAATTTTTCTTTACCTTACAAATCACCAAAAATTATAGAAACTATATAAAATCCTTAGAAACTTGAATATTTTTACAAAACTATCACCAACATTTTACATTTTGCATATTAGGGACTAGTAATATTAGCCCATGTTTCTACATTTTAATATAAATTTTCATCCTTCAAATCATCCATGGTCACAGTTCTCTTTGTAGATCTTAAATGTGATATGCATGACAAGTCCATGCAATTTCAACATTTCATTTTGTAAGTGCATATTCATTGTTTCGTGGTCTCGTCTCTATGGAAGGAAGGTAAATCTCGTTTCATGCTAAGTTATTTTATGGAGCTGTCTATTTATATAGCACACACATAAGAATCTAGCAAAACAAGGAAATTGGGATGAGGTTTTGAGCTGATTCAAATATTTCGACTGTTAGTTTAAAACTTGTTAAGTAAATAATGCATATATATTTTGCAATAAAAACAAAAAGTAAATAATGACATTCAAACATAGTACACAATATTTTTAGCTTGGAAATTCAATAAGGAAAACCAACATTCGCAGAGCTTCTCCGCTCTCGTTTCTTTATTTTTCTTCATACGTATTTTCATCCATGTACAATTATATATATATATATATATAGATAGAGAGAGAGAGAGAGAGAGAGAGAGAGAGAGAGAGAGAGAGAGAGAGATTTTCTCCTAAATCAGAATTAGATTACAATAGAAGAAATCCATCAGCGAAAAAATCTTCGACAAAAAAACCATTGGCTGAAAACCATCAACCAAAAAACCATTGGCCGAAAATCATGGGCCAAAAACATTGATCCAGAAGTTGCCATGATACTACAAAAAATATAACACATATCCAACATTATCCCACTTCTTGTTTTCTTTGTATATATGGGGGCACATTATTTTTATTAAGTTAGCAATCCAAGGAACGAATTCTCATTGCCTCTCTACACCAAGAAACCTTCTTAGTGATTATAGACTTTGTCAATGAATCTGCAATATTTTGCAAGGTCGTGTCAACCTTTTCCAACAATGCCTTCTTTCTTTTGGCCATGTCTCTCACAAAATGGTATTGCACATCAATACTGCTTCATTTTGGAATGATTAGCAGGGTTATTTGCTAGAAAGATTGTGCTTTGATTGCCACAATCTAACCTCATAGGTTGTTGTTTAAAACCAATATCTAAAAGAAAATCTTTGCAACCATACAACCTCTTTATTTGCATGAGTGGTTGCCATGTATTCAACTTCTATAGCGTATAGTGTCACTACATCTTGTTTCTTACTCATCCAATAAATCCTCCAAACAATGTAAATACATAACCACTTGTAGATTTTCTATGATCTAGATCTCCAGCCCAATCATCATCAACAAAGCCATGTACACCTAATACTTTGTCTTGTCTAGTCCTCCTTGATAGTAGATTGCATAATTTGTGGTATCACATAAATACATGAAAAAAAAATTTACAATTGTCCAATGCTCCTTTCTTGATTTTGACATATACTTGCTCAAAACTCCCACTGCATGAGCAAAGTTTGTTCTAGTGCATACTATGGCATATATTAAGGTTTCAACAACACTACCACAAGAAACATGAGACATGTATCCTTTCTCTTTCGGAGTATTGGGGCATTGTTATACATATAGATTTTCACTTATAGGAATAAGGACCTTTACCGGTTTGCATTCCTGCATATTAAACTTGTGCAAAATTGTCTCAACATATTTTCTCCGATTCAACCAGATTTTCCTACCCGCGTGATCTCTCTTCATCTCCACCCCCAAGATAAAATTAGTAGCACCAAAATCCTTTATGTCGAACTTGGAGGATAGTTGCGATTTCACCTCCTTAATAACCTTCATGTTGTTTTGAACCAACAACATGTCATCGACATACAACACTAAATATATAAAATGTTCACCAACATGTTTGCAATATACATAGTGATCAACATTGCTAGTCCTAGTATGCATGTGCCAAATTTATGGTACCTCATCCTAGGAGATTTATATATACCATAAAGGGATTTCCTTAGCTTACATACCAAATCCTTCTTATCCTTTACTGTAAATCCTTCTGGTTGCTTCATGTAGATTTCTTCTTCCAAGTCTCCATGTAGAAACATTGTTTTTACATCCATCTACTCTACTTCAAGATCAAATGTTTGCAAAAGGTCTATTGGCTATGAGTTATATTCTTTGCAAGACTATATTCAGTGTTCACATTACGCAGGGAACATAGGGAGGTTGCAGGGGGTGGGGGGGTTCTATCCCCCCTGCCCAAGGGGTCACAGGGGGGCGGATCCCCCAAATTGTTTTTTGGCATTTTTGCGTTTGTTTTTAGTGGTTTTTCGGCACATGGTTTTCACTGATGGTTTTCTAATTCCAGTTTAGGAATTGGATTTGTTGACTAATTCGAGTCAGTAGATTAGGGGTTTTGGATGCTGCAATATCCTCTCTCTCTCTCTCTCATTGTTTTGGATGCCATAAGTTGTTGATTGTATTTTTTGTCCCTTCAGTGTATTTGACTTGCAAATACCACTGCAGAAAGAAAATAAAGAAAAGAAAAAGAAGAAGAAAATGAGAAAAGAATAAAAGAGGGCATAAAAGAAATTAAATGAAGCCCCATGCAATAACAATGGCTTGGTCCATTCAGTCTAAGCATGGCCAAGTCCTTTTAAATTGATGTTGATAGGATTAATGAATAAGATTGGGTAAATTGTCTAAACTTAGTCAAGTAAATAGGCTAGATAGAGAATAAATTTGACCAAATTGCCTAATCTTGGTCAAATAGCCCCTAGGTAGAGTAATTTCTTAGTCCAACAGTTTAATCTGGGATAAATGTCATAGGGAAGTAGGTTAGAACTTAGGTTAGAACTTAGGTTAGAGCATAGGTTAGTTGTCTTGATTTCAATAAAACATGCATGATGATCTATGTCGATTCATATCTTTGAAGTTTGAAAGTATGTTACCTGACCCCCATGGTGTCAAAAGAAGGAAAAGCCGAGCAAACCCACAAAAAGGCCGCAAGCCTAAGTCTCCACTATAGAAATGATTTCACACTCGTAGATTAAAGAGAGCACACAGATGGACGACCGAGACACTCGCGCTTAGATCAACAGTTGGGATATGATTCTGGACCCCCCCCGACCATTCTTCCTTTAACGGTGGGGGGGGGGGGTTTGGAATGGTGAGTAACAAGAAAGTAGATATGGACGGTTGAGGTGTTGGTGCCCCGATCCATGACCGACATATAATTCCGGACCCCCCTGACCATTCTGCCTTTAACGGTGGGGGGGGCGGGGTCCGGAAAGTTCATTAAAGGAAGTGCTCATCTCTACGATCCAACATCGGGCGCGTGGATGGACAACTGTCAGGTTTTTCGGACCCCCCCAACTATTCTCTTTTTA
>ML780769.1:148654-159523 GCA_009831015.1 Picea engelmannii | reverse complement strand
CCAAAGTGGTCCCCTTATGGTGAAAGCCCTCACGGGAAGACGCTTTGCGGATTGAGTTATCCTAGAAGAATGGTTGGAGGACCCATGCTCTCATTATTGTCTTATCATGATTGATAAGTTGTACAAATGGATGAACTCCAAAGAGGTCCCCTTATGGTGAAATCCCTCATGGGAAGACGCTTTACGGATTGAGTTATCCTAGAAGAAAGGTTGGAGGACCCATGCTTGTATGAGGAATAATGAGATGAAGATAAAGGAAATTGTTGGTTAAACTATCCTATATGGATAGTGCTTGTCATGCCATTTCTGGTGGTATGTGGAATGTCACATAACTCCTCATGGTTTGAGAGTTATGGCCTTACGAAGATGAAGGACCCCCACATGAAGGCTTGAAGCCCCCAAGGTCAAAGAAGTCAAAGTGACCTAAAAGAAGAAATGAGTTAATATTATTTAAATGATAAATTAAAGTGAAAAATTCAAGGTGGATTATTTAAATAATCAAGAGAAGTGACACAATCAAGAAATGATAAAGTAAGGTGACAAAATCAAGAAGGAATATTTAAATGTTAAAGTATTGGAGAGCTTTCTATTTATGGAAAGTGGTTAACCCTAAAATAAGGAAAATAGGTTAAGTGACCTAGAAATGGGTTAAGTGACCTAAAAATGGGTTAAGTGACCTAAAGGATGAAAGTATAAATAAGATAGCAATGGTCTCTTGTAGATCATCCTCTTTGTGGATCAATGGAGAGCTTCTTGTGGGAATATATTTTGAGGTATTGATGGAGAGATTCTTGAGCATTTTTGGTGTGGAACACTTGAGGATATTGAATATCTATAGTTGAATGAGGTAACCAAGGATATATAAGCCGAAATGCTGAGGAAAGTGAAGAAAAGAAGGCCGAAATGAAAGGAAGGATAAATTCTTTTGATGGTGCTTTCTAAGGTATGTTATTTACAGGTCATCTCACCATTTTTGCTATAACTTTGTTTCTATAATGATTCAGATCCTGAAATTGCTATGAAAGTGAGAAAACATAGCCAAGTATTTGTGGTTAACAATTCCACGTGTGGGTCGTTGTATTTTGGGAGTTACACTCCGTGGAAAATAGGGTTTGTGGCTAGTCCTGAAACTAGTCAAAATCAGGTGTTTCGGGTAAAAACGTCATAACTTCTTCATAACAGATCCAAATTCAGCGAGACCAATTGTGTTGGTTAGATTAAAGTCTTTAGTATTCTCTATAATAGTTTCATATCTATTCATCAAATATTTTTTGCGGGGCACGCTCTACAAGGTCGCTCTCTAGAATAAGCCAGAATTCAGCAAGGTATGTCATTTTTGCTATAACTCCTTTTCTAAGAGGTTCCAAGTAGTGCCACTTAGAGTAATTGCGTAAAACACACTGAAGAAAATTGTGTACCAGTTTTAGATCTTTATTCAGTATAGGTACAAAGTTATGATTATTTCAAGTTAGGGTTGTTGACTAATCCAAAACTAGCCATGGTTGAGACAAGCAGTTGATGAGTTGGCACATACATGAGGTGTATAGTTGATGATGTTGGTACATATTGATGAGTAATTATTGATGAGTAGTTGAAACATGATTGGTATATACTTGGTACATGGTTGGATGCACTTGTTTATGGTACAGGTTGATTACAGGTTGTTTAGCACAGGTTGGTGCATGGTTGATGCACTTGTTTATGGTACAGATTGATATCTGTTGAGGATTGTTGCCTCATCTCAGTTGGTTCTGAGAATACAAGCTGAGTCTTTCATATAGAGCTGGTGCTCTTGTAGAGTTATACTCTATTCAGTTGTTGCTGATAAACCCCAAGGATTGTAGTCCGTAATAAAAAGAAAATTGTACATACATCTTGTGTTCTTTGTGTTCATTGTGGTGATGACTTGTTGATGATATATTTCTGATATATGTTGCTGATATGCGCTCACATCTAACTGGTTATAAATGACAACAATGGGTAATGAATAAATGTTGAATGCTAATTGATGAGTTTTTGTGCAAGAGGGAAGTTTTGGGAAAAAGATCCCCACACTCATTCACCCCCCCTCTAAGTGTGGTAGGTGTGTCCAAAAAATACTTCATTAATCAACCAACCAAAACAAGGAGGCGTCAAATTGAGCATTTTTGAGAAATATGACCTGATCAAGAAGAGAAATCAAACGCTGACCAGCAACACTTATGCTCAATTTTGGAAGAAGACATCCATGGCACATCACAAACTGTTGTCTGTGTTTGATACAGAGAAGGGTAGAATGAAGATGGATTTTCTACAAGCCCAGGTGCTCGACCCAAAGGCAGTCATTGACTACAAAAGGGTGACGTTTGAGTTCCACACCAGAGATGTGCACCCTGCTGATCAAATGGATCTGCACAGGTAAACTGGAGAAATGGTTTTCTCCACTTTGGCAACTACCTCTACTTCAGCTGCTAAACTTCAGGTCTCTCTGAGCAATGTTCAAACACATTTAAAGTTAGAAAATATATCATCCTTTGCGAAAGATAATAAAATTAAAACGTTGGAATAATTGGTCCTCAAGATCGGGTATGACCCGTCGAATGTGAAAGCAGTTGAAGAGATGCTTAAAAAGAAAAATGAAGATATAGAATCTCTCAGGAAACAACTGAAACTACCACCAACGGAATATGCACAGGCAGAGGAGATATCTGAGACAAAAGGTGAAAAGGATGAGATGCTCAAGTTGATCATGGAGCAGAATGCACAGTTGAAAGAGATGGAAGCAGAACTATAAATATTAGTGAAGGAGAAAGAACAATCAATGCCTATGGAAGTCATTCCATTGAGCGTAGTTCCAGTCACCAGGGTAAGCACAACATCGGTAGAGAAAACCTCCACAACAGAAATTCCCTCAACAACTCCAATGACATCTCCGGAAAAGACAGTGGAATTAGCTAAATCCATGGAAGAAATGGACTTACAGGAGACAAATATTAGCAGACTGAAAAAGGTGTTTGAGGATCTTTAGCAACTCAAGTCCTCCTACCAAACAAGCTACTCCATGGAGAAGCAAACATCAGACAAACTCAAATAGGAATTGTAGCAGCTTTGAAAGAAATCAGTGGCAGGCAAGATAGTCGTTGAGGTTAAGGAAAATATTTGGATGGATATCTCCAAATCCATAAATGAAATATGGCCTATGGTGAAAATCATGTTCGAGCAAAAGGAACTGGTACAGAGGAGCAGGCAGGCTATTGAAAAAATAAAAGGAGAGCTGGGAGAAATGCCCACAGAAGCCACTGAGATCATTAGATTCCTGAATTCAAAAACCAAGGAAGAATTAGAAGATTTGAATATTGAGCACAGGACATAAACCATCCTCTAAGTCAAGAGGGTTTTGACCAAGAGAGGGATTATGCTGCAGTTGGAAGAGAAATTCCAGACTATGGACGCAAGAGTTCAAAGATTTTTCAGTAAGATCGAAGCTCTGTAGAAGAAAGGTCTCCCGGACTTAATGGTCCTAAATGATAAGTTAATGACCCTTCCTGATTATAAACAGAAGCTTTCCACGGTGGCCAAAGATAGTTCAAAATTTTTAGGAATATAGGGAAGCATAACACGTAAGGCATTCTTAGAAATTGGTAGCCAGACATCAACATACAACATGAGATCTGGTACATTTTCATTGTCAGACCAACTTTTACCAAGTACACAAAAATGGATGAAATATATAGAAGATTACTCAAAGTCACTATTCCCAGTCAGCTACGATGGGAAGAGCTATGCAATCTGATCGAGTAGGAGATGAGGTGTTCAAGTCTAGTCAACAATTAGATCAGACAAAGTCATGCAGATGGCTCACCAATGGCCATCCCCAAAATCAACTTGAAGAATTCGACACATCATTAACAATATCTAAAGTTTTGTATCTTGTTGAGTTAGTTAGTTAAATTTAGAATCCATCACATCCTAATCATTTATGACAGGATCATTGTAACTTTTATTATAAATATTTCCCACTTAGAAGTATTGAGGGTTGTTGATCTTTACGCCCGATCAAGCTCTAGTTGTAATTTTTATCAAGAAGTCGCTTCAGTAATACAAAGAGAAGTTTCACAGGATTCCTGCGTGTCAATTGTTGGTGGAGTTCCTTCTATCTGTGTACAGGTTTTTTCCTTCTCAATTACCATATTGTCTTTCTGAATCTGATCTTTAAAAGAAGTTAAAGTTGCATAATTCGCCTTCACGTAGTCTGTTCTTAATCTCTTATAGATTTAAATGTTTTTCTTCTGAGGTTATAACAAAGAAATTCTTAAATTCCTTTTTGTTATTAACTGATATCTCATCTTTTCAGTAATACACCATTTTTATTTCTAAAGAATCTAGCATTAGCACTATCTCACCCTGTGAAACGAATCTTGTAAAATTGTCTTTGACTTCTATCTTTTAAAAACAGACCCCATAGCCCAATGGAAGCATAAGTGACATTCAACCATTTCATTCAAAAACAATACAAACAACTCAGTTACAATCTTTTTAACTAGCCTAAAATCTTTGAAAACTCAAACAAATCTAAAACTAGCAGAGAGATCCCTCTCTAAAATTGGTAGGGCTAGCTTTTAGTTTTGAAGCAGTTGGTTAAGGTTACCTCTGATAAGTTTCTTCTTACCTCATAACAACCTCTGGGAATTTACAGAGTGATAACATAAATGGCGAAAATACTAGGGAAGAACTGAAACAAACTTTCCACCCCTTGTTTTCTTTCCCCTAGAACAAAGATGACTTTAGTTCTGGAGAAAACACAAACCCTAATCTTTATCTAGAAATAATGTTCAGAGGTTGTCAAAGTTTGTGCATAAATAACCAAAGTCTCCAAAGGTAGAATAAAATCAATAGTTCTGGCTCCCAAAAGAATTTCTACTAGAGCTCATCCTGACCCAGAACCTGCAAAGGTAATAGATAATCCCGAAAGACTACTTAGGAAGAAAGATACTGCAAAAATTTCAAGGAATAATAGCCCACTTTTGAGGTCTTTTTCCACCCCAGAAAAGTTAGTTGTTCTTCTAGACCTTGAATCTGAGATACCCTTTCAAACAAGTCTTTTCAGGACAAAATCTGACAGTTTTATCAGTGAAACGGTCTTAGACCAAACCGTTTTGTAGCCCAGGACCCCTGAGATACTTTCTCCTAGAGTTGAAGTTGAGCAACGTTTTCACTCCAAGACTAACAAGCTTGAATACCTAGTCATGAATCTTGGTTAGGCCTTAGACAAGCTCCATCTTCAACAGTCTGTCGAACTTCCTGTTTTAATCATCGCTGCAGTTTCTACTCGAAATACACCAGGTCACTCCATCCCTCCAAGCCCTTCATCCTCTATATCTTCAGGCATTTCCTCTCCTGTCTCACAGGTTGTTGTTCAGCCTCCTCCACCAATCATGGCGGCAAGATATGCTCCGTTGGTATTGGTTGCTCCTTTACATAATATGCCCCAAGATTATCAAACTAGACTTCCATAGTTTGATAGTTCTAGCCCCTTAAATGCACAACAACATGCCGACAAAATGAACGATTACTTTGACCTGCAAGAAGTAGACGAAGCCGATGTGCAGATGATATTATTTGCACAAATCCTAATTGGAGATGTGGAAAAGTGGTTCAAAAATTTATGTGCTACTACCATTACTAACATGACTGTTTTCCATCAGACCTTTTTAGACCAGTGGGAAGTAAAGAAAAATCCTCTCCAAATTCTGTCGGAGTATGAGAACATCAGAAGGAACCAGGGAGAGACAGTGCATGATTACTGCACTCGTTTCAACAATCTATACAATGCTATCCTGACTGAAATTAAACCTCCACAAGGTTTGGGATTAATAAATTTCCCTAATGGTTTTGACGCTAACATGTCATATCAATTAAGGGAAAGAAACGCGACAACTCTGGAAGACATGCAAAAAAGTTCCATCAGTGTAGAAGAAAATCTTTTAGCTAGAAGGGCCAGGCAGAGAACAAAAAAGAGGGTCACCATCAAGGAAGAACCTTCTACTTCCTCGTCTGATGCTAAATTAGATTCTCTAGCCATAGCTATGGAGAAAATGATGGAGAGACTCACCATAACTAACAGAAAACCACCTAGGGAGAACCCAACTGCCCCTCAAATCAAGAACCCAAACTTTAGGAGAAATCCACCCCAGATTAGGCAAAGAGATCCTAGGGATCAATGGGAACAACGGGGACTTGATCAGTAGATTAGACTACCTCTCCAGGAAAACTATGTTGATAATGGGGAGGACGTGATTAGGGATTTTGATGATGCTCATATAAATCTAATGGGTGATCATGTTCATGATCATGAGTCTATTTTCCTCACCCAAGAAGAACAGGAAATCTTTCTCCTTTCGCAAATAAAGGTGAATGAGGAAGTTGAGAAAACATAACAACAAGCCTTTGAGAACACTATAATGGAGGTTCACAGAAAATATAACCTGAGGAGTAACAAGACCAATGAGAATTCTCCAAAGGAGGCTCCTGAAACCAAGAAAACCTTAGAGAATCCTCCCCAAAATGCCCCTGGGCGTAATGACACTGAATCTCTCGTGCAAAAAACTCCAGAAATTCTTAAGAGAACATGTCGGATAGAAGTTTTATCAACCATTCAAATAGGAACACCTGTCCATAAAGTCTTTGTCAATAAATTATTAGTACATAGTTTAAGCAAAACCACCTCTCTTTTTAGCCTTGAAGGAGAACTAGCAAAATTGAAGATTCCCTTTCCCCTCTCTGAGTTGATGAAAAAGAACGCTTATAGGTCTCAGGTGATAAAAGATTTAAGTATCGAACCTGATTTAGGTACCGAAGCCTTGAATGTGGGATCTGTACTCCATTCTGACATAGTAAACCTTGTTGATGACCGACCTGAGCTCCTGTTCGGTCCTGAAGTTGATGGTCAAACTGATAATGGCATCATGGTCCCTTTTTACATCAGCCTGAATATCCATGACCTGATATTGCACAATGCTATGCTGGATTCGGGTGCTTCTCACAACCTAATGCCCAAGGCCATGATGGAAAATTTGGGACTTGAGGTCACCAGACCTTACAAAGATCTACATTCTGATTCCAGCAAGGTCAAATGTATAGGCCTGATTAAAGACTTATGCATCACCTTGGCTCAAATCCCAACAAAACGTTTGGTGATGGACATCGTCGTGGCTGACATTCCCCCCAAGTATGATATTTTTCTATCAAGGTCTTAGGGAGATAAATTGAGAGGAACCCTACAGCTAGATATGTCCTACGCCACCATTCCAGTTTTTGGTCAACAGAGAAGAATTTACAGAGAAACACTGATGAAGTATGTGGTCAGTAGTCAGGAGAAGCCACACAATTACCCACTATATTTCGCACACTCTGACCTGGACTCTTTAATTCTATATAACAATGGTGATCTCGAAGAACAAATCACACAACTGGAATATGATGCACCTAATCCAAAGGATGATACAATGATTGTCAAAGTAAGAAACCCCATGGTTGAAGAAAATGAGGAATTACCAGCAGACTTCTGGAGCATGGACTTCGATGGTTCTATGAGTAAAGAAGGATCCGGGGCCAGAGTGTGGATGCATAACCACAGATCAAGGTACTCCGAGAATCATTCATATAAACTGAACTTCCAATGTGATAACAACATAGCCGAGTACGAGGCTTTAATTCTCGACTTGAAATTATTGAAAAAAGTTGGTGCTAAGAAGATAATGGTAAGGGGTGATTCTGAATTAATTATCAAGCAAATCAAAGGTGAGTATGCAACAAAACATCCCAGACTTAGAGCCTATAGAAAAGTTGTTTTAGATGCTCTCCAATGTTTTACCGAGGTTGATTTGCAGGTGATGCCCAGAGGAAAAAATATACTCGTAGACGGACTGGCTACATCAACAACTACCTGTAAAATCCCTTTTCGTCCCACTCGCAAGTACACAATGGAGGTGAAATGCATACCCACTATTCCCGACAACATTAGATATTGACAGGTATTTGGAAATGACGATCAAATTGACTATTTCCTGCAATGTAAAAATGATTTTGAATGTACAAACATAGATTTAGAACAGGATGAAGAAGTTGTAAATAAATCTGTTTTTTAGAATGGTAGTGTAAATACAATAGATGCTGAAAAAATAAATGAAAATGATGTAGATTATGATATCCTGCAGTTGAAAAATAATGTGTTACCTAGAGGTTTAGTTCCATTGGAAGACTTGTTTGATTTTAACGATGTAGCCAAAAAACTGAAAATTGAAGCTAGTAGTAAAGAGGTTGAAGACTGTAACATAGGAACAGAAGAAAACCCCAAAATGATAAAATTGTGTAAATCACTGCCACCAAAGAAAAAAATAAAATACATTGAACTTTTTAAGGAATATATAGATGTTTTTGCCTGGGGCTATGAGGACTTAAAATCCTATGACACAAGCATCATACAACACCGGATTCCCATAAAATAAGAACATAAACCTTTCAGACAAAAACTTAGGAGAATTAATCCCAAGTTGCTTCCCCTGATAGAGAAAGAAATCAAGAAGATGTATGATGCCAAGATTATAGTCCCTTTGAGATTTTCCAAATGGGTTTCCAATCTAGTTCCAACCAGGAAGAAAACTGGCAAGATTAGGCTCTGTATAGATTTCAGAAATCTGAACAAAGTCTCCCTCAAAGACAACTACCCTTTACCCAAAATGGACCATATTTTACAAAGGGTGGTCAGATCCAGTAGGATCTCCTTACTGGACAGTTTCTCGGGTTACAACCAAGTTCTGGTCCATCCAAAAGATCAAGAGAAGACAACTTTTACCACACCTTGGGGAACCTTCATGTATGTGAAGATGCCTTTCGGTCTGATGAATGTTGGGGCTACTTTTCAAAGAGCAATGGATATTGCCTTTGTGGATGAGACTGGAAAGTTTATAGTCATTTATCTTGATGATGTAACTGTTTACTCCAAATCAGATGAAGAACATTTGTCCACCTCAGACGTGTGTTTGAGAAGTGAAGGAAATTTGGGATTTCATTAAATCCTAAGAAAATCCTTTTCGGGTTAGAGGAAGGTAAACTGCTGGGACACATAATCTCAAAACACAGAATTAAAATAGATCCCATCAGGATATAAGAAATCCAGAAGGTGGAACACCCTAGGAACATCAAAGAACTGCAATCTTTCATTGGCAAGATAAATTTCCTTAGAAGATTCATACCAAACTTAGCCGAGCTTCTTAGGAATATTACCAATATGTTGAAAAAATACACAAAAATCAAATGGAACGCCGAATCTAAACAGTCATTTGAGCTAGTGAAACATGCTCTCACCCAAGCTCTAGTTCTGATTAGCCCAGACTATACCAAAGAGTTTTATCTTTTCTCTTTTGCCTCTGAACAAACTATAGCAGTAGTATTGTTGCAGAAAAACAGTGAAGGGTATGGGCAACCCATCGCCTTTTTCAGCAAAGCTTTAAGAGACGTAGTGTTGAATTATAAGATTATGGAGAAACAAGCCTTTGCCCTAGTAAAGGCTATAAAATATTTTAGGTTCTATATTCTCCATTCTTGTTAGAAAAATAGGACCATGGAGAAATAAAATAAAACAAATGTGGAAACAAAACACAAAAGATACACAATACAATAGAGACACAGATTTACGTGGTTCACCCAGTGTGGGCTACGTACACTAGAGAAATTGCCAGTTCCTTCCTTTATTATTATCCAACATCTGAAGGGATACAACCTACAACAAACCCATTGTAACTTCCTCTTCTTTCTCTCACAGTCTCCTATCTCAGAATACAATATTCACCATCATCCATAGCCGCAACATGTTTCCCTCATAAAAGAGGGTTGCCTTCTAGGGAAAAAACCCTAACATAATTTCTACCGTTAGATTTGCGACCTTATAATGAATGGTCCAGATTTACAATGAAATTACAATATACATTAGCAAGGCAATTTTTTCTTTGGGGGCTTCACCCTTGAACCCCCACTAGGGGCCCGCTTGCCCCCAGACACCCCAGCCAGGGAGATATCCCCCCCGGACCTCGTAGAGGGGGTACCCCCCCTCTGCACTCCCCCGCATGGAAGAGTGTACATACTTATGGGGTGTAAATACTTCATGGGGTATAAACACGGCTGGAAGTAAAACGACCTCTGAATCAGGAAGATAATCAGGCTCCACAACCAACAATCTCCCACTTGGAGACTGATCTCAACAACTCCACCGCTGTTGTATATGCTGGAATCTGAACCTTCTTGGACCTAGGAAATTTATCATCTTCATCTTCATTCTTGAAGACCAACTGAAACTGAGCAGGAACTCAGTTTCTCTCTGGTTACTTCCTTTTTTAACATGTCTGCAGGATTCTGGCTAGTGTGTATCTTTTCCAACTTCAAATGTCCATCTTCCAAGGCAGATCGTATGAAGTGGTACCTCAGCTGTATATACTTAGTCTTCGAATGGAAGGCTGATTTATTTTCAAGATGAATGGAACTTTCACTATCACAGTACAACCTGCTATTCTCCTGCTTCTTTCCCAATTCCTCCATAAAATTTTGTAACCAAATCATCTCTTTACTAGCCTCTGTAGCAGCAACATACTTTGCCTTTGTTATTGAAAGTGCAACAACCTTTTGTAGTTTCTAAATCCAACTTACTTCTATTCCACCTATAGTAAAAACATACCCTATGGTGCTCCTCCTATTGTCTTTATCACCTGCCATATCTGAATCAACATATCCCTGTAGAAAAGTGTCTGAACCTCCAAAACATAATGCATGAGTAGTAGTACCTCTCAAATACCTAAGAATCCACTTTACTGCCTCCCAATGTTCTTTACCTGGATT
>ML780769.1:93387-146443 GCA_009831015.1 Picea engelmannii | reverse complement strand
TTGCTTCCTGATTTCTCTCCTGTTGTCCATCTCTTTGTTTCTTTGGAGCTCTGCAGTCTTTCTTCAGATGTCCTTTCTTCCCACAATTCCATCACTCTATCTTTCCAAGTCTGGATTTGGATCTGCCCTTCCTAGAATTCCCATGGTTCCTGGAACCCTTTCCTCTATCCTTTTGTCTTCCCCTGTTCTCCATTTTCAACGCATTACCTGATGTCTCACCTGTTCTTTTTTGTTGCATTTCATCACTAAGGATAACACCAACAACGCCATCAAATTTTAAATTATTTGAACCAGAGACAGAGTTACTTACAACCATGACCAAGCCATTCCAACTTTTTGGCAATGAGCACAAGATTAGAAGAGCCCTGACCTCATCATCAAAGTCCACTTTTACAGAACTTAGTTGATTAGTAACTATATTAAAATCATTTAAATGATCTGCAACAGACCCACCTTCTGACATATTCATATTAAATAATCTCTTCATTAGAAATGCCTTATTGGACATTGAGGGTTTTTCATACAATTTAACCAATGCATCCATCAAACCCTTCATTGTCTTTTCTTTTGAAATATTGAAATCCACCAACGCTACTAGGCTCAGCTATATCGTTCCTAGAGCTTTTCTGTCAAGAATATCTCATTCTTTGTGCTTTGTAGCCATCAACTTCTTTTCTATTCCGCCCAATGGTAGGAATAGATCCTTATGATATAAATAGTCTTCCATCTGCATCTTCTATAACTGGTAGTTTTGGCCGTTAAATTTCTCGACCCTAAACTTTCCATCTTCCGACATTGCTCCCACTCGAACCAGGAACCCTCTTTTCCTGCGAGTTACCTTTCGCTCTGATACCAGTTGTTATAAAAATAGGACTGTGGAGCAATAAAATAAAACAAATGTGGAAACAAAACATAGAAGATACATGATACAATAGAGACACAGATTTACATGGTTCACCCAGTGTGGGATACGTCCACCATAGAAATTTCCAGGTCCTTCCTTTATTATTATCCGGCATCTAAAGGGATACAACCTACAACAAACCCGCTATAACTTCCTCTTCTTTCTCTCACAATCTCCTATCTCATAATACAATATTCGCCATCCTCCATAGCCACAATACATTTCCCTCATAAAAGAGGGTTGCCTTCTAGGGAAAAAACCTTAACATAATTTCTATCGTTAGATCTGTGACCTTATAATGAATGGTCCATATTTACAATGAAATTACAATATACATTAGCAAGGAAATTTTTGCTTCGGGGGCTTCACCCCTGAACCCCCATCAGGGGACACTGCCCCTGAACCCCCGTTGGGGGCCTGCTTTCCCCCAGACCCCCCAACTGAGGAGATATCCCCCCCGGACCCCGCAGAGGGGGTACCCCCCCCTCTGCACTCCCCCGCGTGGAAGAGTGTACATATTTCTAGGGTGTAAATACCTCATGGGGTATAAACATAGATGAAAGTAAAAATACCTCTCAATCAGGAAGATAATCAGGCTCCACAACCAACAATTCTCACACCATTGCATACAACCCAAACACAGTGGTTAAAGATATTCTGACCCAGGATAATCCAGATGGCAGAAGAGAAAAATGGATTGTGGTCATTTTGGAATACAGTATTGAGATAAAACCTACTAAACTGATCAAAGGACAGGGTTTGGCCAAACTGATGGCTGAGTCTAATTTCTATGCTTTAGATATTAACTTTTTGGCTGCAGTAGACAGACCAAAAGAGCAGGCGACTCCAAATGTAAAAGAGGCATTCTTGAATTCCCCTTGGTACGCAGACCTCATTTTTGTACTCCACAATTTACAGGCTCCTCCAGGTTTGACTAGGACCAAAGATAGATTTATTAAGTTGAAAGCATTGAAATTTTGTATTCTGGAAGGCAATATCTATTGGAAAGATCCTGGTGGTATCTTGCTTAACTACTTGTTGAAAGGTGAAGTTGACAAAGATCTTCAAGATTTTCATGCAGGAGACTATGGTGGGCACCTGAGCTGGAAGACCACAGCCAACAAAATTCTGAGAGCTGGCTTTTGCTGGCCTATTATGTTTGCTGACGTTCATCAGAAGGTTACCTCTTGCCACCAGTGTCAGATTTTTGAAGGCAAAATGAAGCTTCTACCACTCCCAATGAAACCCATCTCTGTCGAATCTCCTTTCCAACAATGGGGGCTAGATTTCATTAGTGAGATACATCCTCCTTCTTCGGGCCAACATAAATGGATCCTCATGACCACCGACTACTTCACCAAGTGGATCAAGGCTGTACCATGCAGACAAGCTACTGACTCTGTCATCATCAAGTTTTTAGAAAATAACATTTTGTCTCGTTTTGGATACCCCGGAAAAATTATAATTGATAATGCAATGGTTTTCAGATCCAAAAATCTCATAGACTTTTGTAATCAATATCATATTACTTTGGGAGACTCGATGACTTATTATCCATAGGGAAATGGACTAGCCGAGTCTTCTAACAAAAGTTTGGTGAACATTATCAGAAAGACACTACATGAAAACAAGAAATCATGGCATAATAAGTTGGTTTTCACACTTTGGGATGACAAAATAAGCACCAAAAGATCGATTGGTATGTCTCCATACCAGTTGGTGTATGGCATTGAGGCAGTTTTTTCCCTTTCATTAGGAGTTCCAGTCATGAAACTATTGCAGGAAACACAAGAAGAACCAAATGATGTCCAAAAAAGAATAAATCAAATGATCCACCTAATGCAATCCAGGGAAGAAGTTTACAACATAACTCAAGTGATCCAGGAAATTATTAAAAAGATTTATGACAAGAGAACCAAAGAAGATAACTTCAAATTGGGTGATCTAGTTTTAAGGTGGGACTCCAGAAATGAAGATAAAGGTAAACATGGAAAGTTTGATAGCTTGTGGAAGGGTCCTTATACCATTCAGGCCTTCAGAGGAAATAATTCTTTTCTACTTGCTAATCATGACAGATCGGACCTGCCAGGAGGACCCATAAATGGCAGGATGTTGAAGCATTACTTGCCACCTTAGTAGAGAGATCGCCATTCCATTTCATTATAAATACCATTTCTTTTACAAGTCTTTAGGTGTAGGTGTTTTTGTTCAAGTGTTTGAAGCCCATGGAGAAGGCCCTAAGACACTGAAAACGTCATCGACATTTCTGGAATAAAGCAAGTTAGATAACAGAAGAGGCTCTAGAGGAAATTATTTAAGATTATAAGAAACAAGATTCTTGGCATCTTGCAAGGAGGATACCATCCCCAGGTGGAGCCACTGTTATAACCCTATAATTTATAGGATCAACTGTTGATTGTATTTTTTGTCCCTTCAGTGTATTTGACTTGCAGAGACCACTGCAGAAAGAAAAGAAAGAAAATAAAAAGAAAAAGAAAATGAGAAAAGAATAAAAGAGGGCATAAAAGAAATTAAATGAAGCCCCATGCAATAACAATGGCTTGGTCCATACATTCTAATCATGGCCAAGTCCTTTTAAATTGATGTTGATAGGATTAATGAATAAGCTTGGGTAAACTATCTAAACTTAGTCAAGTAAATAGGCCAGATAGAGAATAAATTTGACCAAATTGCATAATCTTGGTCAAATAGCCCCTAGGTAGAGTAATTTCTTAGTCCAAAAGTTTAATCTGGGCTAAATGTCATAGGGAAGTAGGTTATAACTTAGGTTAGAGCATAGGTTAGTTGGCTTGATTTCAATAAAACATGCATGATGATCTATGTCGATTCATATCTTTGAAGTTTGAAAGTATGTTACCTGACCCCCATGGTGTCAAAAGCAGGAAAAGCCGAGCAAACCCACAAAAAGGTCGCAAGCCTAAGTCTCCACTACAGAAATGATTTCGCGCTGGCAGTTTAAAAAGAGTGCATAGATGGATGACCGAGACACCGACGCTTAGATCAAAGGTTGGGATATGATTTCGGACCCCCCCCCCCCGACCATTCTGCCTTTGGGGGGGGGCGGTCCGGAATGGTGAGTAACAAGAAAGAATATCTGGACAGTTGAGGTGTTGGCACCCCAATCCACAGCCGAGATCTAATTCTAGACCCCCCCCGACCGTTCTGCCTTAAAGGAAGTTCTCATCTCTACGATCCAGCATCGGGCGCGCGGATGGACAACTATCAAGGTTTTTCGGACCCCCCTGACCATTCTATTTTTAGTGATGGGGGGGGGGTCTGGAATGAAATGGTCTTCTGGTGGGCCCCTACTCTAACGTGGCAGGAATCTATTGCACTTTCCTAGCATACCATCACTGTATCATGACATCACTTCCACTTTTTGCCCCTAAGAGTCCTATCTCATAACTCTGTCAGCCCATCCCCCTTGTTTCACTCGTCACAAGTCCCCTCACCATTACTGGTCTCCAATCAACACCCTCCACGTCACCAGGTCATACTCATCACCCATTTTTAATGGGTTAACTTTCCCATTAGGCCTGCTGATCTATCCTCGCACCCAACGAGTATCTGTTCACCCAAAAATATCCCTGCTCTTTCATTCACCCATTATTTCTCTTATCCTCACACCAGAAGTTTCCTTGTCCCCTCTCCATTTCAATCAACAGCCCAACCACAACCATTACCACTAACTTTTGTTTGACTTGCAGGTATTCTTCATAGCTATGGCACCAAAGTCCAAGAAAGCAGAGGTTGGGGAAAATCCTTTCCTCCCTCCTCCGATCGACCTCGACAAGACCCCATTGGCCGACAAAGATCATATAATAATAGATAAAATATAGGTTCTCTTTCTCGATGCAGAAAATGGACAAGGACGGGAAGCCGCAGGCGGTGACATCTTGGACTTCACTGCTCAGGCGAAATTCCATAGAGTTTAGTTTTAAACAGTTCATCGAGTAGTTTTACCACCCAGTGGTGAACATGCTCAGTGGCAGACCAGAACCAAGAATAAATGAGGAAATTCAGAGTATTTTACACCTCTTAGACCTTGCAAAAACTGGAGATTGGTATCTTTACCAAAATCACACTGAGATTAGGATATATGGATGCAAATTAGCTCCATACATGCTGCCCAAGTATTTAATCGTGAGGATATTTTCCTTGGAATACATAAGACAGATGATAAATTCAGACGACATACACTTTGTGTCTCTGAAGAAGAAACAACAACTCAGAATTAAAGGGAAAATAGGATCCTTTATCTACAATAACTGAGGCATTGGGGAAGAGGCAGACAGGTTTCTAAAGAAAATGAAGTTTGACGTTAGTTTCCTATGGAAATATGACCCTTGCGGGATCATTTCAGAGATGAGGATAAAGAATAAAAACATTCCCTATGTTCATTCACCCAAGCCTGAAATCGCAAAATTCACAAATCAAACAGAGTGGGAGGAGAACACTCTAGAAGAGATAGAAGAGCAGTCTCCTTCTCTTATTGTCTCACAAACAAACACACCACAGTTTCCAAAGGAGAAAAGGACCAGGAAGGATTCTTCACCTTCTGTCACTGAAGTCTCATCCGAATATTTCCAATTATACACCAAGAGTCCGAAACCCAATCCTACAACTGACACGACTAGTGAAAAGGGAACCTAATCCGATACAGCTATGAAAAATGATCAGTCACTGCTTATCACTAGCAGCCAACATATCACACCTTCTTCTTCATCCAAGAAGTAGACAGATACTTCATTAATCAACCAGCCAAAACAAGGAGGCATCAAATTGAGCATCTTTGAGAAATATGACTTGATCAAGAAGAGAAATCAAACGCTGACCAGCAATACTTATGCTCAATTTTGGAAGCAGACATCCACGACACAGCACAAAATGTTGTCTATGTTTGATACAAAGAAGGGTAGAATGCACATGGATTTTCTACAGGCCCAGGTGCTCGACCCAAAGGAAATCACTGACTACAAAAGGGCAACGTTCGAGTTCCACACCAGAGATGTGCACCCTGCTGATCAAATGGATCTGCACAGGCAAATTGGAGAAATGGTTTTCTCCACTTTGGCTACTGCCTCTACTTTGGCTGCTAAACTTTAGGTCTCTCTGAGCAATGTTCAGACACAGTTAAAGTTAGAAAAGATATCATCCTTTGTGAAAGATAATAAAATTAAAACGTTGGAAGAATTGGTCCTCAAGATCGGGTATGACCCCTCGAATGTGAAAGCAGTCGAAGAGATGATTAAAAGGAAAAATGCAGATATATCATCTCTCAGGAAACAACTGAAACAACCACCAATGAAATATGCGCAGGCAAAGGAGATAGCTGAGACAGAAGGTGAAAAGGATGAGATGCTCAAGTTGATCATGGCGCAGAATGCACATTTGAAAGAGATGGAAACAGAACTCGAAAGATTAGTGAAGGAGAAAGAACAATCAATGCCTATGGAAGTCATTCCATTGAGTGTAGTTCCACTCACTGGGGTAAGCACAACATCGATAGAAAAAACCTCCACAACAAAAATTCCCTCAACAACTCCAATGGAATCTCTAGAAAAGACAGTGGAATTAGTTAAATCCATGGAAGAAATGGACTTACAGGAGACAGAGATTAGCAGACTGAAAAAGGAGTTTGAGAATGTTCAACAACTCAAGTCCTCCTACCAAACAAGCTACTCCATGGAGAAGAAAACATCAGACAAACTCAAACAAGAATTGCAGCAACCTCGAAAGCAATCAGTGGAAGGCAAGACACTTGCTGAGGCCAAGGAAAATATTTGGATGGATAACTCCAAATCCATAAATGAAATATGGGCTATGGTGCAAATCATGTTCGAGAAAAAGGAAATGGTATAGAGGAGCAGGTAGGCTATTGAAAAAATAAAAGGAGAGCTGGGAGAAATGCCCACAGAAGCCACTGAGATCATTAGATTCCTTAATTCAAAAACCAAGGAAGAATTAGAAGATTTGAAGATTGAGGACAGGACATAAACCATCCTCGATGTCAAGAAGGTTCTGACCAAGAGAGGGCTTATGCTGTAGTTGGAAGAGAAATTCCAGACTATGGACACAGAAGTTCAAAGATTTTTCAGTAAGATCGAAGCTCTATAGAAGAAAGGTCTCCCAGACTTAATGGTCCTAAATGATAAGTTAATGATGCTTCTTGATTATAAATAGAAGTTGTCCATGGTGGACAAAGATAGTTCAAAATTTTAGGAATACAGGGCAGCATAATAGGTAAGGCATTCTTATAAACTTTGTAGCCAGACATTAAAATATAGCATGAGATCCGATACATTTTCATCATCAGGCCAAATTTTTCCAAGTACACAGAAATGGATGAAATATACCGAAGATTACTCAAAGTCACTATTCCCATTCAACTACGATGGGAAGAGCTATGCAATCTGATCGAGTAAGAGATGAGGTGTTCAAGTCCAGTCAACAATTAGATTAGACAAATTCATGCAGATGACTCACCAATGGCCGTCCCCAAAATCAGCTTGAAGAATTCGACACATCATTAACAGTCCCTAAAGTTTTGTATCTTGTTGAGTTAGTTAGTTAAATTTAGAATCCATCATGTCCTGATCATTTATGACAGTGTCGTTGTAACTTTTATTATAAATATTTCCCACTTAGAAGTATTGAGGGTTGTTTATATTTACACCCGAGCAAGCTCTAGTTGTTGTAACTTTTATCAAGAAGTCCTTTCAGTAATACAAAGAGAAGTTTCACAGGATTCCTGCATGTCAATTGTTGGTGAAGTTCCTTCTATCTATATACAAGCTTTTTCCTTCTCAGTTACCATATTGTCTTTCTGAATCTGATCTTTAAAAGAAGTTAAAGTTGCAGAATTTACCTTCACGTACTCTGTTCTTAATCTCTTGTAGATTTAAATGTTTTTCTTCCAAGGTTATAACAAAGAAATTCTTAAATGTTTTTTTGTTATTAACTGATATCTCATCTTTTCAACAATACACCATTTTTATTTCTAAAGAATCCAGCATTAGCACTATCTCGCCCTATGAAATGAATCTTGTAAAATTGTCTTTGACTTCTATCTTTTAAAAATAGACCACATAGCCCAATGGAAGCGTAAGTGACATTCAACCATTTCTTTCAAAAACAATACAAACAACTCGGTTACAATCTTTTTAACTAGCCTAAAATCTTTCAAAACTCAAACAAATATAAAACTAAGAGAGAGATCCCTCTCTAAAACTGGTAGGGCTAGCTTTCAGTTTTGAAGAGGTTGGTTAAGGTTACCTCTGATAATTTTCTTCTTACCTCATAACAACCTATGGGAATTTACAGAGTGATAACAGATCCTATATCAATTGGGTCTAGTTTAGGTGGTTGGGAGGATTGGTTGTTAAACTCCCCACCCAGTCTTAGTTTCTATAAGTGATATGTGGATGACTCTTAACAGAGTATGGTTGTTTTGGTTTAATTCCCTAATGAAATGTTTGGCCGCCCCATGTTCCCTCATGGATTTCGGGGGCATATCTTCTGTGGGAGTTTATCTGACCTATAAAGTAAGAGATTACTTGGATTTATTTAAAATGTTATTTCGATGCTTGAAAAATATTAAGAAAAGTGTTTCAAGATCACTAAAGTTTTGATGACTTAGAAAGTTAGGAAGGTTGGTATTGTGACAAATATTTTGAAATTGGGATCTAATTTGGGTATATTAGTTCTATGCAACTCATGTGAATTAGTTTTTCTTTATGCTAGTCTAGTCAAAACAAAGAGATACTTTTGATCTTCAAGGTTAGGGTTAACCACCTCCTTATAATATCTTAATTTTCTTTTATCCTCTAAATATTTATCGCACCATAGATTCTCTTTAAATTTAACTTGTGCAATAATTTTAATATCATAGAATAACTTCTTCTTTTATTCCCCATTGATATAGCCAGGACTTGGCATTATTATGCCATCAACTCTTGAGTTGTTGGTGATTTTGGCTATAGTCTAAAGCAATTTTGAGGAGCCTCTTGTTATCCATGTTGTTTATCTTGTTCTTGTACATTAAGTACCTAATCATAACTATGCTCTCAATGGGGGAAAGGCTCTCTTCGATGAGGAGGATAGGATAGGGTGTGTTGCCCTTAATTTTGAGATTATAAGTTATAAAATTATTTTGGACATGCTCTAAGGATTCTGAGAGATACTGCATCCTCCAAATTCACATCCATATAAGATAACAAAAGTGACAAAAGTCTCAAAGAGGAGCTTTTTCTTATCCCATAGCTGAAGGTATGCTAATTTACAATTATTTTCAAGCCCATAATAAACCTTTCACCCTTCATTTATCCTTTTCTCAATGCTATAGTTCCAATTGAGCTTGTGATGAGCATCAATTCCAAGATACTTGTACGAAGGCACTTCCCCCATAATATTATTGTGATATACAAAATTATCGTAGATGATCTTGTTGGATTTAATGATCATAACCTTCATTTTGTGAGTGTTCACAGTTATATATGTTCTAGAGAAGAAGTCGTTGATGATTCTAAGTTGCTTACTAAGGTCATAGGGATTCCTAATTTCCATAACATAGAGAAGAAGGATGATTACTATACTAGTAAGAGTTGGTCCAACACAACCTGTGACTTCCAAACAATCTTCTAACTTGTCAATGTAAATGGAAAAAATGGTAAGGTATAGGGGACAACCTTGTTTGACACTTATATTGCAGTTAATTTCTTTTGATAAACTCGTAGTGCTCCTAAACTTGACAATAACGTTCTCATACAACCTTACCTCAGCTCGAAGGGAACTTTTAGTTCTTCTAACCTATTCCAAAGGTTGGTCCTAGTCACACTATCAAAATCTTTCATAAAATAATGGAGGTAGAGAATTATATAGGGATGGGGATACCATTGAAATGTTCTGAAGATACAAAATTTTTTAATGGCCAATATTAACATATTGTTTTGTTATACATATTTTAAATGTTATATATCAATTCCATGTTCAACAAGAAGGAATTACACATCTCCTTTATATTGGGATGTAGAAGGCACCTACACATCTCCTTTATGTTGGGATGTAGAAGACACCTATGGATTGAATATTTTTTTTACTTTCAATTATTTTGTGTTCCATGTGTATATATAAAGTTGATATAAAAATATTTTATTTAAGGTGATAAAAATATTTTATTTAAGGTAATGAAAACAATAAGTAAAAAATATTACTCACACAAAACCCAAATTCTCTCCAACAAGAGTTGTCACTAGCTTCCCTTTGACCAAACTCTAAAATTCTTTGTGGCATCTAGAAGAACATCTATGTCCTTCCTACTACAATCTCACCATTCCACTTCAGAATTAAGTTTAATATCAACCCTTAGTTTCTCCACTGAGAGCAATGCACCTTAATTGGATTTTTAACTGTCATAATATCAAACCAATGGTTATGTTATAACCCTATAATTTATAGGATCAACTGGTGACTGAAATGTTATCTCTTTAAGTGTTTTTGTTTGTCAAATGATTTTCCATTCTGCAAATAATTTGAGAAAAAGAAAAGAAAAAGAACAGGAAAAAAGAAAAGAAAAGAAAAAGAAAAAGAAAAGAAAGAAAAAGAATAAAAGAGGGCATAAAAGAAATTCAATAGAGCCCCATGCAATAACAATGATTTGGTCCATACCATTCAAGCATGGCCAAGTTATTTTAAATTGATGTTGATAGGAGTAGTGAATAAGATTGGCTAAACTGTTTAATCTTAGCCAAGTGATTTAGGTTAGTTAGTGAATAAATTTGACCAAACTGCCTAATCTTGGTCAGATAACCCCAAGATAGAGTAATTTCTTAGTCCAACAGTTTAATCTGGACTAATTTTCATAGGTAATTAGGTTAGAACATAGGGTAGTTTGCTTTATCTCAATAAAACAAGCATGATGATCCATGTTGAACCATATCTTTGAGGTAGGATTGATGTTTAACTCCCATGGTGATAAAGACAGGGAAAGCTTGGTAAAACCCACAAAATGCATTTATCCTAAGTTTCCAAGCAAATATGTTTGTGTGCTCATTGAATAAAGACCACGCACCGATGAAATTTTCAAGGAATATGCAGACGTGTTTGCTTGGGGTTACGAAGATTTAAAATCTTATGACACAAACATCATACAACATAGGATCTCAATAAAAGAAGATCAAAAACCTTTCAGAAAAAAACTTAGGAGAATCAATCCCAAGTTACTTCCCCTGATAGAAAAAGAAATTAAAAAGATGTATGATGCTAAAATCATAGTTCCCTTACGATTTTCCAAATGGGTTTCAAATCTGGTCCCAACCCGAAAGAAGTCTAGGGAAATTAGACTTTGTATTGATTTCCGAAACCTGAATAAAGTCTCTCTAAAGGAAAACTACCCATTGCTGAAAATGGACCACATATTACAAAAGGTAGTTGGATCCAGTCAAATCTCCTTACTGGATGGTTTCTCAGGCTATAACCAGGTTCTCATTCACCCAGATGACCAAGAAAAAACAACCTTCACAACACCTTGGGGCACCTTCATGTACGTGAAAATGCTTTTCGGGTTGATGAACACTGGGGCCACTTTCCAAAGAGAGATGGACATCGCTTTTGTGGAAGAACTTGGAAAATTTATTGTCATTTATCTGGACGATGTAACTGTGTATTCCCAATCCGATGACGAGCACTTAAGACATCTCAGACGAGTATTTGAGAAATGCAGGAAATTTGGGATTTCTCTAAATCCTAAGAAAAGCCTTTTCAGATTAGAGGAGGGTAAATTGTTGTGGAAAATAATCTCTAAGGACAGAATTAAGATAGATCCCAGCAGAATAGAAGCCATTCAGAATCTGGAACACCCTAGGAATATCAAAGAACTACAATCCTTCATTGGGAAAATAAACTTTCTGAGAACATTCATACCCAACTTGGCCGAGCTTCTTAGGAACATCACAAACATGTTAAAAAAGGACAAAAAAATAAAATAGGACATTGAATCTAAGCAGTCTTTTAAACAAGTTAAACGTGCACTCACACAGGTTCCAGTCTTGATCAGTCCTGATTTCACCAAAGATTTTTACCTTTTTTCTGTCGCTTCTGAACATGCCATTGCAGCAGTATTACTACAGAAAAAAATCGAAGGGTATGAACAGCCCATAGCCTTTTTCAGTAAAGAGTTAAAAGATGTTGCTTTGAATTATAAAATAATGGAGAAACAAGATTTTTCCCTGGTGAAAGCCATAAAGGATTTTAGAGTATACATTCTCCATTCCCACACCATCGCTTATGTTCCAAACGTGGTAGTAAAAGACATTTTAACTCATGACAATCCATATGGCCAAAGAGGAAAGTGGATTGCTATCATTCTGGAGTATGACATAGAGATTAAGCCTACTAAACTGATTAAAGGTCATGGTCTAGCAAAGTTAATGGCTGAATCCAATTTTCATGCTCTTGACATTAATTTCTTAGCTGCAGTAGATGAACATGGAGAGTAGGCGACTCCAAGCGTGAAAGAGGTATTTATGAACTCTCCATGGTACGTAGACCTGATATTTATTTTGCATAACTTACAAGCTTCCCCTGGTCTGACCAAAACTAAAGCTAGTTTTTTGAAATTGAAAGCATTAAAATTTTGCATTCAAGAAGGCAATCTATATTGGAAGGATCCTGGAGGTATTTTGTTAAATTATCTATTAAAAGATGAAGCTGACAAAGTATTGCAGGATTTTCATGCAGGAGACTGTGGTGGTCATCTAAGCTGGAAGACCACAGCTAAAAAAATTCTCAGGGCTGGGTTCTATTGGCCTACGTTGTTCGCTGATGTGCATCAGAAAGTGACTTCATGTCATAAATGTCAGGTGTTCGAGGGAAAAAAGAAGCTTCTTCCTTTGCCCCTGAAACCAATCTCTATTGAAGCTCCTTTCCAACAATGGGGATTAGACTTTATCATAGAAATACATCCTCCCTCTTTGGGCCATCATAGGTGGATTCTTACTGCTACAAACTATTTCACAAAATGGGTCGAAGCTATACCAAGCAGGCAAGCTAATGATCCTGTCATTATTAAATTTCTTGAAAATAATATCTTGTCTCGTTTTGGATGTCCTAGAAGGATTATAACTGAAAACACAGCTGCTTTCCGATCTAAGAATCTCATAGAATTTTGAAACCAGTATCATATTGGTTTGGGTCATTCCATAGCTTATTACCCTCAGGGAAATGGGCTAGCGGAGTCATCCAATAAGAACCTGGTGAATATTATTAAGAAGACTTTGCAAGAAAACAAAAAATCATGGCATAACAAGATGGTTTTCACACTATGGGCCGACAGACTGACCACCAAGAGGTCAATTGGTATGTCACCATACCAGCTGGTCTATGGCACTGAAGCAGTTTTTCCCACTTCCTTAGGAGTTCATGTAATGAAATTTCTACAAGAGATGTAGGCCAAGACGAACGATTCCCAAAGAAGGATAAACCAGATGATCCACTTGCAGCAGTCTAGAGAAGAAGTATACAACAAACTCAGGTTGTTCAAGAAAGCATCAAAAAGATATTTGACAAAAGAACTAAAGAGGATGACTTTGAGCTAGGTGACTTGGTTCTGAGATGGGATGCCCGAAATGAAGATAAGGGGAAGCATGGAAAATTCGACAGTCTATGAAAGGGACCTTTCGTAATTCAAGCATTTAGAGGAAATAATGCCTTCTTGCTCAACAACAACGATGGGACCAATCTGCCAGGAGGACCTATAAATGGCAGAATGCTGAAGCACTATTCACCTCCTCAGTAGGGACCTTCAGTCACACTTTTCCATTGTACAAACCATTTTCATTTTTCTTACAAGTTTTTGAGTGAAATAACTTTGTTCAGATGGTTGAAGCCCGCAGAGAAGGCCCTAAGCCATTGAACATTGTCTTCCAATTTTCAAAATAAAACCAATCAAGCAACAAAGGCAACTATGGAGAAAGTTTTTCAGAATATTAGGAATCAGGATTCTTGACACTTCACAAGGAGAGTACCATCCCCAGGTGGAGCCGCTGTTATAACCCTATAATTTATAGGATCAACTGGTGACTGAAATGTTATCTCTTTAAGTGTTTTTGTTTTTCAAATGATTTTCCATTCTGCAAATAATTTGAGAAAAAGAAAAGAAAAAGAAAAGGAAAAAAGAAAAGAAAAGAAAAAGAAAAAGAATAAAAGAGGGCATAAAAGAAATTCAATAGAGCCCCATGCAATAATAATGATTTGGTCCATATCGTTCAAGGATGGCCAAGTTCTTTTAAATTGATATTGATAGGAGTAGTGAATAAGCTTAGCTAAACTACTTAATCTTAGCCAATTGTTTTAGGTTAGTTAGTGAATAAATTTGACCAAACTACCTAATCTTGGTCAGATAACTCCAGGATAGAATAATTTCTTAGTCCAGTAGTTTAATCTGGGCTAATTGTCATAGGTAATTAGGTTAGAACATAGGGTAGTTTTCTTTATCTCAATAAAACAAGCATGATGATCCATGTTGAACCATATCTTTGAAGTTTAAAGGCTTGATGTTTAACCCCCATGGTGATAAAGACAGGGAAATATTGGGCAAACCCACAAAATGAATTTATCCTAAGTTTCTGAGAAAATATGTTTTTGTGCTCATTGAATAAAGACCGTGCATCGATGAACGACTAGAAAGAAGGCACCCAGATCTACAGTTGACAAGTTTTTCCGGACCCTCCCCGACCGTTCTACCTTTAACGGTGGGGGGGGTCCGAAATCACAGATAACGAAGGCACACATCTAAACGGCTGAGGTGCCAGCGTGTTTATCAATGGATGAGATTGAATTCTGGACCCCCCCGACCGATTTTCTTTTAATGGTGGGGGGGGGGTCCGGAATGTTGGTTAGATATCGCGCACAGATCTACGGTTGAAAAGAAGGATCGCAAATCAATGACTCATGGTGTTTTTCAGACCCCCCGACCGATCTGTCTTTAACGGAGGGGGGGGGGGGTCCGGAATGGATTATTTTTTGGCGGGCCCCTTATCTCTATGTGGCAGGCATCTACTGGTTCTGAATCCCACCGCCTCCCATAGTATGACATACCTCTGTCAACCCATGATGTCATTATCCACATTTTTCCCCTAGAGGTCACGTCTCATCACTCTATCAGTCCATTCCCCTTGTTCTCCCTTTACAAGTCCTCTCACCATGGTCACTCCCCAATCAGTTCTCGCCACGTCACCTGGTTATATTCGTCATTAATTATTACCTGCCATCTCATGCTCCAAACAACCCGTTGGCAATTTATTACTGGCTAACTTATCCGTTAGCCTACTGACCTATCCCCCACGCCCAACAGGTATCCGTTTACTCAAAACCGCCATTTCCCTTCTTTCTTCCATTGCTTACTATGTCGTCTCACCAGAAAATATTTTTCCTATCCCACCAGAGCATTTTTTCCCCATTTTCTCTCCGTTTCATTCAACCGTCCCAACCCACCATCATCCCCACTAACGATTGCTTGGTTTGCAGGTATTTTTACAACTATGGCACCAAAATCAAAGAGGACAAAAGCTGAGGAAAAACCTTTCCTCCCACCTCCTGTCGACCTCGACAGGATCCCCCTGGTAGACAAAGACCATTTAATCGTAGACACCAGATGCGAATTCGACTTCGCAGACTTGCAGTCATAGCTCAAAGAGGTTTTCCTTGACCAGAGGGATGAAATTGGGCTCTGGGAGTCCAACCTTCCCCTATATCGTTTCCCCCAGGTTCATCATTTCCTCGAATTCTCCCTCAAATGCCAAGCCCATTACATCCCCGACCAGAGAGCCATAGTGTCCTCATCAGGAGAAATTATTTTCCTCATTACACCTGAAACCATTGACCAGATGATGCAGATACCCAGAGCCGAATCCGTCTCACCGTTCAATCTTGAAATTATCACAGAATTGTATCCGAAATTATCATTCCCCCAAAGAGCTCAGATTTTTGAGCTTTTTCTCCCACAAGCCACCCAACTCCCCACTACAAATCCCCTGTATCCTTCATCCCTATTCTCGGTAAAGGGAAACCAGGTCATCTCATCACTATGTGCCCTGCTTGGGTATTTTTTGGATCAATGGGTGGATGAACCCATACTGGGTTTTCTGTCCATCTTCTCCACAGATGAGAAACCCACCACTCAGTTCAACTACAACGCCTTCCTGGCTGACAAAATTCATGAGCAATTCTCAAATTTCTCCATAGAAGGCATGTTCCAGTATTCCTCAATATTGGCTTACATGTTCCTATTCTTTCAAGTGGAAAAATTATCCTTTTCAATGCAGAATATGGACAAGGATGGAAGGCCACAGGTGGTGACAGCGTGGACTTTGTTGCTCAGACACAACTCTACAAAATTCAGCTTCAAAAAATTTATTGAGCAGTTCTACCATCCCGTGGCGAGCATGCTTAGTGGCAGACCTGAGCCGAGAATAAAGGAGGAAATTCAGAGGATCTTACACCTTTCAGACCTTGCAAAAATGGGAGATTGGTACCTGTACCAGGACCACACAAAGACCAGAGTGTATGGGTGCGAATTGGCTCCATACAAGTTACCCAAGTATCTGCCCGTGAGGATATTTTCCCTGGAGTACATAAGGTAGATGATCAACTCAGACGGCATACATTTTGTGTCTCTGAAAAAGAAGCAACAACTTAGGATCAAAGGGAAAATAGGATCATTCATCTGCAACAACTGAGGTGCTAGGGAGGAAGCAGATAGACTGTTAAAGGAGATGAAGTTTTTTGTTAGCTTCATATGGCATTATGATCCCTGTAGGATAATTTCAGAGATGAGAGTTAAGAATAAGAATATCCCATATGTCCACACATCTAGGCCTGAGATAGAGAAGTTCACCAACCAGATAGAATGGGAGCCAAACACTTTGGTTGGGACAAAACAACAGGACCTTTCGGTCACTATCTCACAGATGACTACACCATAGGCTCCTAAGGAGAAAATGCCCAAGAAGGACACTTCACCTTCCATCACTGAAGTATCGTCCGAAGAGTTCCAATTACACACCAAGAGGCCAAAAACTAGTCAGGCACCCGACACGGCTGGTGAAAAGGGAATTCAATCCACTACAACTATGGAAGTTTATCGGTCACTCCTTTGTACGAGAAGCAAACAAATCATGACTATAGTGTTTCCCAAGAAGCCTACAGATACTCCACCAGTAAACCAGCCGAGCAAAATAGGACCGAAATTGAGTATTTTTGAGAAGTATGATCTGATCAAAAAGAAAACTTAGACGTTGACCAGCAACATGTATGCTCAGTTATGGAAGCAAACATCAACTGTACAATATAGACGACTATCTGCATTCAACACTGAGAAGGGTAGAATGCACATGGCGTTTCTACAAGCACAGGTGTCAGACCCGAAAGTAATCACCGATTACAAAAGGGCAACATTCAAATTTCAGACTAAGGATGTGCATCCAGCTGATCAAATGGACCTGCACAGGAAAACTGGAGAAATGGTTTTCTCCACATTGGCAAATGCTTCCACTACCACCTCGAAGTTACAAGTATCTCTGAACAATGTCCAAACGCAGCTGAAGTTAGAAAAAATATCATCCTTTTCCAAGGATAACAGGATTAAGACGTTGGAGGAACTGGTCCTCAAGATTGGATATGATCCCTCAAATGTGAAAGAAGTCAAGGAAATGCTCAAAAAGAAAAATGTCGATATAGCATCTCTGAGGAAATAGCTGAAACTACCACCAACAGAAGATTTGCAGGCAAAGGAAATAGCAGAGACAGAAGGGGAAAAGGATGAGATGCTCAAGCTGATCATGGAGCAGAATGCACAGTTGAAGAAAATGGAAGCAGAATTGGAAAAACTAGTGAAAGAGAAGGAGCAGTCAAAGCCCATGGAGGTCATTCCACTGAGCGCATTCCCACTCACAGGAGTGAGCAAAGTGTCTATAGCAGAAATTCCCTCAGAAACTCCACTGACCGCTCTGGAGAAAACARTTGAACTAGCTAAATCCATGGAGGAGATGAATTTGCAAGAGACAGATATTAGCAGACTCAAAAAGGAGATTGAGAAACTTCAGGAACTCAAGTCTTCTTACCAATCTAGATAATCCAAGGAGAAACAAACATCAGACCAGCTCAAATAGGAATTGCAACAGCTTCAGAAGAAAACAGTGGTAGACAAAACACTTGCTGAGGTCAAGGAAAGTGTCTGGATGGATATCACCAAGTCCATGAATGAAATATGGTCGATGATGCAAATCATGTTCGAGAAAAATGAGCTAGTGCAAAGAAGTCAGCAGGCTATCGAGAAGATAAGAGCAGAACTGGGAGAGATGCCCACAGAAGCTGTTGAGATCATCAAATTTCTGAATTCCAAAACCAGAGAGGAGCTAGAGGATTTGAAGATTGAAGATAGGACAAAGACCATCCTTGAGGTCAAGAGGGTCTTGACCAAGAGAGGACTGATGCTACAGCTAGAGGAAAAGGTCTAGACCATGGACGTAGGAGTGCAATGGTTTTTTAGAAAGATCGAAGCTCTACAGAAGAAAGGCCTTCCTGGTTTGAGAGTTATAAATGACAAGTTAATGATGCTCGCCGATTACAAAAAGAAACTAGCCACTATGGCTAAGGATAGCTCAAAATTCTCAGGAATACAAGGCAGTATCATGGGCAAGGAATTCTTAGATGCTTTATAGTTAGACATCAACATACATCATGAGATCTAGTACATCTTCATCATCAAGCCAACTTTTTCCAAGTACACAGAGATGGATGAAGTATACCAAAGATTACTCAAAGTCAACATTCCCAGTCACCTTCGATGGGAAGAGCTTTGCAATCTGATCGAGTAGTCGATGATGTGTCCAAGCCTAGTCAGCTATCCAGTCAGATGAGGTCATGCAGAGGCCTCACCAACGGTTCACCCCAAGAAATCATCATGAAGTTTCAACACATCATCAAGCAGTTTCCTAAATTTTTGTATCTTGTTAAGTTAGTTAGCTGAATTTAGATTAGCCACGTCCTGATCTTTAATGACAGGATTGTATGTAATTTTTGTTATAAATACTTCAGACTTTGAAGTACTGAGGGTTGATCTTTACGCCCTACAAGCTACAAGATTGAAATTTTTATCAAGAGATCTTCCATTAATATAGAGAGACGTTTTCACAGGATTCTTGTATGTTATTCATTGGTGATGTTTTCTTTTCTATGTTGAATGTTCTTCTTGCTCCGCTGTCATATTGTTTTCCATTCTAAATCTTTTAAAAGTAACGCATGTTGCAGTATTTATCTTTGTATACCCTATTTTAGACTTCGAAAGATTTTAATGTTTATCTTCTGATATTACAGTGAAGAAATTCTTAAATGCTTCTTTACTTTAACTGATATTCTCATATTTTTCGCTATTCATTGCTTTACTGCTAAAGAATACAACGAATGCATTATCTTTCCCTGTGAAAAGAATATTTTTTTTCTAGTTTAGATTTATATCTTTATAATACAGACCCCATAGCCCAATGGATGTGTAAAGCCCTTTTTAGCCAACTTAACAAAAACAACAAACCTTTTCAATCTTATTTTATTTTATATAACTAGCCTAATATCTTAAGTTAAAACATAGCTAAATCATACAGAGAGATCCCTCTCTGAAACTGGTAGGGCTAGATTCCAGTTTCGAAGTGGTTGGATAAAGTTACCTCTCATAGATTTCTTCTTTCCTGACAACCTATGGGAATTTACAGAGCGTTAACAGGTTATTCACCCAAGATACTTTCTTCCATATCATAGATGTAGAATGTGTTGATGATTACAACTGCGTGACAAATCCTCTAGGACATAGACTTAGTGAGTCGGCCTGTGAGAGAGCCCATGCGTTGGGTGTGCCCATGAGATGGGTGTGTCATTCTTCTCTGAGACAGAGATGGAATGTTGTGTGCCCCTATGTAGGGAAGATTCCCATGATATTTGTGTGTCATTTCACTCTGAGATGGAGATGGAATGTTGTGTTCCCCTGTGTAGGGAAGATTCCCATGAGATGGGTGTGTTGTTTGAGATGAAACAATGTGTACCCCTATGCGGGGTGAAGGAACCCATGTGATGGGTTTATTGTTCTCCTCTGTGTAGAGATTTGAGATGGTGTGGTACTCTAGATGATTCTCCTATGAGACTCAATGAGATAGAGATCTGTTGAGTAGTACTTCCATGTGGATGAGAACAGGTGGACATAATCCTAGTGGTTTAGCACTAGTGAGTGTGTGTCCAGATGATTCTCCTGTGAGACTCAGTGAGATAGAAATCTCTTGAGTTGGATGTCCCTGCGGTTGAGAACAGGTGGATGTGCCCCTAGTGGCTGAGCACTAGTGGGTGTGTGAGATCCCTTTCTATATTTTCTAAGATTTATATTTACTTGTAACCCTAATTGTGATGTAAAGGGTGCAGGTCGGCACCACCATAAAGTGAAATATAATTAACATAACAGATAATTAATATGGTGATTATTAATTATATTCTGAGTCATTGAGGTTGGACATGTTGTGCCAATAGACATCACTTTTGATGTGTCCATTCTAATATAAATAAAGGTGATTTCCCCATTTAGGAAACACAACACACATGTAATTTTTGAAATTTCAGCAATTACAAGTTCTAGGGATGAAGTGCGCACCTTTCTTGGGCGCTAGCCTTCTTGGTTTTTGAGAGCACCCTTTTCTATGCTAGGTCTATGGTGTGGGAGGTCTTTCTCTTGAGAATATAGAAAAAAAAAATTGGGTTTTCTTCCCTTGTTTAGAAGGGTTTCCCAAGATATTTATTGTGTTCTTGTGCATGGTACTTCTTCTTGTGATCTTGGTTATTGCAACAATTGTTAATGGTGTAGCTGCATTTGTCTATGGTTCAGGTAAATAATAAAATTGAAATAAACCTCATGCTTGAGCCTAGAATAATGAAAATTCAACATGGTTTCAAGCTTAGTTCTTGAAGAACCCATTGCATAAGCATCTACCAGTCATCCTCTCACTTTTGCAAAACCATACGACCCTCCTAGTGTTTTTAGAAAATCTATATGACCCTCCTTCTTTTTCTGTTTTAGCTCTTAATACTTGGATGTTGGGGATACAACTGACATAGGAGATTACGTCCTCCTCTAGTGCACATCTAGAGACTCTCAGAGTGAAATTCCAAGCATTTTGAAATTTTGGCCCTAGGGTTTCTAGGGTTTCACAATTTTCTACAGATTTTTTGTTTTAGGGTTTCTGCATTTCATTGAAGGAGTTTTTCAGATCACCAGTATTCCTATGAGTCTATTAAGGCTTATTGTTGGTAGTCATAAGCCCAACAAAACCTAAGGTTGCTAGCCTAACCTAGACATTAGTTTTTCTAGCCTAGTTGGCAAGTATTTGTGACGAATCTGAAAATATGAAGAACATAACCTTGGTGGAAGATAGGCTTGATGGATCAAGCAAATTCATCTCCTAGAAGTCAAGACTTTAGATCACTCTTGAAGAGGAATATGTATTGTGGAAAATACAAAGAGCTTTACCAGAGACAACTATTGATGAAGAGAAGGAAGAAAGGAAGGAAGATGTAATGTCCCTAGGCCTTCAACCCCATTGCTGGGCAAAGCTACTACGCAAAAACATTCTCATACTTATATAAATAACATCCATTAAATCAAATTAACACATTTAACTAAACAATACAGAGTAATCACAGGATTACTACTAACATACATAAATAATGGAATTAACAGTAATTCATGATTACAACGGAATACATGACAATATTGCAAGCATCACAGACATGCATTTTAATTGAAATTAAACACATGAATACACTTATCTTTTAAACTGTAGAAACTCCACCAACCACATCCAGAACTTCCATGAACCTCCCAGCCTTAGACCACGCTGCTCATCACGCTGAACAGTAGGTCACCCCCGAGCTATAACCAAGCTCCACCCAGGGCAAGGGAATCCTAGACTAGGCTGAGGTTACAGGAAAACTACACAATACAACCAGAAGGATTCTCTCCAGGATCCTTCTTATGCCCACTACTCACGAACTCTCATTCCCCACATGCCTGTTCCACCCGGGAGTATACACCTTCACACGAACAGTCCATCGGTGCTTCACCTCCCTCTCTGTGTCTCAGCAATAGGCTGGATCAATAATTCTCAGAGATTCGTAGCTGGTGTTGGACTCTCTCTGGGAGAAAACAACTTCCCAATAGACTCTCTCACCTAGAGAGAGAGCTACTCATAGGCCTATCAACCTACCTCTTCTACCACGATCTTGACAACCCAGTTATTCAACCAGTTTTCAACTCAATTCCCGCAAGTTTAGGAATCAACAACAACAACATCTTTTAGTTAACTCATGGGTGACTGCAACAACAAGAAAATTGGGTGTGGATGTCCAGAAAATGACAACAGGCCACTAAGACACAACACGGTTCAGGTAACACCATTTTTCAGGATGAGTGACAAGAAATCCATGTAGAGTTCGAACACAGACTCAACAGTTTAGACAGAGGGTGTATTGGCTTCTCAAGAAAACATCACCGGATTCAGCTTTCAGAGCTACATGAGGCATACAGAGATCAGACAGGATTCCTGGTTTTAGACAACCCACGACAAAGTGGAGGATGAACCCCCATCATGTCTCAATTATTGGGTTAAATTGCATGTGCCTGGGCCAACACATGTCACCCATGAAGGTGCATTCACTCCATCAGCATGCATTCCCTTTTTCAAACGTTCCCCCTTCCAGGAACTTAGGATAAAAACATACATTTCACATAGCTTTTGGAATAATAATAAATTATTATTCCCAAGGACTTAAGCCCCTAAGATTAAACCCTCTCCCAACCTTTCAACCTCCTTTTCCTTACCCACTATGTGGAATCTTATTCTCCCATCACTCTTTCTTCATGGTCAGTCTACACGCAATGATGTTTATATTTTTATTAATGTTCTGCATAATTACACATACAAAAATAGGCTCCTAGCCTTAACACTTAGGCTCTCTGGCCTAATAAACACATAATCCCACCAACTTATCAATATTCGGCTCACCAGCCTACAAAACATGATTACAGTTCATAAATGTGATTATAATTCATAATATAACTGGGGCACTACCAGGGGATATTACAATCCCCTCCCCTTATTTTTTCACTATCCTCAGTGCAACTTTTACACAACATCAACAAGATTTCCAAAATCTTAAAAAATATGTGGGTATTCTACCCGCATAGCATCCTCATGTTCCCATGTCGCATCCTCATGACCGTACCAGGTACATTGGACCTTTACAATCCCTATGGCTTGATTCCAGAGCTGTTTTCTTTTCCGGTCCAATATGCGCACATGATGCACTTGCAGGACACCTTCTTGCTCCACTTGAATCACATTCCAATCAATTACATGATTAGCATCAGGTATATATTTCTTAAGAAATGAAACATTAAACACATTATGTACAGTCATGGATGTAGGTAATGCAAGTATATATGCAACTGGCCCAATCCTTTCTAGGATTTCAAATGGCCCATAAAATCTGGCTGCCAACTTGGCGTAGTTTCCTAGCTTCAGGGAACTTCTGTTAGCTTTTACTTTCAGAAAAAAATGATCACCCACTTTGAATTCCCTATGGATTATGTTCTTATCAGCATAACTCTTCTGCCTGTCTTGGGCAGCTTTCAAATTCTGCTTAATTTTTAGAATTTTTTCTCCATTTCCTTGAGCAATTCTGGCCCAACTACTGCCCTATCAGCTGGATTACTCCATCTTACTGGAGTATTTCACTTTCTACCATAAATTTATTCAAATGGGCTCATATTCAATGATGCTTGATACCCATTATTGTAGGTGAATTCTACCAAGTGCAAGTAGTCTTACCATTTCGATGGTTTTTCCATCACATACATCCTTAGTATGTCTTCTATTACTCGACTCACCCTCTCTGTCTTCCCATCAGAATCAGGATGATAGGCTATACTAAAGTTCAGATTCATTTTGAACCTCTTGAATAACCCTTTCCATAAATTTGAGGTAAATTTTGGGTCTCTATTAGACACAATTGTCTTGGGAATACCATGCAATCGTGCTACTTCCCTTATAAAAATATCAACAACATCCGTTGCCTTGTGAGTAGTCTTTAGTGGAATAAAATGGGCATATTTTATAATCTTTTCCACCACCACCATGATTGAATCATGTTGTTTTCCTGTTCTAGGCAATCCCGTGATGAATCCATTGTCACCACTTCCCACTTCCACTCAAGAATGGGTAAAGGTTGCAGCAACCCTGCTAGGTTCCTGTGCTCAGCTTTAACCTTCTATCACTCCATACATCTGGCGATGTATTCAACAATATCTTTCTTCATACCTGGCTAAAAGTAATGGCTCTTGGATGCTGCCATAGTTTTCTGATATCCAAGGTGCCCAACATAAGGCACATTATGCATTTCATGCAAAATCATAAGTTTCAAGTCCTGGACATTAGGTACATAAATTTTGTTCTTGTACAAAATTATTCCGTCAGTTTCCAACTTATAATTCTCCACTTTCTGTGGAATCTTACCTTGTTGTATCTTTGCTACCAAATCCCTGTACTGCAAATCCGTATTTGCAGCCTCTGAAATTATGCTTTTAATATCATTTCAGTACATGCTAATGGATGTAGCATGTAAYTCGTGCACTCTCCTGCTGAGTTCATCAACCACTTTTTTTTCCTTCCCTTTGATCTTCTTGATATCAAAATTGTATTCATAGATAAAGTCCAACCACCTACTCTGTCTAGCATTCAAGGTTGGATAATCAAACAAATATTTSAAACTGTTGTGGTCTGTTCTCAGTTTGAACCTCCTTCCCATGAGGTAATGCCTCCACTTCTTTAGAGCATGTACTATTGCTGCCAACTCCAAATCATGAGTGGCATAGTTTCTTTCGTCCTCTTTCAACTTTCTGGATTCATAACAAATTACGAATCCATTCTGACTAAGGACTCCTCCCAGTTCTTCTTTGCATGCATCTGTACACACTACAAAGTCTTCGTTCGGATCTGCAATCCTCAGGATTGGATCATTGGTTAACAATTGTGTCAATCGTGGAAAGCATCTCTCACAATCCTCTATCCACTGAAACTTCTTCTCCTTCCCTTGCAAGGAAGTGATAAGGTGAGCTATCCACGAGAAGCCTGCGATAAACCTTATGTAATAACTATCTAGACCCATAAAGGATCTGACTTCCATCATGTTCTTTGGAGCTGACCATTCTCTGATGGCCTCAATATTATTAGGATCTACAACTATCCCATCCTTCAAAATAATATGCCCCAAGTAATGGATCTGCTCCTGATAAAATGAGCACTTGCTCAACTTGGCATACAGTTGGTGCTCTCTTAGCACCTGCAACACCATTCTCAGATGTTGTTCATGGTATTCCTCTGACTTGGAATACACCAGAATGTCATCCAAAAAGACTATGACAAACTTGTCTAGATAGTCTCTGAATACACCATTCATCAAGCACATAAAAACATCGGGTGCATTTGACAACCCAAATGGAACCATCGTGAACTCGTAATGACCATACCTCGTTCTAAAGGCGGTCATGTTGATGTCTTCATCCTTTATCCTTAGGTGGTGATATCTCGACCTGATATCTATCTTCGAAAATATCTTATCATTCAACTGATCAAAGAGATCATCGATCCTCGGTAGAGGATATTTGTTCTTTACATTTACTTTGTTCAACTGTTTGAAATCAATGCACAATCTCAACATCCCATCCTTCTTCTTCACGAACAGGACTAGGGCACCCCAAGGTGACACACTTGGGCATATATACCCCTTCTTCAGAATCTCTTCAAGCTGTAATTGCAACTCTTTCAGCTTTAGCGTACTCATTCTGTAAGGATCTTTCGACACTGGAGCTGCTCCAGGCATCAAGTTTACAGAGAAGTCAATATCTCTTTTCGGAGGTAATCCTGGTACCTCCTGGAATACATCTTCAAACTCCTTTAGTACCGCATGATCTCCAATACTTGGAACCTTATCCTTAGGTCTGTCCTCCACATGGGCTACAAATAATTGACAACCTTTCCTGTAGCACTTCTTTAGCTGCATTGCTGAGATTTCTCTGATAGAAACAACTCTAAGAATTCCTTGGACTGTTCTCTGATTTCCTTCCTCATCCAGGAAAGTGAATGCCTTATTACAACAGTCCAATATGGCATGCCAGTCCATCCCAATTAGACAATCATAAGAACCTAAAGGCAAAATATTCAATTCAGCCTTTGTGCTTAGTCCATTCATGTCCACTGGACAGGACTTAACTAACTCAGTGAATTTTCTCTTGGTTCCTGTAGCCAGCTGCACTAAGCAAGAATTTTCATGTTTTATTTTCAACAAATGCAAACTTTCCACCACTCTAGGATCTATATAACTATGGCTAGCCCCTGAATCAATTAAAATAGTAAAGGCATGGTTGTTGATCATACATTCTACTTCAATCATGTGCGACTTAAATTCAGCTTGCTTGTTGTCCAGGGCTGCATAGATCCTTGGAATTCTACTGTCCATGTCCTCCACTGTTTTAGCTTGCTGAACATTATGGAAAGCTCTCACTTTTCCATTTTTGTGGGGAAAATCTCTATACTTTTGGCTCCCCTGAAAACCCCAACACTGAATGAGCGTCTTCCTTGGCCTTTGTTCCCCTACGTTAGCCATTCTCGTCTCTCTAAATGATGGCTCTCCTTGAGGATTGTTTCTGAAAAAGGGTGGCTTGTTTCCCTTCTGCCTATGCTCTTTCTTGAACTTCCTCTGGTCATCCGAAGCCTTTTGAAAAGTAGGATTTTCTCTTTGCTGCTCATATAAGCATTTCACTCTTCTTATCATTTCTTCCATAGTCTTAGGATCATCATACTGAATCTTTTCACCAATGGAAGGTGGAAATCCACTTAGATACCTCTGAATCTAGAGAGTCTCATCCTTGATGAACGTAACATACTTTAGTAATTCCAAAAACCTTCATTTGTATTCATCAATGGTCATTCTACCTAGTTTGAGTTCAAACAACTCTTTCATCTTTCTGTCGTAGTATCTTTTAGTCAAGTATTTCTTCTTTAAATACCTCTTGAATTACTTCTAAGTGATATCTTTCTCTCGGATGTGTTGTACCTACACAAGCTAATCCCACCACATGGATTCCTTTCCCTTCAGTTGATACATTGCAATTATTCCTTCTGCATGAGAGGAATAATTCTGCAGTTGGAAATATTTCCTCATGCCAATCAATCATGTTTTTGAATCTTCCTCCTTCTTATGATCTCCATCAAACATGGGATACTTAATCTTGTTCATTTCTCCCTTCAGCTCATCCACCCTAGATCTCTTATGCTTTCTAGTAGGATATGGGCTTGAACTACTACTTGCCCTTCTCTTGGAGCGACCTTGGGAGTGATGATGGTGTTTACCAACACTCCTTGATCTTCTTCCCTCAGAAGTCGGGTGACTCCCTATTTTTCTCAAGTCTCTCTCCTGGTCCAACTTCTTTTCTATTCTCTCCAGACTCTTCATCAATTTTAAGTTGAATTCACCTTGTTTATCCTGATCTTTCCTGATCTTTCTGCTATCTGTTCGGTGATTTTTGGCATCTTTCTACAATTTTTCAATGATCTTCATCATACGCCCTTCCTTATCTATTTCTTCTCCATTCTCATTGGAGTTTGATCCTTCAACTCCCAAATGAACATCCATCCTTTTAGCTTCATTCTCTGAACTGGAAGCATTCTATATCTCCTCCATTTCTTTGCACTCAGTGTCAACTCTAATTAGTTCTAGAACTCGCTAAACTTATGCAAACACAATGTGTGGACAACTGGAATTTGTCAGGCCATCATTCCTTAAAAACAAATCCCATAGAATTCATAAACCGAGTTTGTTTTTAAGAAACATTCAGATTTCATGAATTTTCCGAGCTCTTATCAGCTCTGTAACAATCCTTCGGGCATTATCCCCTTCTCTCTTAGTCACCAATCCACATGATTGCAGGTCATGACCTCTCGCCTAACAAAAAGGTTCTTCGTGACTTTGTGTTTCAGGAGGTTTCAAAGCACTTCCAAACAACTTCCCAAGTTCCTAACTAACGAACTCACGATGTAGGGCGGATCAACTGTCCACATCTACCCAACATCCAATGGCTAACACTCGCTATGGAACCTTATGTGTCCGAGTTCCAGTACTTTGGGACTTCAGAAGATTTCACATCCGTACACCCCGAACACTTCCACGTCACCTTAGGTGATGTCATTACCTTACTTCACTTAACATTTTCCCAATTTTGGGAGCATGCAACAGTGGTTTGGAGCAACCCACCTTTCATCTCACAATTCTCCTGACACTGACACGTAACCCCTCAGAGAAACCATGGTTTGGATTGCTGGACTGCCTTGGAGAATTATATTATGTGCGACTTGGGTCCCTGCAATGCCTTCTAGCCATTGATCTTGATGTATCCTGATCAACACCATTGTGGGTCCTCCAAATTCTAACTACATTACGTAACCTTGGGCCCCACTAACCATTCTCACATAGGATGCTACATGGTGGAATACTAGCGACGTTATCTGGCCCCACCACGTCTACTCTTTCGTTTCAGAACATCGGGCTTCGAGAGTTTGTGCAACAACACATCCCATTCTCCCGACAGCTGAACTCCCAAAATTAAAATCTTCCCTTCTTCTTGATCCAATGGTCAAGATATTTCCTCTAGATCTATGATGTAGATCTCCCTCAGGACTTTGGGATTTCAGGTTTCTGGTGTTTATGCCTCTGCACACCCCGCTTCTCCCGATTGTCAAAATCTGAAGGGTTTCTAGGATAGCCCTCCTATACCTTCTCCAGATCTGATGGTCATAATGAATTTCCTTTTCATTCGAACATATCCTATGGCTCCCACACTCCAAGTGTTGAGATCTCTCTCTCTCTGTGGTTAACTACCACACCGGCTATGGTTTTATTCTACCGCTACCCCTCCTGAGATTTGTAACACGACCAAGTAACTCCTTGGCACTTAGAAACATTTTGAGGTCCAAAATTAGTCATCCAGAAACAATTTTCTCTCGAAACCTCAGGTCCAAATACCACTTATTTGACCCATCCAGGATTAGCGTGAAAACATGGCTATGATACCATATTGTAATGTCCCCAGGCCTTGAACCCCACTGTCGGGCAACGCTACTACGCAAAAACATTCTCATACTTATATAATTAACATGTATTAAATCAAATTAAAATATTTAACTAAACAATATAGAGTAATCATAGGATTAGTACTAACATACAGAAATAATGGAATTAATAGTAATTCATGATTGCAACGAAATAGATGACAATATTGCAAGCATCATAGACATGCATTTTAATTGAAATTAAACACATGCATATACTTATCTTTGAAAATGTAGAAACTCCACCAACCATGTGAAAACCTTCCACAAACCTCCTAGCCTTAGACCATGCTGCTCATCACGCTCAACAGTAGGTCACCCTCGAGTTGGGACCAAGCTCCACCGAGGGCAAGGGAATCCTAGACTAGGCTGAGGTTACAGGAAAACTACACAATACAACCAGAAGGATTCTCTCTAGGAGCCTTCTTAGTCCAACTACTCATGCACTGTCATTCCCCACATGCCTGTTCCACCTGGGAGTATACACCTTCACAAGCAAAGTCTATTGGTGCTTCACCTCCCTCTCTAGGTCTCAACAATAGGCTAGATCAAGAATTCTCAGAGTTCCGTAGCTGGTGTTGGACTCTCTTTGGGAGAAAACCACTTCCCAGCAGACTCTCTCACCTGGAGAGAGAGCTTCTCACAGGTCTGACAACCTGCCTCTTCTACCACATGCCTAACAACCCGGTTCTTCAACCAATTTTCAACTCAATTCCTGCAAGTTCAGGAATCAACAACAACAATAACTTTTGGTTAACTCATGGGTGACCACAACAACAGGAAAATTGGGTATGGACGTCCAGAAAATGGCAACAGGCCACTAAGACACAACACGGTTCAGGTAACACTGGTTTTCAGGATGCGTGACAAGCAATCCACACAAAGGTCAAACACAGAATCAATAGTTTAGACATAGGGTGTATTGGCTTCTCAAGAAAACATCACCGATTTCAGGTCTCAGAGCTGCGTGAGGCATACAGAGATCAAACAGGATTCCTGGTTTCAGACAACCCATGGTAGAATGGAGAACGAACCCCCATCACGGCTCAATTCTTTGGTTAAATTGCATGTGCCTGGGCCGACACATGTCGCCCATGAAGCTGCATGCACTCCATCAACATGCGTTCCCTTTTGCACATGTCCCCCCTTCCAGGAACTTAGGATAAAAACATACATTTCACATATCTTTTGGAATAATAATAACTTATTATTCCCAAGGACTTAAGCCCCTAAGATTAACCCCTCTCCCAACCTTTTAGCCCCCTTTTCCTTACCCACTCTATGGAAGCTTAGTCCCCCATAACTCTTTCTTTGTGGTCAGTCTTCACGCATTGATGTTTATATTTTTATTAATGTTCTGCATAATTACATATACAAAAGCAGGCTCTTGTCCTTAACACTTAGGCTCTCCGGCCTAATAAACACATAATCCCACCAACTTATCAATACTCAGCTCACCAGCCTACAAAACATGATTACAGTTCATAAACGTGATTATAATTCATAATATAACTGGGGCACTGCTGGGGGATATTACATAAGAAGACGTCAAGGAAAGGAAGATAATGATCTACTCAGTAAGAGATCATATTCTGCCTTGTATTGCAAACCTAAAGATAGCTTATGAAATTTATGAAGCATTAAAGAATATGTTTGAGAGTGATAACACCGAAAGAACTCTTACATTGAAAAGACGACTTCAAAATATCAAGATGACAAAAGGTGACACCGTTGTTATATTCTTTATGAAGATGTCAGAGATCAGAGATCAACTAGGTTCCATTAGAGAAATCATATCTAACAGAGAACTTGTTTTGACCACTCTCAATAATCTTCCAAAACATTGGGAACCATTTCTTCAAAGTATTAGTGGAAGAGAAATTTGTGGATAGACTGTACCCAAGAAGAAATCAGACTTAGAGCTAGAGGAGTGGAAGACTTCCCTCCTGATGAAAATCATGCTCTTTCACTTCATACAAAGAAAGGAGGAATATTTAAAATAAAATTTAGGCAAACATTCAAAGATGAGAAGACTTCACCAGCTCCAGGTTATGATCAGATATGAGACATGTCAAATATCCAGTGCTTCAGATCTGACAAGTATGGACACTATGTGAGAAATTGTCCTACTAGAAAGAATGGAAGTCAATATGCTTCCACCACTGACATTGATCCAGACCCACCTCAAAAGGATGAAGATAAGAGAGATGAGGATTAATTCCTCTAAACCAAATGCAAGATTGAGCATGACTGTAGAGTAAGGTAATTTGTTTGATTTAATCATTAAACCTGTAGTTGATTGCATTTGTGATAGTGAAGGGTATTATCCATAGTGTCTTGGACCATTATCCTTGGTACGGGAGTCCAACCCTCATTGATTGATTATTATTCTAGTACATAATACCTTTTTGGTTTTTATCCCTATGGGAGGCCATCTTGGTTATTATCCTAGTACGAAGTTCATCAAAATACTGTAGAATCAATAGAGGACCTGAGAATACATGAGATATCTCTAGGTTAGCAAACAGGAAAAGGAAGATATCTATCCTTCAAAATTCAGAGGGAGTTACTTGACTCAAAGGGAGTCAAAATATTTGAGAAGAAGGAAGAGACATTACCTTCTCCCCTTCAACAGTTCAGAGGGAGACAACCATTACTCCAATTTATTTAGTTGCTCCAGCTGATCCAGTTGCTCTAGTTGATATTCCTAGAGACATTGCAGTAGTCCATAAAAGGCATGTCTGGGCTTGACAACCTCTGCAAGAGGCAGAGGGACATGGAGCTCCTTAAGGAACATTCCGAGATAGAAAGACATCAAAGAGACTTTTGAGATACTTTTCAGCCATGAGTCACATCATTGATTCTAAGCCTTCTTGTCATGGAGAAACAAAAGGTGAGAAAGTATGGAAAGTTTCCATGACAGAATAATATTGGTCCATCTTGAAGAATGATGTATGGGATATTTCTCCGAGGCCACAAGGGAAGTCTGTAGTGAATTCCAAGTGGATATATAAGATCAATCATGCAGTTGATGGAAGTGTTGATAAATACAAAGCGAGATTTGTAGCCAGAGGACTCTCACAAGTAGAGGGAGTTGACTATGATGAGACATTTTCTCCAGTAGCCCGATACACTTCCATTCGTACTATCATTTCACTAGTTACATCCATGAGTTGGAAACTCCATCATATGGATGTAAAGACAAAATTTCTCAATGGTGAGATTGAAGAAGAAGTTTATATTGAGAAACCAAAAGGATTCATGATACACGATAAGAAAACCCTGTATGGAATAAAAAAATCACCTCGTGCTTGGTATGAGAAAATGAATGGATTCTTGATGAGTTTGGGTTTCAAAAAGAGTGTTGTTGATCTAAACCTATATTATCATATTTTTAGTGACGAGTGCCTAATCATGGTTCTGTATGTGGATGATTTATTCCTTACCGGTTCAGAAAGACTTATTACTAAATGCAAGCAAGCATTGACTTCTGATTTCGATATGAAGGATTTGGGTATGATGCACTACTTCTTGGGAATATAAGTATGGAAGAAAACTAATGAGATTTTCCCGATTCAAGGAAAATATACAGTGGAGATATTGAATAAGTTCGGTATGACAGAGTGAAAATCCATGCCTACGCCAATGATGATGGATTTGAAGAAAATGAATGATGCTTCTACTGATTCAGGGAAAATTGATCCACATTTGTATGGACGACTAATTGGATCACTGATGTATCTGGTTAACACTAGACCTGATATATGATATGCAGTGAATGTACTTAGTCAGTTCATGAGTTAGTTAAGACAAACTCATTGGATAGAAACAAAGAATGTATTGAGATATTTATGAGGCACAGTTGGATATATCCTGAGATATGCCTCCAGTGAAGACTTGATCTTGCAGGGATATGCCGATGGAAATTGGGTAGGAAGCACAATGGAAACATCCAGTTGTTGTTTTAACTTAGGGTCTGCCATAGTTTCCCAGTGTAGCAAGAAACAGAGCTCTATAGCCTTGAGTACCACAGAAGCACAATACATATAATTGAGTGTGGAATTCCACAAAGAAGTGTGGCTTCACAAGCTCCTGACAGATTTATTTGATCATGAGATGGATTTCACCATTATTCATTATGATAAATAGAAATGTGTGAAGCTATCTGAGAACCCTGTGTTTCATGATAGATCGAAACACATTGAGATAAAATATCATTATATCATAGACATGGTGTAGAGGAAAGAAGTACATGTTTAGTACCTTCCTACACTTGAGAAGATTGCAGATATCTTCACCAAACCGCTTGCCAAGATGAAGTTTGAGTACTTCCATGAGAGACTTGGCCTAGTGGAGAATGCATCCCTAGATGAGAGGGAGTGTTGATGATTACAGCTGCATGAGACATCCTCCAAGACACAGACTGAGTGAGTCGACTAGTGAGAGAGCCCATGAGTTGGGTGTGCCCATGAGATGGGTGTGTCGTTCCTCTCTAAGACGGAGATGGAACATTGTGTGCCCCTGTGTAGGGAATATTCCCATGAGATGGGTGTGTCATTTTTCTCTAAGATGGAGATGGAACATTGTGTGTCCCTGTGTAGGGAAGATTCCCATGAGATGGATGTTTCATTTGAGATGAAACAATGTGTACCCCTACAATGGGTTTACTGTTCTCCTCTGTGTATAGAGTTGAGATGATGTGGTATTCCAGATGATTCTCCTGTGAGACTCAATGAGATAGAGATCTATTGAGTAGGACGTCCATGTGGCTGAGCAAAAATGGATGTGATCCTAGTGGTTGATCACTAGTGAGTGTGTGTCCAGATGATGATTCTTCTGTGAGACTCAGTGAGATAGAGATATGTTGATTTGGACATCCCTGTGGTTGAGCATAGGTGGACATGCCCCTAGTGGTTGATAACTAGTGGGTGTGTGAGATCCATTGATATATTGTCTAAGAGTTAGATTTACCTGTAACCCTAATTGTAATGTAAACGGTACAGGTTGCCCCACCATAAAGTGAAAGATAATTAATGTAAAAGATAATTAATATGGTAATTATTAATTATATTTTGATTTATTGAGGTCGGACCTTTTGTGACAATAGACACCACTTTATATGTGTCCAGTCTAATATTAATAAAGGTGATTTCCTCATTGAGGAAACACAACACACATGTAATTTTGGAAATTTCAGCAAGTACAAGTTCTAGGGCTGAAGTGCGCACCTCTCTTGGGTGCTAGCCTTCTTGGTTTTTGAGAGGACCCTTTTGTGTGCTAGGTCTATGGTGTGGGAGGTCTTTCAATTTAGAATATAGCAAAGGATTGTTGGGTTTTCTTCCCTTGTTGAGAAGGGTTTCCCAGGATATTTCTTGTGTTCTTGTGCATGGTACTTCTTCCTGTGATCTTGGTTATTGCAACAATTGTTAATGGTGTAGATGCATTTGTCTATGGTTCAAGTAAATGCTAAAATTGAAATAAACCTCATGCTTGAGCCTAGCATAGTGAAAATTCAACAGAAGGAATCTACGCATCTCCTTTATGTTGGGATGTAGAAGACACCTATGGATTGAATATTTTTTTTACTTTCAATTATTTTGTGTTCCGTGTGTATATATAAAGTTGATATAAAAATATTTTATTTAAGGTGACATTGGAATTTTTTTGCATTATTAATATTTTTTAAATACCATCTATCAAGCATATTGAACAAAATTAATTAATAGTTTTATTGATGAAAATATTATTTTTTAACTCTTATAATTTTAAATTTTAAAAAGAATATTATTTTTTAAAGATTTAATATATATACCTTAACTTTGTCAATTGGGTTTAGCTTGGGTGGTTAGGAGAAATGATTGTGATCCTCCCCACATGAATTTAATTCAAGGAAAATATAAACACTTAACAAGACATATTTAATGAGATATATATAAATATAATGTTGCACGAATACACAATGAGAAATATATATTTAAACATTTAAATCATTAAATAGTTCAATCTCTCTCGATATTTTTGTTTGGAAAAAGGTAATGAAAATAAAAAATAAAAAATATTACTCACACAAAACCTAAATTCTCACCGACAAGAGTTGTCACTAGCTTCCCTTTGACCTAACTCTAAAACTCTCTATTGCATCCAGAACACCATCCCTGTCCTTCCTACCACAATCTCACCATTCCACTTCAGAATTGAGTTTAAGATCAACCCTTGGTTTCTCCAGTGAGAAAAATGCACCTTTATTGGATTTGTAACTGTCATAATAGCCAACCAATGGTTATTCACCCAAGAAACTTGCTTCTATATCAGAACCAAAAAGTGTCCATACTCCTCCATTCACTCGTATCATTATTATCTTGAACAACATACCAGTTGAGTACAAACTGTACCTTTGGACGAACACTAGTGCCACACAGATTGACTATGAACCTATTGTACTCCAGGGCCTAACACCAACCTAACTATAAATATTTATCAATTGGCCATCCTATGAACACATATTTATTTACTGAGACACCTAGATACCCAACCATGGTGCTCGCAAATTCTCTAGGAAAATAGTTTGGATACAAGATGTATCCAAGTCAATCTTACATTATTTTCACCTGCCAATAAGGAATTATAGCGCAACATTCACCAAAAACTTTTACATGAAGGGATAATGAGAGGAGACATACAAGACACACAGTTATGTTCCCTTCTAGCTACAACACACTTTACCGAGTAGAATTAGGAATGATATTTACATCACAAATATTGACATGCAGGGATACAAATCATTAGCAAGGGATAATGACACATAAGACAAGAATACAATTTTCCTCCTTTGAAATCACGCACATACTTTGTTGGACCTAATATTATGGGGTTGGCATTGAGGACAAAGAAGACCAATATATTCAATGTTGGGAATGGAGTTGGTATTGGAATTGATACAAAAAGAATCAAGTAGATGTTAATAAGTCTAGTATAAAAGTCTCAGCAAGAAAATCCTCTACCTGTCAAAACTTTAAGTCAAGTTGGAAACAATTGTCTCGAATAGTCAAACCTTAATTCGAGTCGAAACAATTAAATGGGTTAATTCGACTATACAAGTGAAAGGAGAAAGGATCAAAGTCGAGTGCCTCAATAAAATACAGTAAATATCAAGAGGTCTGGTATAAACATCTCAACAAGAAGTTGAAGTTGAAGAAGTTTAAAAAGTTGAAGGTCGAAGTCAAAGAAATTGAGGGTCAAAATCGAAGAGGTCAAAGAAGTCGAAGGTCGAAGTCGGATAAGTAGAATAATTTGAAATCGAAGAAGTCTAAGATCGAAGCCGAAGCCAATGTCAAAACCGAAGCACATCGGGACGACCAAAGTCAAATTACACAAGTCATTTTTCTTTTAAGTCGAGTCAATCCGAGTAGAAGTGAAGTAAATTACCCCGAAGGTCGAAGTTGAAATAAAATTGAGTCGGGAAATTCAAGTGGGCCAAAGTAACTCGGACGACCAAAGTAGAATCTCTCAAGTCGATTTTCTTCTTAGTCAAGTCAAATCAACAAATCCATGACTGAAAATCAACAAATCCATGCACTAATGAAGTTGAAATCCAAACAAGAGTATATGAATGAAAGTATGATTTTTATTAATACCAATGGAAAGAATTTACCATGATGCGCAATGGGAGGAGGCTTGATGTAGCTGGATGGGATCTAAATCCCCTCATTGGAATGGGTTATTTACCTCCTTGTGTACTCTACCTTCAAAATTAGTAGAGATATGATGGAAGTCTAAATGATAAGTGAACGAGAACTATGGTTTCAAGTCTACCTTTGGAATAATTCCAACTTTGTAATCTTACTTTGAAATATGGATGAATTGTGTGACCTCATGTAATGCCCTATATTATTAAATTTATAATAAATAAATATTTAAATGGTATAAAAATAGAAAGTAAAATAAACAATAAATAAAGTAAACGATTAAAATAAATAAATAAAAATGAATTATTTTAATAATAGAATTAAAGGGTGAAAATAAGAAAAGATAAATTCAGGGAAAGCTAAATTAAGAAAAGGATACAAATTGCATGATTAATTATTTAATGGTTGTTATACCACAATTTGCCACACCATTTGCATTTTGATATGTCCTAGTCTTTGTCCCTGACTTGCAACTTTAAATCCCAAGTTCCCTCATCAAATTCTCTTAAAAAACAATGCTTTTGTTTATATCCATGGGTTTCCTTTGTGCAACATGCGGACACCCATGACTTGCTAGTGTACAACCCCCGGATGTCATCAAAAAATGTGAAAAACAAAATAATTCCACATTTCGGGTAGGAATTTTGGTTCTTCTCGTTTCACAAAATCCCTAAGCCCATACCAAATGAAATTCAACCTCCTTAACCTCTTGAGGATGGTATAAAGGCACCTTTGGGGGCATGTATGAGGAGGACAACCTAGGTTCAAAGTTATGTTGAATAAATTGCAAGTTTCCCTACTCCCCTTCATTCTCTGAGTAGCATCCCATTAACCTGGAACCCTTGTTCCATAATTCCAACCATAAGGTGTGTTACTATCCTTATTGGGTCATCCAAGGAAGGAAAATCTTGTCAAGTGATTCTTAAAGGACCTTTTGGAGAAACCCGAGCGGTTGGATTTGAGGCAGTACCAACGGTTTGAGTCGGGTTGTAACCACTTCATTTTACCATTGTTAATAAAGAATTCTATTTTCCCCATACTTGTGTGGTATTAATTCAATTTGCTTATGTATGTCTAATTTATATCCATATTTGAATCTATATATCAGTTACTTGTATTATTTTATGATATAACTACCTTGTTGCAACACTTTTTTGATCTTCTCTTGCAGGTTAGTTTGAGCAGGAGTTAAGAGAAGTACCCGGGTCGAGAGAGAAGAACAACACCAACTATAAAGATACAAAGTGTGAAACTTTTTTCTCTCTTTGATAAAGTAGTAATTTCATTACAAGTCTTGTGTGTGTGTTAGGGTTCTCTCTTTTACTTGGTCATTATCTATTGTGACATCACCCAAAGTCAAGAGGGAAAAATCCCATAACAATGAAAAGTGTAACTTATGCATGGAATTTATTGCATGAATGGGTAAGAAGAATTTATATAATGAAGGTGGATAAAGTTTGGGATCTTTGACTTGGATGAGGATAATTCTATATAATGGATGAGGAGGACAATGTAGAATTATACATAATGGATGAGGAGGACAACATATGGTAAGGGAAAATTATATATAATGGATGATGAGGACAACATAGGTGAAAATTTATGCTTAAGAAATTGCAAGTCTCCCTACTGCCCTTCATTCTTTAAGTAGCATCCCCTTGACATGGATCCCTTGTTCCAAAATTCCTTCCTTCATCCTATATGAACATAAGGTGTGTTCCTATCTATTATAATATGATGTATGTGCTCATTTTACCATAGACAATATCTCTATTGTCACCCAACCATAGGTCGAAGCCACCCTCCAAGCACCTTAACCTTGACAGAGAATCACTTCGAAAGAAAACCCTAGGCTAGATAGCCAAACAAAGGGTGGTGCACCTTTCTCCAAACCATAACCAAGAGATAGTCCAATCCATAACCAAGAGATAGTCCAAGCCAAAATAGAAATATGTTAGTTGCAGCAACTGCAATGACAGGTCTTCTCCAAACTTGCGCACAAACTGGGCAACTGCAGTGTGCATAAGTGTTTCTCTGAAATTCTGAGAATGCGTGCCAGAATGAAGACTGGACTCCTATATTTATATTAATTCTGGCTAACTTCCTGGGGCGACTTCTCATTCTAGATACCTATTTAGTCATTATATATTATTTATTCTGGCCAATTTCTTCTCTTGGAGGCTAATAACCTAATACAAATTATCCTCTTGAGCCGACTTGTCTTATAGGGTTATTAGCCAACTCATTAGGGTTTCTTCTTGCTTCCCATAATATTATGTTCTCATTAGGTTTACACATGGAGGTAAATACCTCCCACAGCTACCATAATATCAACACTCCCTCCTAGCTAGGGGGGTATTGAAGGTAATGGTCCTGAGCACAAAGATACCATTTACTCGGTAACATCAACATAGTCGTATAGACTATCAATGTCATCAACTGCATCATCTCTCAAAACTATACTCCATATGAGTAATAAGACATGATGTTGGATAAGCCACTCACTCCATAAAGTAACACAAGAACCATTCTTCTAATCTGGACATATGTCCTAGAAGAATAAATGTCTTGGACCATTTTCCACTTGGTAAATCTCTATCCATTGATCATCCATCTAGCTGATAATCATTTCCAACACTTCTGATAGTCTTCAAGGCAATCTGAACAATATCATTCAATAGAACACAACTGTGTCTATCCATAGTAGTACACAACTACAATCCAGTGGTACACTACCACACCAAGTAGCACACAAGTACTTGATCAGTGACGTATAGTCACAAACAGTGGAACACATCCACCATAGTAGTATACATATACTCTCTAGACACATACAGTCTTCATAACAATCATTTGATATCAACCTGCATAGAAAACATTGTTATTATATAAACTGAATCATCTGGGCCATTCTTCCACTCACTTCCGTGAGATATTGGAAGAGCATCTTCCCTCAGAGTGTAAAACACCAATGATGAGCTATTTGGACTATTCTTCTCAAGCAAGGAAGAATAATTGTCCTGATTTCTGAGCCTGGACCATTCCCCGCCTCGGGCCATTCCTCCGACACTAGATAAAGTGTAACATAGAGAGAATGAGTTTTCCCTAAGGAATGTCTCTCCCTAATTGTTGAACATGGACCATTCCCCACCCTAGGCCATTCCTCCGGCACTAAAAAAAGTGCAACCTGGAGAGAATTCATCTACCCTAAGGAATGACTGTCAGGACCATTTCCAAAGGAAATGAATGCCCTACACCAACCTCCCAAAAGGACCATTCCCCATGTTAACCAAAATGGGAAATTTTTGTCTGGCGAGGTAGGCTAGTCTTCTTGAGAAACCCTCAAGAAGAGAGACTTCCCTAGACCATTCCCCATGTTAACCATGATGGGAAATTTTTGTCTATGGTACATCAACAATACATAGAACCATTTTCATTAAGAAAATGACTGTTCGATCTGGACCATTTTCCAAAATGGAAAATGCCTGTCCGTCATAAATATCAAACCACTTTCCGAACTAGAAAGGAAATGCTCATCCTCGACCATTTTTGAATTGAAAAATGATTTTCCATCAATCAATAACACATCAGTGCTCTGTCCTAACCTGGGAGTCATCTCTTCCTTTTTCAATAAGGAATTCGTCTCCATGAGCTCCAACTTGAGTACGCAAACTCTTTCATCTTGGACATAATCGTTACCAAAATGTCTGCTTATCTGCTCATCTGTGGAGATATGTATTGGAGAACCACTTTCTTCTTTCTGGACTTCATCACAGATAATGTAATGCTTGATTTCAAATGTACTTCATTCTGGAACACTAGTTTTCTCTGAAGGCTTCATGTAGCTCTGATCAATAAAGTATATCATTGCTGGATTCCTCTTTGGTTCCTACTAGCTCACAACATCGTGGCAAGGGTCAAACTAGAACATATCCATGTGGCACTTCTTCTGTCATCATGAGATCTTTGTCATGGATTGGCAATCCATCATCCTGATCTTCTGAGTACTCATTCTGATACAATATCTATGTTAGAGAAAATCTTCACTGCGCTTTTGTTCTGCATTGGAGGTTCTCCACCAAGTTGTCTTCTTCCATCTGCATACAAGGGTGTCTTTCTGGTATGCCTCAAAGCCTTGAGGTTTCTCTTCATATGCTCTTTGTTCAATTGCTCTGGAGAATAGTATTTTCATTCATTTGATGTAGAACTCCAACCCATGGATATTGCGGATGATATAATGACTCATGTGGAGGTATGTCTGGTTTACTGGAACAAGTAATCATCATAGTATTCTCCCTGCATCTGGGAGAACCTCTAGTTCTAGATCTTGCAATGCTTGCATTCATATACACTATTCTTCATCACAACTTTCAGTTCCTTTTCTTGATTTCTTTTAGTGAGTTCATATCAAGTTGGTAATCTTGAGATTCTCAATATAATGACTGGTTGTTCTGGCTTCTCTTTATTTCTTGGAATCTTCATGTTCTTCCTCATGTTTTTCTTTAGCTCTTGGGTCCATGGAGTTTATTATAGATTCCATGCCCTAAAGACTCCACTTCTTCCTTTCATCATAGGATCACGGATGTGGATGGACAACTAGGGATACTTTAAGGCTTCTCTTCAAAGAAGACTTCTTCTAAGGTCGAACTGAACACATATTGTTTTTCATGGATGCTACCATGGATATATACTTCATCATATTCAATGGATCATAGGATTAGCTCCCTCCTAATCCTTGCTTCATGTATGAGTGCATGTTTTTCTTTTGGAAATATATAATCAAATCCCTCCATAATCCACACTTTCATCTGCATCCTTATTGCCTTCTGCAAGGTGTCATAAGTCTTTCTCCACTTTCTTCTTGATTGTTGACTTCTTCTTGTATTTTACTTCTTCTCTTTTACTTCAATATTGATTCTGATTTCAGCTTGTCTTGCAGCTGTTACTTATGAATTGTTTGATGTACTTCATCCTTTCATTTGTATTGTCTGAATTTTAGTCATAATGATAGCAATCCTTTTTGTTTCTTCCATAGGTATAGTTTTTCCTTGAACACATTATCTTGTCTTAGAAGTAGAAGTTTGTTTTATCCTACTTGGTATTCTTTGTAGATTCCTTTCTTCGACAACTAATGATCCTTGTGTCCCCTTCCTTTTCTTTAGCTTGGGACAATAATTCTTGTAGTGACCATACTTTTGACAGTTGAAGCATTGTGTTTCTGACATGTCTTTGTCTTGATTTGGCTTCTTCCTTGAACCAAACTTCCTTTTGTTCCTAAAATTCTTGAATATTGTTGTAAAGGCTTGATCATTGTACTTCTTTTGGGGTTTGTCTTTTGCACTGATCCTTGATTCTTCTTGAGAAAAACAAGTCCAAAGTTCTTCGAATGTAGGATACTTCTTCCTTTTGTTCATGCTTGCGACAAATGCATCCCATGTCTTGGGAAGACCGTTGAGTACTATATTTACCATTTCCTTCTCTGAGATGATCTCTTCAATAGATTGTATTTGATATCTTAACTAGGAGATCCTCACAAAGTATGATGTTATGATGTCATCATCATTCATCTTCATGTCACAGAGCTCATTCTTCAGACTCATTACTTGTCCAATGTTTCTAACTGAGAGGAGGTTTGCTAGGGCATCATACATATTCTTTGATGAGTCAAGATGAGAGATGTAGAGTATCAAGTGGTATTTTATAGAGCCTACTATGATAATCATGGCATTGAAATCACCGTTTTTGAACTTCTCCATAATTGCAACGTTCTGCAGTTCCTTTTCTTTTCCTTCTTCAAACTCAGGTTCCACGATCTTTCCTTTCATGATATCCAACACTTTATTCTTGGAAAGGATGAGATCAATCCTTGTCTTCCACGATTTGAAGTTAGAAGCTCCATATAACTTGTTTTCTGACTTCATAGAGTAAGTCATGGCTGCTTTGACTTGGTCAACCCTATATTTGACCAAAAACTCAAACTTGACATCTTGGCTTGCTGAGAGTACCAGGAGATGTGCTAGGCTAGGGTGCACTGGTCTATCCAGAAATTAGGTCAATCCCTTCACTTAAGGTGCCTAAATGAGAGGGTTAGGGTTTCTGCAACTACACCTGCTAGTAACCCTAGTGGCAGTGCTTTGGTGACTGCTCCTGCTAGAAACCCTAGCGACAGTTCTTCAATGATCTTAATATCCTTATGGCTAGGCTTCCTTCCAACGGTTATAATGAATGAAGGAGTTGTGGGCCCATAAACTGTTAGAATATGATGGATGTTCTCATTTTACCATAGACAATATCTCTATTGTCACCCAACCATAGGCCGAAGCCACCCTCCAAGCACCTTAACCTTGACAGCGAATCACTCCAGAAGAAAACCCTAGGCTAGATAGCCAAACAAAGGCTGGCGCACCTTTCTCCAAGGGTAGCTCACCAAACAAGAGCTGATTAGATATTCCAAACCATAACCAAGAGATAGTCCAAGCCAAAACTAAAATTTGCTAGCTGCAACAGCTGCAACGCCAGCTCTCCTCCAAACTTGCGCACAAACTGTGTTGATGATAAGAGGGGGGTGAATCAGTATCAAGTACAATTTAAAAAAACTTTTCAAATTATACTTAAACCATTCAATTATATCCAATGATAAATGAACAATATTATAAAAGTTACATCAATACACCACAATACACCATGCACAATATATGAGAAATAATCAATAGTTATTGGTCAAGGGAAGTAATGACTTCCAAAGGTAGCTACATTTTCCAAATGTAAAGGGAGGCATAAACCTCCAAGAGGAAGATACAATCCTCCAATATCAAGAGAGGTTTTAACTCTCCATCCTTGCCCCTTCCTTCCACCCAATAATATATGAGAGATAATAAAACTTTACATTAAATCATCACCATCAACCAACCATCACATAGAGCCTGATAATGCTTCATGAGACTTCTTCAACTTATGTAATTCTTCAATTATTCAAATAATCTGATCCTATAGATAATATTACTCAATGTATTCTCTAAAAATCCTCCAAGTTTCACTCCTTGAATCCTCCCCAAAAGGAAGTTATAGAAAGAATGATAGACTTTATTCAATTCTAGTTTATTCAGGAGAGATAACTTGTACAGAATTCCCCACGCTCAATATTTAACATCAGATTATGAAACTCACACACAAGAAACTAAAGTATGTACTCTTTCCAATTAAAGTGGTCCCACTTCATTTGTATTCTCCATGAATAAGTTATGACTGTTTTACTTGGAACACCTGTTTATTGACTAGCTTCAGGACTGGTCAAAAGCCCTATCTTCCATAGAGTGTATCTCCATAATTATAGTGAATCAAGAGCTGAAAATTTTACCATAGGTAACTTGATATGTCTTCTCAATACCATAGAAATTTCACCATCCGAATCATTCTAGAAAAAATGTTATAGAGAAAATCATAAGATGACCTCAAAATAACATACCTTATGAAACATCACCAAAAGACTTCATCCTCTCTTGAAATCCGGCCTTATTTACTTCTGATTTCCTCTGAAATTTGATTTGTGTATCAAATGAATGTATAATGATATGTATTTATACCATTTATGACACTTCCTTTTAACATTAGGGCCGACCTAACACTTTCTTATTTTGTAATTCTTTTCTTTAATTATCTTCAGGGCCTACATGTACTTCCTTCTTCAATTCACTTTGTCATCTTCAAAAATTCATTTCTCCTCAACCATGAGGATCCAAGTGATGTGTCACATAACAACAAAAATAACATGATGTATAATATCCATCCATGGGTGTTGTATCTACATGTGCATTGTCCTTTATGTCCAAATACCTTCATCAATCTTGCAGTCCAAAACCCATGACTAGGGTTGACATCAATGAAAACAACCAATCTTCCAACAATCTCCGCCTTTTTCATTGATGGAAAATATCATTCTCCCCCTATCATCATGATCCCAATTTCTCTCCCCCTTTGACATCAATGGAAAAGGGTAGGGATTCTCCCCCTGAGTTTAATGGCAAAAGATAACTCTCTTCTTTGGGGCTGCTCCCCCTGAACATGTGTTACTCAATAATACTTCATCCTTATTTTTGGTCTTTGGGAATTTTTCTTCCTTGGAATCCTTTTGTGTGGCTTCTATATTCTCTCTCTTCTTCATGTATAGGATGTATATGTTGTTCGATATTCTTGTTGCATTTGCAACCAATCTTCCCGAGTTATTTTCTCTGATTTTACATTTTCGGTAGTCAAACGTAAGAGTGTATCCTTGATCACATATTTTGTTGACACTGAGGAGATTATGCTTCAGATCTTCAACCAATAGGACTTTTCCTTATTTTACTTTTTCACTTCCAAGCTTTACAATTCCTTTTTCAAGTATTTTGGTAGATGAGTCATCTCCAAATGCAGCATTTCCACCCTTTTTCTTCAAGCTGACAAATTTGCTTTGATCTCCGGTCATATGAGATGAGCACCCACTGTCTATGAACCATTCATCTTCTTCTTTGCATTATTTAGCGACCAATGTTATTTGACAGTTTTCATTTTGTGAAATTTCTTTCCTTTTCCATGTTGTAGTTTGTATACATACATTTGGCATATGATTATCTTCCTTCATCTCTCTGCAATGTTGTGCTTTATGACCAAGATTATTGCACTTGTAACATACAATATTTTGATCCATTAATGGGTCAAATGGATTATAATTTATGTTGATAGATCTACGAACATTTCCATATCTACTATTTTCACCATTCATGTAGCTTTCATAGTTATTCCTTTCATTGATTCTACAATTGATTTCCTTGTGTCCAAAATTTCCAAAAGTATAACAATGTCCAAGAAACAAATTTTGATACCTGGGAGTAAGTGATCTTCTTTGTGGTGTGGTCCATTTGGGTTCACGATCTATTCTTCTGTAGTTTCCTTCATAATGATTTCTTTCATACCTGATGGGAGAGGATCTACTTGATGTCTCATTCCTTCTGAATTCTAGTCTTCTATCTTATTGCTCAACTTGTTCTGGAGTGTTGGTTTTATCATTTTCAACTTCCTTCTTTTGTTTTGTTGTCTTCAAACTGTCATTGTATCCTAGTCTTGTCTTTTCATTTGGAGATCTTTGACTGTTAAGGATCTCATCTAATGTTTTAGTGCTTTTTTTGAACTTCTTCAACTTTTCTATTGTCAATAGTAGCTCCCCTTTTGTGTGATCCAATTCTACTTTCAATTTCTCATAATCTTCTAATTGTTCCTTCAATCTATTAATGGTCTTTTCAAGCTTGTAATTATCTTCTTCAAAACTACTCAATTCGCCTTTTAGTATTAGGTTTGTGTTTCTAAGCTTCCTATTTTCAGTTTCAACATGCTTCAACTTTTCAATATTCTCATCTTCTTGTTCACTCTCTGCATTGTCTTTGTATCCCCAAAAGGAATCAAGGTTTGTTTCTTCATCTGAATATTCTTCACAAATGATTTATTCTTCTTTAGAATTCTTGTGATCATCATCCTAGGTTTCTTGGGTTATGAAGAGGACTTATCCTCCATCATTATCTTCTTCATCACTCTCATCTGAGGAGATGTCATCATCCTTGGAGTAGAAGTTCTTTTTATTGTTGAGACTTCTCTTTTTGTAGTAGTAGTTTTCAACAATATGTCCTATTCTACCACAGTTAAAGCATTTGAGAGGAGACTTACCTTTGTATCTTCCACTTCCCTTCTGGAACCTTCTTACAAAATTTGCTATTTCTTCATCAAGGTCGTTATCCTTGCCTTTTGTCTTATTTATTGCTTTAAAGGCTGCTTCATTGTTTAGCTGGTCACTTTCTGTACCTGTTATCATTTCATATGCTATAAGAGACCCATGTAATTCATCCATTGTCATTTTGTTCAAGTCCCTAGTTTCTTCAATGGCGGAGACCTTAGCATCATACTTCAAGAGAAGTGATCTCAACACTTTTTGTACAACCAATGATTCATCGAGATCTTCACCTAATCCTCTGATAGAATTAACAACTTCATCAACTCTAAGAAGATAGGTTGCAATATATTCCTTTTCATTCATCTTCAAATTTTCAAATTATTCTCTATGTCGTTGAAGCTTGACCTGCTTAAATTTTGGAACACCTTCATAGATACTCTTGAGTTTATCCCATACCTGTTTAGCAGTGTTGCAGCCCATCAATTTGCTAGAAATGGTTGGCGCCAATGCTGCTAGAATAACATGTCTATCTTTTGAATTACAAATCATAAGCTTCTTCTCATTTGGATCAGTTGGAGCATTATCTGGGATTACATAGAAATTTACAACTGAGTACCAAATGTCTACTCCCAAAGTCGTTAGGTAAGTTTTCACTCTATCACTCCAGTATGCATAATTTCTTCCATCAAAATTTTGAATCCCATTTGAAATGTGCTCATGGTCATCCATCTTTGCTCAGGATTTTCCTTCCAGTGGTTAAACTGTTCTGAAGGCAACCTGCTCTGATACCAATTGTTGATACTAAGAGGGGGGTGAATCTGTATCAAGTAAAATTTAAAAACCTTTTCAAATTATACTTAAAACATTCAATTATATCCAATGATAAATGAACAATATTATAAGAGTTACAACAATACACCACAATACACCATGCACAATATATGAGAAATAATCAATAGTTATTGGTCAAGGGAAGTAATGATTTCCAAAGGTAGCTAAAACTTCCAAATGTAAAGGGAGGGATAAACCTCCAAGAGGAAGATACAATCCTCTAATATCAAGAGAGGTTTGAACTCTCCATCCTTTCCCTTTATTTCCACCCAATAATATATGAGAGATAATAAAACTTTACATTAAATCATCACCATCAACCAACCATCACATAGAGCCTGATAATGCTTCCCGAGACTTCTTCAACTTCTGTAATTCTTAAATTCTTGGAATACTTTGATCTTGTAGATAATATTACTCAATTTATTCTATGAATCTCCTCCAAGTTTCACTCCTTGAATCCTCCCGAAAAGGAAGTTATAGAAAGAATGGTAGACTTTATTCAATTCTGGTTTATTCAGGAGAGAGAACTTGTACAGAATTTCCCATGCTCAATATTTAACATCCAATCCCGAAACTCACACAAAAGAAACTAAAGTCCATATTATTTCCAATGAAAGTGGTCCCACTTCATTTGGATTCTCTATGAAGAATTTATGACTGTTTTACCCGGAACACGTGTTTATTGACTAGCTTCAGGACTGGTCAAAACCCTATCTTCCACATAGTGTATCTCCATAATTATAGTGAATTTCCATATATACCTTGATATGTATTATCAATACCATATCAATTTCACCATCTGAAGCATTCTAAAAAACAATTTATAGAGAAAATGGTAATATGACCTGAAAATAACATACCTTAGAACACATCACCAAAAGACTTTATCCTCCCTTGAAATCCGACCTTCTTTACTTCTGATTTCCTCTAAAATTCAACTTGTGTATCAAATAAATGTATAATGATATGTATTTATACAATTTATGTCACTTACTTTTAACATTAGGGACAACCTGACACTTTCTTATTTTGTAATTCTTTTCTTTAATTATCGTCAGGGCCTACATGTACTTCCTTCTTCAATTCACTTTGTCATCTTCGAAAATTCATTTCTCCTCAACCAAGAGGATCCACATGACGTGCCACATACCAATGGAAAAAACATGATGTATACTATACATCCATGGGTGTTGTATCTACATGTGCATTGTCCTTTATGTCCAAATACCTTCATCAATCTTGTGGTCCAAAACCCATGACTAGGGTTGACATCATTGACAACAACCAATCTTCCAACAAACTGGGAAACTGCAGTGTGCACAAGTGTTGCTCTGCAATTCTAAGAATGCATGACAGAATGAAGATTGGCCTCCTGTATTTATATTAATTATGGCTAACTTCCTGGGCCGACTTCTCATTCTAGATACCTATTTACTCATTATATATTATTTGTTCTGGCCGACTTCTTCTCTTAGAGGCTAATAACCTAATACAAATTATCCTCTTGAGCCGAATTGTCTTGTAGGGTTATTAGCCAACTCATTAGGGTTTCTTATTTCTTCCTGGAATATTCTATTCTCGTTAGGTTTACACCCTCCCGTAGCTACCATAATATCAACACTATCCTTACTGGGTCATCCAAGGAAAGGAAATCTTGTTGAGTAATGCTTGAAGGACCTTTTGGAGTAACCCAGGCGGTTGGCTTCGAGGCAGTGTTGACGGTTGGAGTTAGGTTGTAACCACTTCATTTTATAGTTGTTAATAAAGAGTTCTCTTTTCCCCATACTTGTTTAGTATTGATTCAATTTACGTATGTATGTCTAAGTGGTCGTCATATTTGAACCTATCTATCAATTACTTGTATGATTTTATGCTATAACTACCTTGTTGAAACACTTTCTTGATATTCTCAAGTAGGCTAGTTCAAGCAAGAGTCAAGAGAAGTACTAGAGTCAAGAGCGAGGAACAACACCAACCATAAGGATACAAGGTGTGAAAAATTCTTCTCTCTCCGATAAAGTAGTTATCTCATTACAAGTCTTGTGTGTGGGTTAAGGTTTTTCTTTTGCTTGGTAAATATCTATTGTGACATGAACCAAATTCATGGGGTAAAATTCCCATAACATAATTGGAAACCATACTAGGGATTCTCCTAGTTTGGTTCAATTTTAGGGTTTCCTTGATTGTCTTAGGTTTTTGCAGTTTTTCCTATTTCTGGACTTTATTTTCAAAGCCTTCATCATTTAGAAGCTTTTCCAAAAAAATTGCAAGCCATCCTTCTGGGTGGATTTTTATTTTTCAAGTCTAACTAAATTATCCACACTTTTGCATTCTATAAGTTGCTAAAATATACGTTTTTCACTTGTATGACTTGTGAATATCCACGACTTGTAGTTAATACAGTCGTGGACTTGTGTTTTTACTTGAAATTTCCAGTGTCTTGTTCATAATGGATTGGTTTAAGTTGGTTTTTCAGTGTTTATTGAGCCTCCTGAGTTTATTGATGCTCTGGATTGTTGATTAAAGTCTATGAAAACTCTCTCTTGATTTAAAAAGCTCTTGCTTGCTTGTAAGCTAGTATTTGAGTTTTAGGGTTTTTAAGGTCAGTGTAAGGGTCAAGTGTATATCTCGATTGATTTCCAGATTGGTTATTGTTCTAGTGCTTAGATATTTTTTCATTTCTTTAGGTTTTCCTTTCTCATTTTGTTTTTAAAAAAGAAAAAGAAAATTTGCATTGTTAGTTGCATGTTCATTTTTTTTAACGAAAAAACAAAAATAACTTGGTTGCTAGTTTCCTTTTCTTGTTTCATTTTCCTTCAAATTTATCAAGAAAATAGATGGTTTTCTAATACTTAGGCCTACATACTTTCTCATTTCTTTGACAATTAGCTATTTGGGTTAAAGTTAGCCTTGTTCAAAAGAAAATAAGTTTAGTGTGTCAAGTTCTTTCTCTATATTATGCACGATCGTTCACAAAGCATTCTAGGATTGCAAAGCATAGTAGTCTAAATATATTTCATACATTCAAAAGTATATTTATTTCATTTGCAAAAATACAAAAATAAAAGAGTTTGTTTTTCTGAAGCATTGTTAGAACTTCTTATTTTCAGTGAAGAAACCACATTCATTTTTGTTTTATATTCTTAAAGTGTTTTCTCTGAGTTTGTCAAAACATCATATAAGTTTCATCTGTACCTTTTGAGTAACAAAAATCCCCATAAAATGAATGCTATATAAAATTTATTAGCAATTTTCATTTTGTAGGGTGAACAAACTAGTTATAGGCTAGGGCCTTGGTTTAGGTTGGAGAGTTAATTTATCCAAGACCATAAACCAAAAGTAGGATTTTGAGCTAAGGAGAGACTAAATCCAAATATTGTATAAGTATATCCAGGAGCCTCCTCTAACACAGGAGATAAAAATGAGATCGCGTGAAGGAGAGCCGAGGAGAGACCCCTCCGAAGCTTAATTGAGCGTAGTGGAAATATCGTATAATGGGGGTTTCATTAATACCCATACCTCCGTGAGAGGAGGTGATTTCGAGGCTTTTGGCTTAGCTACCCTTTCCATACATTCGATCTCGACTTTCGAATGTACCCCCCGGATGCTGAGTGCGAGTTGGTGACATTAGTGGCCATTCCTACGGATCTCAGAGGTGACGACGAGGGTTTTTTGTGGTACCTAAGGTATATTTTTCATCACACTTTTTAGTACCGTTGGAGCATTCCCCACGAAGCATAGGTACTTGCACCAGATATGGATGGTTAGTGGAGGTCAGGATAACCACTTCTCATCCCTTCGATCATTGGTTCATGGGACTTAATAAACCCGTGCTTTCATTCAGAGGGCATTTACCCTACCTTGTGACTATTGTGATTTTAGGATCTAATCCACCTCATATATTAATGCTTTGGAACTTGAGGTTGTAACCGTTGAGGATATCAGAGTCAAAGAATACACTTTGGCTTATAACCCTTCACTAATTGGAAATTCTTCATTGCCTATGGTTCAATTTCCTTCTCCTAGATCAGAATTTAATGATAGTATCCCTCTTCACTGGGCCGCTCTGGATGGCACTCCGCAAGTGTTTGGGTTGGGCGTCCCTACAACTCCCACTTTGACAATAGTCATCAGGGGGATATTTCCTTCTAGTGTGTCTAACATAATGACTAGTGTGGTTAATTACACCATAACTTCTCTGATTGGATGCACTTCTTTTCTAGTCGTTGGTTCCACTCCTTCTATGAGTGAAACCATGTCATTTTCATCGTTAAAAAACTCTTTTTCTTTCGGTATGCCATCAATGGGCATGCTCAACACATTGACTATTTCGCAGTCAACGTCCCAAGTTTCTAACATTGGTGGAGGGATTTTTTTAATTCCATACCAAGAAATCCCTTGGGGTGGAGGTCACATCCTTCCATCGCTTCCATCCATTGGGAGAGGGGATTTCCCGTCTCTCAGTATTAACCCCTTTGGAGGATAGGGTGCTTCTAAGGGTGCAGAAAGCATGCCATCCACTTCCACTCCGTTCACTTTATACGATGGGTTTGAGAGAAATAATTTTTTCACGTCCACAGTGCCAGTAGGGGGAAACCCTTTCCAAGCTCATTGGAATCCCATACAAGGATATTTTCCTTCGCAAGGGATGTCATCAAGGGGAAACCCCTTTCTCAATCCGTATAACCCCATGCAAGGGATATTCCCTTCACAGGGGGGTTCGATAGGAGGCAACCCTGGGTTTCCATCCGAGAATCAAATGGGTGGAGTTTATTCTCTATTCAACCAAATCCAACAAGGTTTTACCCAAATATTTGGTCTATGGACAAACTTTTACTAGAAACCTAGTGCCAATTATAATCGAGGATCCTCTTTTCAAGTTGTTAATCAGTCGATGACATAGCCAAGAATATTTTTTCTAGAAACTCTTCATTTTCCATATTTTTCCAAGTTGATGAACAACCTAATTCACCATGATCCAATCTAGCATACAGTTCCCACCAATATCCCATAGGACATCCTGAAGTTTGAGGGTAAGAGTGGTGAAGATCCACAGGACCACGTTATGACATTTCATTTATGGTGCTCATCCAATTATTTAAAGGATGACTCAATCTAGTTACGTTTATTCTAGTGTACCCTCACAGGGTCACTTCGAAATGGTATATTGAACTAGAGAGGTCAAAGTAGTCGGCGTTTGGAATGTTGGATCATGTTGTCATTGATGCCAATGGTTTGATTGATTGATGTCAAAATATTTATTGATTGATGATTGATGAACAATGTATATGTATTGTCCTTGATGAGAATGATAGATTTCAAGTGGAAACCAATCGATGAAGATGGATCATTGAGTTGTAATTGATACATGATGCATAGTTGATGTATATGATGCAGTGGTGGATTGATGCATAGATGAATCATTATAGTCTGATCATGATTGATAAAGTGCACAAATGAATGAACTCCAAAGTGGTCCCCTTATGGTGAAAGAACTCACGGGAAGATGCTTTGTGGTTGAGTTGTGGTTTGGAGGACCCATACTTGTATGTGAAATAATGATATGAAGATCAATGAAGTTGTTGGTGAAACTATCCTAGATGGATAGTGCTTGTCATGCCATTTCTGGTGGTATGTGGAATGCCACATAACTCCTCAC
>ML780769.1:74029-93337 GCA_009831015.1 Picea engelmannii | reverse complement strand
GTCAAAGAAGTCAAAGTGCCCTAAAAGAAGAAATCATTATTTAAATGATAAAGTAAAGTGACAAAGTCAAGATGGATTATTTAAATAATAAAGAAAAGTGACAAAATCAAGAAAGATTATTTAAATGATAAAGTATTGGAGAAATTTCTATTTATGGAAAGTAGTTGACCCTAAAATAAGGAAAATAGGTTAAGTGACCTAGAAATGGGTTAAGTGACCAAAAAATGGGTTAAGTGACCTAGAGGATGAAAGTATAAATAATATGGCTATGGTCTCTTGCAGATTATCCTTTTTGTGGATCAATGGAGAGCTTCTTGTGAGAATATATTTTGGATTATTGATGGAGAGATTATTATTGATGTGGATCTCTTGAGCATGATTGAAGATATATTCTGAGGAAGAGAGCGAGGGGAGGATCTCATGGACACATCAAAGTTTTGTAAATGTCAGAGATTTTGATGGCAAAATTCTCGGAGCTTCAGAAACCCTAGTTTCTGAGGTATACGTGGGTTGTCTGTGTATAGGGTGCATATACATTGAAGGTATACGTGGGATGACTGTGTATAGGGAGTGTATAGTGGCTAAAATCATGGAGATTTGTGTTTGATCTTATGCCAATATCTTGGATGATGAGGCAGGTTCCATATCTGTATTCTATGGCCTCAGATCTATCACTGAGACACTGGTATGGTTACATTATTGTCTTGATGGATACTATTGTTTGATGTGTTGTGAAGGCTTAGGGAATTCTTGGTATGGATTCTATGATATGGTTCAGTTTGTATGATTTGGTTGATGGAGTGAGAAGTACTCTTTGGATTCAGTGGTGACATGATTTCTATGGTATACTAGTTGTTTATACATGTTTGAGATAACATTCATATTGATTTATTGTGGAGCATGAGCAAGCTATTGGAGAGCTTGGAGATGTTGTGACTAGTTGGTGGTCAGATTGGAAAATCAGAGACAAAAGATAATGATATATTGATTGCAAACAATCTGAGTTGATCTTGAAGGACAAACCCTAACAGCTCAAAAAGTATACACAGGTTGTTGTATACATTGGTCACATGCATACACGGGCTGTAGTGAGCCATGGCACGTACACATGCTGGATACACTACTGACAGGTCGCGTACTTGATGACAGATCATTGATATCTGTTGAGGATTGTTGCATTATCTCAGTTGGTGTTGAGGGTGTAAGATGAGTCTTGCATTAAATATCTAGTGCTCTTGTAGAGTTGTTCTCTATTCAATTGTTGTTGATAAACCCCTGGATTGTTGTCCATAATAAAAATAAAAATTGTACATATATCTTGTGTTCTTTGTGTTCCTTGTAGTGATGACTTGATGATGATATATTGTTGATATATGTTCTCATCTAACTGGTTATAAATGACAACAATGGGTAATGAATAAATGTTAAATGTTAACTAAGGAGTTTTTGTAAAGAGGGAAGCTTTTGGGAAAAAGAGCCCCACACTCATTCACCCCCCCTCTAAGTGTGGTAGGTGTGTCCAACAATTGGTATCAGAGCAGGCCTTCACTACAAGCTTTAACAAGCTTGAAGGCGATCCATAGACACACAAATGGATGATGAAGTTCCAATCCTTGATGAGGAAAACTATTCTACTTGGAGAATAAAGATGATATTACATTTGAAGACAATGGGAGCAGCAATTTGGAAGGCAGCCATTGATGGATCAGTTTCATTGAAGAACAAGTCAAAGTTTGCAGCTCAAAGGGAAGGAAAGAAGAATGATGCATTGGCTCTCAAGAATATTCTTAGTGGACTCTCAAGCCCTATCAAAGAGATCATGGAACAATGCACTTCCACCAAGGAGCTATGGCTAAAGCTAGAGGAGACATATCAAAGCAAGAAGCAAGACCACTCCATCAATATTATCAAAGGTAAAGAATCATCAAAAACCCTTGATTGTATTATTTATAGATGTGATTTTGAAAACATTTCAAGTGAAGATAAAGAATCAAGTAATGATATCACAAAGGAAGATCTTGAAGACATTTCAAATGAAGGCAAAGAATCATGTGATGGTGCTGGAAAGAAGGAAGATATTGAAGGTAAAGAATCTCCAAAGACTCCTGATTGCAATGATTCAAAATGTGATGATGTTGAATTTTTCTCAAGTGAAGAAGATGATCTAGAAACAGTTTGTGTAAAGTTTGATGATAGTTATCCCATGGAAAGAATAGAAGAAAATCTATTAGAACTTCAAAAGGAAATTGAAGAGGGTTTATATAGATATAGAAGTGATCATTTTTATACACACTATAACTATCTTTTGGATAGCACTAAGAAGTTTCTTAGGAGGAGTCAAAGGTACATCTTGAAGTTAAAGGGAATGCTCAAAGAACAAGAAGAGAGTTATAAGAATAAATTAGAAGAAAAGAAAGAAGAGATCCCAAGACTAAAGAATGAAAAAGAAGATATGAAGGTAGAGGATGAGATCAACAAAGTTTTGAAACTATTGTCCATCTCAAGATCCAAATTGAAGAAGCCAAAAGGGTAGAAGAAATTTTGAAGAATCAAATTAATGAAAAAGAAGAGTCATGTTGTAAGTTAGAAGCTGAAATTCTTGACCTTAGAAAGAAGGTAGAGAAGTCAAACAAATTCTTGAATAGCTCAAGAATCTTGGATGAGATATTGGAAAGTCAAAGATCACCATGTGATAAATCAGGTCTTGGATACAAAGGAGAAGATACACATGTTGAAGCAAGCACCTCAAAGAAGCATGAGGTAATTCCATTAAAGAAGGAAGACAATGTTGCAAAACAACCATCTACACAAGGAAAGGAAAATTTCAAAAGAACAAAGCAAGGAAGACATCAAGAAGCTATTCTTGGGACACCAAAGCAAAGCTATGAAAGTAATTTTCATGGGCATTGTTATTCATGTAATGGATATGGTCACAAATATTTTGAGTGTAGATATTATGAAAGGAGATATAATGGAATATTTAATAACACCATGAGGTGTTGGAGATGTGATCAAGTAGGACACATTGATGTTCATTGTAACACCATGAGATTCTACAGCTGTAGTGGATTTGGCCACAAATCCCAGGAGTGATGGAACACAAGAAGAAAGTCTATAATGAGGACTTCAAATAGCATGTCTGGAAGAAGGAATGAAGTAAGAAAGGGATACATATTTGAAAATATGGATGCTCAGAGCTCAAGTTATGAGAAGCAGGAACCTCTACAGAAGTGGGTGAAAAATAAAAAACAACCAGAACAGGATGAAAGACTGAAGGGAAGCTCAAGTAAGTCATATACTGAAGCATATGCAGGTGACAGTGGTATTAGTCATGTACATATGCAGGCTGACCTTGTATAGGTCGCGTACATACGTGAGTTGTCTGTGCAGCAGGCCACGTATATGTGGTGAAGCCTAAGGAAAAGGGATATGCACAGGGATTGCAGTTTGATGTGATGGTATAACTCTGTGATGCAGGGTTTGACATTGTTTATTGCAGGTTCTGACACTATTTGTTGCAGGTTTTCATGGTTCTATGTTAGATCATGTAAGGTGACGATGTAAAATAAATCTTGGGTGCATGGCACTAACCCATGAGTATGGATTGATTCTTATCTGTTGGGGTACATGGATGGTACATATTTGAGTTTCATTGATATATCTTATGATATATTATTGGAAGCATGTGTTGGTTATCATGGTGCATGCATTTTGCATGTGGTTGGGATACACATTGAGACATGTAGTTGGTGAGTTTAGTTGATAGTCATGTTGTACAACATTGGGGAATCATAGCTTGTTGATGCATGGTTGATATACTTGCTTGGTGCAAGTGATGATGCGTGATGGTACACTCATAGATGGTATTTGTTTGGCATATTGATAGATGCACATGGTTGGAATATTGTAGATGCACATGGTTGGCATATTGGTGGATGCACATGGTTGGCATATTGGTAGATGCACATGTTGGCATGTTGATAGAGGCATATGATTGATACATTCCATGGATGGTATCTTTTGGCACATTGCATGATGTTGATGTACATGGTTGATGTACATAGGTGTTGTGCATGATGAGCACACATTTTGGCGCAGGATGTGCTTGGTTGATATTTTTCTCATGATTCTTTATTTCATTGTTGACATATATTTTGTTTCATGATGTATGGTATGGAACAAGTTTGATGCATGAACAGGTCCAAGGATAGTCATGTGGTAGCATATTGTTCATCTTCCAGAGAAGATAGGGGGAGACATACCCTTTCAGGGAGTCATTCTTCTTCCCATGATTCTAGGAGGAGATATTTATCATATGCATACCTAGAAAAGAGCCCTATATTTGAAGAAAGAGCACAGAGGCATAATTCCAAGAGGAGTGATGGTCACAGGGGGATTATGTTCGATGTATTTTTAGCATTACATCATAGTGATATCTCTTGCTCAAAAGGGGAGAGATTATTTAGAGGAAGATCAAAGGCACTCAGATAGGGGGAGAAGCCCCAAGAGGAGAATGGCCCTTTGCCATTGATGTCAAAAGGGGAGAGTTAATCACATTGATGTGATTGATGTTTATTGATGGCTAGAGATAGTCACATTGACTATTGATGAATAGCATGCCTTATCTACATGTTGACATCAATAATTGGTAATTGGTGTTGACATCAATGTTGGTATTGCAATCAATGCCAAAGGGGGAGATTGTTGGATCATGTTGTCATTGATGCCAATGGTTTGATTGATTGATGTCAAAATATTGATTTATTGATGATTGATGAACAATGTATATGTATTGTCCTTGATGAGAATGATAGATGTCAAGTGGAAACCAATCGATGAAGATGGATCAATAAGTTGTCATTGATATGATGAAGATGGATCAATGAGTTGTCATTGATATGATGAAGATGGATCAATGAGTTGTCATTGATACATGATGCATAGTTGAGGTATATGATGCAGTGGTGGATTGATGCATAGATGAAACATTATAGTATTATCATGATTGATAAAGTGCACAAATGATTGAACTCCAAAGTGGTACCCTTATGGTGAAATCCCTCACGGGAAGATGCTTTGTGGTTGAGTTGTGGTTTGGAGGACCCATACTTGTATGTGAAATAATGAGATGAATATCAATGAAGTTGTTGGTGAAACTATCCTATATGGATAGTGCTTCTCATGCCATTTCCAGTGGTATGTGGAATGTCACATAACTCCTTACAGTTTGAGAGTTATGGATTTATGAAGTTGGAGGAACCCCATGTGTTGGGTTGAAGCCCCAAACGGTCAAAGAAGTCAAAGTGCCATAAAAGAAGAAATCATCATTTAAATGATAAAGTAAAGTGACAAAGGCAAGATGGATTATTTAAATAATAATGAAAAGTGACAAAATCAAGAAATATTATTTAAATGATAAAGTATTGGAGAACTTTCTATTTATGGAAAGTAGTTGACCCTAAAAAAGGAAAATAGGTTAAGTGACCTAGAAATGGGTTAAGTGACCTAAAAATGGGGTAAGTGACCTAGAGTATGAAAGTATAAATAAGATGTCTCTGGTCTCTTGCAGATTATCCTTTTTGTGGATCAATGGAGAGCTTCTTATGAGAATATCTTTTGGAGTATTGATGGAGAGCTTCTTATTGGTGTGGATCTCTTGAGCATGATTGAAGATATATTATGAGGAAGAGAGTGAGAGGAGGATATCATGGATGCATCAAAGTTTCGACAATGTCGGAGATCTTGACGGCAAAATTCTCGGAGCTTCAGAAACCCTAGTTTTTGAGGTATATGCGGGTTGTCTGTGTATAGGGTGTGTATACATTGAAGGTATATGTGGGATGACTATGTACAGGGAGCGTATAGTGGATAAAATCATGGAGATTTGTGTTTGATATGATGCCAAGCTCTTGGATGATGAGGCAGGTTCCAGATCTGCATTGTATGGCCTCAGATCTATCACTAAGACACTAATATGGTTACATTATTGTCTTGATGGATACTATTGTTTGATGTGTTGTGAATGCTTAGGGAATTCTTGGTATGGATTCTATGATATGGTTCAGTTTGTATGATTTGGTTGATGGAGTGAGAAGTACTATTTGGATTTAGTGGTGACATGATTGCTATGGTATACTAGTTGTTTATACATGTACGAGATAGCATTCATATTGATTTATTGTGGAGCATGAGAAAGGTATTGGAGAGCTTGGAGATGTTATGAATGGATGGTGGTCCGATTGGACAGTCAGAGATAGAAGAGAATGATATATTGATTGCAGAGAATCTGAGTTGATCTTGAAGGACAAACCCTAACAGCTCAGAAGGTATACGCAGGTTGTTGTATACACTTGCCACGTGCATACGCGTGTTGTAGTGAGCCAGAGTGTGTACACACGCTGGCTGCACTATTGACAGGTCGTGTACCTATTGACAGATTGATGTCTGTTGAGGATTGTTGCCTCATCTTAGTTGGTGCTGAGGGTGTAAGATGATTCTTGCATTATAGAGATGGTGCTCTTGTAGAGTTGCACTCTATTCAGTTGTTTCTGATAAACCCTCGGATTGTTGTCCATAATAAAAAGAAAAATTGTACATACATCTTGTGTTCTTTGTGTTCCTTGTAATGATGAATTGATGATGATATATTGCTGATATATCTTCTCATCTAACTATTTATAAATGAAAACAATGAGTAATGAATAAATGTTGAAAGCTAACTAAGGAGTTTTTGTAAAGAGGGAAGATTTTGGTAAAAAGATGTTGATTAAGGTTGGTTGTCATTGATGTCAACCCTTGAATAAATCCCCACAGCACAAAGGTTTGGGTAATGGACCCAATATTGTTTGATGTAAAGATGACTCATTATTGTCTTGTCATGGTTGATAAGAAGTAAATATGCATGAACTCCAAAGTGGTCCCCTTATGGTGAAAGACCTCACGGGAAGATGCTTTGCGGAGTAAGAGAACCCATGCTTAATTGTGGAATAATGAGATGAAGGACAATAAATTTTTTGCATAAAATATCCTATATGGATAGTGCTTGTCATTCCATTTCTGGTGGTATGTGGAATGTAAAATAACTCCTCACGATCAGAGAGTTATGGCCATGAGAATTTGGATACCCGAGGTTTGGGTAATGGACTCAAGTTTGTTTGATGTATAGCGGTATGATTTATGATATATTTTCAGATAATACTATTCTATATGGATAGTACATGTCATTCCATTTTTGGTGGTATGTGGTGTTAGCTCAAGATTGGTTTTGAGTTTTTGCTAAGTGCTAGCTTCACCTAATGGTAAAAGGAACTACCTATGGTATGGTCAAGGCACCTAAGTAAAATGGTTTTGTCATCATGAAAGAACACACATTACTCTGTACATATTCAAGATTGAAAGGTGTTGTGTTTTGGCAATGATACCCAAACCTGTATGTAGACACAACGTAAGTAGTGCTACGTAAAGGCACTGTGTAATATTTCACAGAGAACATAAGCTGCATACAGGTGCAACATAGTCGGGTGCTACCTACAGGCACTGCATAATATTCTGGCAGAAAACGAATTGTGCAAAGTTATTTTACCAGTTTTGAGTCATTAACTTAAAACTTTGATTGTGAACAATTGAGAAGGTATTTTTGAAAACTGGAGGCTTTTGTTCATAACATTCCAAATAACAAAAACCTCTCTCAGTTTTTAAAAATGTGTTATGGTTTGAAATATATTGTATATATAGGTGGCGCTACCCACTCTGCCCAACGACGCTACCTAATTTCCTGTAGCGGTCACGGATTTTGATATTTGCCTTGTTGGGAGGTTTCCACCTATCAAGGAGGATTTGAATGGCTTCTCAAGGATCATTTAGATGTCAAGGGACACATTCACCTAAGATTTATCTCCAGCAAAGGCCTCATGCAATGAGGTGGAGACATTTTATTAATGACTTCCAACAAATTCCTGAAAATTAGCAGTTTGTTGGATTTTTGTCTCTTTGATTGTTGCCACCTATCTCCAAGGCTTAGAATCCAATGGAGTAGATGGGATTCAGCCTCCTTAGTTCATTTGGATTCTATTGTCTATTTAAAGAAGGAGATATCTCTTGAAGGAGGGGAGGGATGAGCCAAGAGAGGCTAGAGAGAGTAGGAGTAGGCAATTTTTCTATGTATGTTCATTTGAAAGCCTGTGGACATTTTATGATTGTAAGAATTACTACTATTGGAGACTCATGAGAGCTGTGACTTCAGATTGTAACTCTTCTATTTATATTTCTTCTTATTTGAATATATTTCAGATTTGAGGATCAAAGGCTGTCAATGATTTATGGACCCCTAAGCAACAGAGGATCTACTGTATTTTGCCCATCAGTCATTGTTTATATTCAAGTATTTGTTGATTCATTAAATTGAGAGGATCTTTGTTTAGTGAAAATTCTACCTTATGTTTTCCTTCTTCATTCTTCCACTTATCAACATATAATCTTGTTTTCTATTGAGCAGCTTTTGTGCCTTCGATGAGTAGGATGTTTGTGACTCCATTTCCCATTGGTGTAGCCTATTGATCTACAGTTTGCATCCCTTTCTCTCTCTTTATCCATCTTGTTGATCCACCTATTCAAAACCAAAATTATCTTTTACATTCTGATGGGTGCTGAGCTTACACTTTAGAAGTCAAAGTGTGACTTTCAGTGCTAACATTTTTGGCACCATTGTCGGGGACAGATTTGAGCATATTGAAAAGCTCCCTGGGAAGAACGACACTATACAACTCCAGATTTAGATGGTGACTAAAGTTGGACACCTTCAAGACTGCACATTCACCATGGTGACTCCATTGTTCAGAATCTGTTGGTGACTCCACTGGGGATGAGGCAAATCAAATGTCTATGAAGGCTATCCTGGCCAGAAGGTTTGCCCCACTCAATTTCTCAGCCATAGATGGTTATCCACATCCTGTATGAATGGCAAGATCTGCTGCCTAGATTTTATGAAGGTGAGGATGACAACCCTTTTGAGCATGTTCATGAATTTCATGCTTTGATGCAGCAACTTGACATCCGTTATGAAGATATATTAATGAAAATGTTCATGTATTCATTGGAAGGCGATGCGAGGCAATGGTATAGAACACTCCCTACTTCTAGTATTTCCTCTTTGAAGGACTTTCATGATGTTTTTTATTCTCATTGCAAGATAATTTATCCAGCTGAAAGACTTTTTGAGAATTGTTGTGAGAGGTATGCATCATATATTCAAGATTCAACAAGTGATTCCTCTAGCAATGATGATGAAGGGGATGATTGCAGAAAGAAAGACTTAGATGATGAGTTTCATAATGTTTTTCCTAAATTTGAAGAACAAATGCATCATTCATGTCAAAATCTAGGTCCCAAAGAGAAAGATCAATATGGACAATCCATCATTTCCTTATCTCCTCCTTTTCTCAATTCTTTAAGTCAAGAGGTCATCTTAGATTTAGATTTATTTAATCATGAGAATGGTGTTGCAGCTTGTCATGACCGAATTCATAGCTTATCAGTCCCTCCTATTGTTAATGAACCAATGTGCCATGATTTTCCAAGTTTTGATGAGTATGAGGATGTTTTCCCTGGACAACCAGTTGTCCCAGCTATTGTACTAATCCCCTCAACCATTAATAGTCAAATGGTCATTGATTCACCTTTGTATGATAATTATGAAGATGATTTCCATGAACAGTCTATTGAAGACCTTATATCATAGAAATACCCTTCCCATCAAAGAAACAATATCTTGTTTCAACCCTCATGTCATATTTTTGTTGTTGAAAAAGAAGAAAAAGATGATAATCTAATTTTAGAGGGTGAAAACTTGAGAAATTGGGACCATAAGCCAAGCTATGATGAATATCCCTCACAATCAGAAGACAAGACAAAAGAATGCAGTTTCCCAAGAACTTCTAATTGTGATGAACTACCTTATCGATCCCCTATTCCTCTTAAAGACAAGCTTAGTTTCATCAAGCAACCAAGATAAAATGACATGTGATCATATGAGAAAGGTTAAAATTAAAGAAAGACAAGCATCACTAAGAATTTTTCCTAATACACCTCATGATCAGGAGTGGACCAAGACCATATGCATTGAGGATGAATTAGAAAATCAACAAGCCATACAACAACCAAGAACAGTGGAGGAAGGACCTAATGCAATACTTTTCCTTTTTACACAAAGCAATTTTGCAGGGGCAAGTATTGATGATGTTTTTCAGGATCCATTTGCAGCCTGTCTGCAAGCAGAAATTGGGCCTAGGCTCATTGATTTCTTCAATGGAAAGTGTATTGCCAAATGTTTCTTTGACATGCCTTCAAGTAAGAATTATCCCTGGTGCTTAAGGAAGCACATTTCAAAGCTTCAAACATTTGAAAAAATGATGAAATGGCTTCATTGGTTTTTTCATGTAACTTGAATGCTTCATTTTCCCAATAATCAGAGTAGGTGTGTGCAATAAGCTTGTTGAACAAGCATCATTTTCATCATTTTTTTCAGTTTCAGTTTTCATTTTCATTTAGTTTCAGCTGAAGTTAACAGATCAAAGCAGATTGCAGAGGTTAAAGGTTGAGAGCATGACTCCACAAGCCCAAAGGATAAGGCATTGAAACTATAAGAGTTCTTACAGCCTCACAGGGAGGACTCTATCCCCCATGGAGCCTATGTTAGCACAAGATTGGTTAAGGTGCCTATATGGATTTTGAGTTTTTGCTAGGTGCTAGCTTCACCCAGTGGTAAAAGGAACTACCTATGGTACAGTCAAGGCACCTAAGTAAAATGGTTTTGTCATCATGAAATAACACACATTGCTCTGTACATATTCAAGATTGAAAGGCACTGCGTTTTGGCAATGCTACCCAAACCTATATGCAGACGTAGCCTAAGTAGTGCTACATAAAGGCGCTGCATAATATTTCACAGAGAACATAAGTTGCATATAGTTGCAACACAGTCGGGAGCTACCTACAGGCGCTACGTAATATTCTGGTAGAAAACGAATTGTGCAGAGTTATTTTACTAGTTTTGAGTCATTAACTTAAAACTTTGATTGTGAACAATTGAGAAGGTATTTTTGAAAACTGGAGGAGTTTTTTTTTCATAACATTCCAAATAACAAAAACCTCTCTCATTTTTAAAATTTTTTTTATGGTTTGAAAATATTGTATATATAAGTAGTGCTACCCACTCTGCACAACAACGCTACCTAATTTCCTGTAGCGGTCATGGATTTTGATATTTGCCTTGTTGGGAGGTTGCCACCTGTCAAGGAGGATTCAAAAGGCTTCTCAAGGATCAGTTAGATGTCAAGGGACACCTGTACCTAATATTTAGCTCCAGCAAAGGCCTCATTAAATGAGGTGGAGACATTTTATTAATGACTTCCAACAAATTCCTGAAAATTAGTAGTTTGTTGGATTTTTGTCTCTTTGATTGTTGCCACCTATCTCCAAGTCTTAGAATCCAATGGAGGAGATGGGATTCGACCTCCTTAGTTCACTTGGATGCTATTGTCTATTTAAAGAAGGAGAGATCTCTTGAAGGAGGGGAGGGATGAGCCAAGAGAGGCTAGAGAGAGTAGGAGTAGGCAGGTTTTCTATGTATGTTCATTTGGAAGCCTGTGGGCATTTTATGATTGTAAGCATTACTGCTATTGGAGACTCATAAGAGCTATGAGTTCATATTGTAACTCTTCTATTTATATTTATTCTTATTTGAATATATTTCATATTTGAGGATCAAAGGCTGTCAATGATTTATGGATCCCTAAGCAGCAGAGGATCTAATGTATTTTTCCCATCGGTCATTGTTTGTATTCAAGTATTTGTTGATTCATTAAATTGAGAGGATCTTTGTTTTGTGAACATTCTACCTTATGTTTTCCTTCTTAATTCTTCCACTTATCAACATATAATCTTGTTTTCTGTTGAGCATATTTTGTTCCTTTGATGAGTAGGATGTTTGTGACTCCATTGCCCATTGGTGTAGCCTACTGATATACAATTTGCATCCCTTTCTCTCTCTTTATCCATGTTGTTGATCCACCTATTCAAAACCAAAATTATCTTTTACATTCTGATGGGTGTTGAGATTACACTTTAGCAGTCTAAGTGTGACTTTCAGTGCTAACATGTGGAACGTCACATAACTCATCACAGTTTGAGAGTTGTGGCTTTACGAAGTTGGAGGACCCTCATATGTCATCTAGAAGCCCCAAAAGGTCAGAGTAGTCAAAGTGGTTTAAGAGATTTTAAAAGGTAAACAATAAAGTGAAGTAATGAGTCTATTATAATTCAAAGTGAATACAAAATATATTATTTCAATAATAAGTTTGGAGAAATTAGAAGTGGGTTAACCTTAAAATAAGGAAAGCGGGGCCAAGTGACCTAGAAGATGTTTTTAAGGAAGCTACTTAGAGAGTATAAATAAGAGCCAAGGCTCTCTAATTTTAATCACACTTGAGAATATTGAATATCTATAGGTATCTAAGGCAACCAAGGATATCTAAGCCGATATTCTAAGGGAAGGTGAAGAAAATAAGGCCGAAATGCAAGGAAGGATAAATTATTTTGATAGTGCTTTCTAAGGTATGTTATTTACAGGCCATCTCACCATTTTCGCTATAATTTTTTTTCTATAATGATTCATACCATGAAATTTCTATTCCATTGATAAAACATATCCAAGTATCTATGGTAAAAAATTATTCTTGTGGGTCATTGTATTTTTGGAGTTACACTTCGTGGAAAATAGGGTTTGTGGTTAGTCCTGAAACTAGTCAAAAACAGGTGTTTCGGGTAAAAATGTCATAAATTATTCATAAAAAATCCAAATTTAGTGAAACAAAATGTGTTGATTAGGGTACAGTCTTTAGTATGTTGTGTGATAGTTTCATATCAATTCAAAAAATATTCCGTGCAGGGCACGCTCTACAAGGTCTCTTTCTAGAATAAGCTAGAATTCAACAAGGTATGTCATTTTTTCTATAACTCCTTTTTTGAGAGGTTCCAAGTAGTGACAACTGGAGGAATTGCACAAAACAAACTGAAGAACATTTTTCATAAGTTTCAATTATTTATACATTACAGGTACAAAGTTATGATTACTTCAAGTTAGGGTTGTTGACTAATCCAAAACTAGGCATGTGAGACTAAAGAAAAGTTTGATGAAAATGCTAGTCTGTTTTTGTTGAAGTTAAGGAAGGTTTGAAAGAATGTGATCATATACACCAGGTCTATTACAGAGATACAAATCAGATTTGGATGATGAAATTGATGAGGGCTTTTGGTTGAGGTACATGTTGAGTACATGGTTGAGACAAGTAGTTGATGAGTTGTCACATACATGAGGTGTATAGTTGATGATGTTGGTACATATTGATGAGTGTTGGACCTTGACCAAGTTTAAGAGTACTTGGTCATACTTGACTACTTTTGGGACTGCGACAACTTGCCAATGAAGGAGCGCAACACGAAGCATAAAATAAGGAAGAAATACCTATTTTGGGGTCCATTTTAGGGTTTTGGGTTGATGTAACGGGAAAGGGATGTCAGCCCGTGGGTTTACCCACGTTTAGACCCATTTTGTAATCTATAAATAGGCAATGTAGATAATAAGATAAGGGGGAGATAGTAATGTAGTACATCTATGTGATGTATGAATGAAAGCTTAGTGATAGTAATTAGATCTGTGTGATCGGATGTATCTTAGAGTGGTCTGTGCATGAGATTGGAGAGCTAAGTGCAGGTTTTTATAGTCTGAAGAGAAAGGAAGAAGGATCTAGCGAGCTATGCAGATCTTCTATCCTGTGCAAAGTAAGGGTCATTAGAGCTCTGTGTTGTAACTTCTTGATCGTGATAATATAAATAAGGCTTTGTGGATGTAGCCCCAGCGTGGGGATGAACCATGGTAACTGTGTGTATAGTTCTTTGTCCTTCACTCTTATGTATTTATCTCTTTCTTGGCTAAGTGCTTGATGTGATTAAGTAGATCTAGTTATGCTCTATGCTATTGATGAATGAATGAACATTAGATATGATATATGAGATGCTTAGTGCTTGATCTGTTGAATCTAACCTATATTTTTGTGGATAAGTAGTAAATCATTCTTAGTACAAGTATTCACTACGATTCTATGTGCCTTCTGCGAAGTATATTAATGCATGTATGCTAATGAATAACTGTTGCTAAGTGAGTTGTAAGAAATATAATCATAGATCTGTGTCCCAGCTAAGGTTGCAGACACCTGAGTGTTTCAACCACCCCTGCCTCTACCTTGGGTGAGACTTCATCTGCTTCGCAGGTGTTGTTGAAAGGGCCGGTAGTTAGGGCTTTGTTGATGCACTCTTGAGCGTTGAACCCTGGGTCTACCCATGTGCCAACAATGAGTTAGAGTTGATGAGTAGTGACACATGATTGGTACATACTTGGTATATGGTTGGATGCACTTGTTTATGGTACAGGTTTATTACAGGTTATTTGGTACAGGTCGGTGCATGGTTGATGCACTTGTTTATGGTACATATTGATTACAAGTTGAGGTACAGGTTGATGCATGTTGATGCATGGTTCATATTTATTGGTATAGGTTTACAGCAATATATCTCACAGTGACAGGTTGACAGTGGTTCCATCATTCTACTTCTACTTCAGGGTGGCAGGACGGGGCAAGGACAGGTGGTTGTAGCCACCTTCCAGTTGTAGCCAGAGAACATAGGGGGTTGTAGCATCCTTCTGGTTGTAGCCAGAGAATTGGGGAGTTGGAGCTTCCCTTAGGTTGTAGCCTAAGAAACTAGGGGGTTGGAGCCTCCTTCCAGTTGCAGCTGGAAAACAAAGGAAGTTGGTGCTTCCAATGAATGTATTTCTTCAAGACATATAAGAAAAAGCATTTAGTGGTTTTCTCCCGATTTGGGTTTCCACGTAAAAAACTAGTTTACTGTGTATGTGTATGATTGTTCATTTGTTCATTGCTTATTTATTCTGCAGTTATTAGATGATAATGCTACATTGATATAACACTTGGATTATATGGTTAAAAATGATTAAATTTCTCTATTATTGATTCACCCCCCCTCTCAGTAATCCAACAAAAGAGCCCCACACTCATTCACCCCCCCTCTAAGTGTGGTAGGTGTGTCCAACATGGAAACCTTTCCATGGTTATTCTCAACCACTTCTAACTCCTTGTCCGATACGATGCCAGAATAGAGTTTTTGGCCAATTTTGAACAAAACAATGCTACTCACATTTCCAATAATATTCACGAATGGAGGATATGTAATAGCTTGATAAAAGCCACTGTGATTCCATAGTTTCTCTTAGAGTGGTTCTTGAAGTCGTTACTTCCTTATATTTCTAAGGATGTAGCCACCTCATGAGTCTTTTCAGAAGAGAAGTAAATATTTAGGGAACAACAGTTGGAATTGATTTACTCTTAATCCGGAATGCTCTATGAGATTATGCCTAACACACCTCGATCAACCCTCGACTTGTCAAAACCAAAGTCAGGACCACATGTCGATAGAATTGTGGGTTCCTCTCAAAGAAAATCTGTAGATCTGGTTACTAACCAGATACAACAATTGTCCATTCAACAAACTGCAGATGGTCCAGCCCTTAGATCGACCTCCCCCACCACCCAGTCCTCATATGTACACACTATGAAATGAAAGACTTTGAAGGGTCCTCAGCCTCCCAGAGAGAAAAATAAAGGAAAAGGAAAGAAGGGTAGTGGGGGAAATGGAAAAAAATCTAATAAGAATGTTGAGGGGGAAAATGGTGACAAGAAATGTAGAAATTTCAATACACTTAATGTATTTCCTGCGATTCTCTTGATATAACAATTACGCCACTGTTAAATACAAAATTGCTTCTACTATTATTCTTGTGGAAAATTAAACCACGATCACAACCACAATCACAAAGTGAAATATCAATAACACATAACAAAGAAGTTTTACCGGGAAAGAGTAAAGCTAAAAACCCCACTATCATATATTATGTATATCATGAATCATGAAACAATATCATACAAAACTCTAATCCAAGAGCTCTCAGTACAATACAATCATTCCACACTGTCATACACAAATCAACAAATACATGTGCCAATTCCTGTGTCCAGACAGCTTGCCTCCTCTGCACACTCTCTGCAATTCGAATTCTCACAATGAATCACAATTGTCTACTTTGCACATGCTCATAAGCATATCCACTGCATGTGTGATCAAATCACAACTGATAGCCAAACTGTCCCTTTCACCTATTATCTCAACTGGGTCTCCACTGGATCTGACATGCATGTAGTTAACCTTGGTGAATCTTTAGTTGCATGTGAGTTCACTGATTAACTGAACTCTCACTAGTGCATGTTTAGTTACAACTAGTACAACTGATCTTAACTCACTTAACTACACTTATAATTTTGTTACAAATCCAACTCACTCAGTTATGAATGAAATAATAGATTAATATTTATTGTCTAATTTAATTAACGGAAAAGTAAATTAGAATTTTCTCCTGGTGAGCGCCTTCGTCAGAATGTCTGCATCTTGATCTTCCGTAGGAATGTATTGAAGCAACATGATCTTCCGCTGCACACAATCTCTGCGATGATGATACCGGATATCTTATGCTTAGATATGTCATGAAACACAGGATTAATCGATATTTTAATGAAACTCTGATTATCACAATAAATCATTGTCGGATCTAAATGAGAACCAAACAAACCAACCAAGATCTTCCTCATCCAGATAGCCTCACATGCAACTTGGCTCGCTGCCATGTATTCCTCTTCCGCTGAACTAAGTGCCACAGATCTATGTTTCCTGTTGTACCAAGAAACAACTGTAGATCTGATACTAAAGATCCCTCCTGATGTGCTCTTTTTGTCTTTCTGGTAGGCTTAACCATCACTTGACTTAGTTGGTTAACCGCGTAGAAAATGTCCAGTCTCGTGTTCACTAAATACATTAGTGAACCCACTAACTGTCGATAGACAGTAGCATCCACTACTTCTCTAGAAGTAGCATCCTCTTTCCTCCAGTTTCCTGGAAGAGGAGTATCCATGGGTTTGCAGCCCTCCATGTGAAACTTACCCAGTATCTCTCTTGCATACTTTCCTTGAGACACAAAAATTTCACCATCTCGCTGCCATATTTCCAAACCAAGGAAATAATGAAGAAGGCACAAATCTTTCATCTCAAACTCCTTTGCAAGGTCATCCTTGCATGAGTGTATCAACTGCTCATCACCAGTAAGTATCAAATCATCAACATAAAGAACAATGATTAAAAGCTTACTCTCCACCACAATTTGGTATAGGTTTGCATCTGCTTCACTTTTGGTGAAGCCCAATCCGGTGAAATAGTTGTCTATCCGAGTGTACCAAGCACGAGGTGCTTGCTTCAGCCCATACAGTTCTCTCTTGATTATGCACACATGTGACTCTCTGTGAAAGGTCTCAAAACCTTCTGGCTTCTCAATGTACACTTCTTCCTCAATGATCCCATTGAGGAATGCAGTTTTTACATCCATTTGATGAATGCGCCAGCCCATCTGCGCTGAGAGTGCAAGGATGGATCTTATGGAAGAGTACCTTGCGACAGGTGCAAAGGTATCATCATAATCTATCCCCTCGATCTGTGAGAATCCTTGGGCCACAAACCTAGCCTTGTATTTCTCCACACTACCATCAGCAACTTGCTTTACCTTGTAGATCCATCTCGAACCTACCATTGATTTGTCGATCGGTCTTGGGACAATATCCCATGAACTGTTTTTGAAAATGGAGTCATACTCCTCTACCATAGCATCAACCCAAGTGGGGTCCTGCACTACTTCCTGAAAGGAAGATGGTTCAGTCATAATACATTTGCTCATGAGAGCCATGTATCCAGCAAATTGATCAGGAGACTGTCTTTGTCTGCACTGTGAAGTAGGGGCTCCTACATTCTGTGCAACATCTAGTCTCAATCTGTCAGCTTCCATGGTGCACTTTTTGCCATTTTTGATGGATGGATTTTCTTGAGTGGTTTCCTTCACTCCATGAACCTCCTCATGTGTCTGGTCCACATCTTGAGACTCATCTTTGGGAACCAGCAATTCCTCTTCTGCATGCAATTCTAGCTCCCTCTCAAGCGACAACCGCATGGATTTCCCCTCATCGAATTTTATATCCCATCACATAGCAGTCATCTTACTGTTCGGAAAATACACACGATAATTATGGGGTGTTTTTGTGTACCCCACAAATATCCCAACTTCAGCAGTCAGTTCCAGCTTCTTCCTGGCATCCTTGTTCACATGCACAAAAACATATGAGCCAAAAAAATTTAAATGCGAAACATCAGGTTTCTTACCAGTAAAAGCTTCTTCAAATGTACTCATGCCAAGTACTCTATGAGGGCAATGGTTCTACACATAAACCGCAGTATTGCATGCTTCTGCCCACAAATGCATTGGTAGGCCCTGATCATGCAACATCGCTCATGCTGCACCCATGATCGTTCTGTTCTTTCTCTCCGCGACCCCATTTTGTTGTGGGTTATGAGGTGCTATGAGTTCTCTTCAAATTCCTTCTCTACTGCAGAATTCTTTGAATTCATTAGAGATGTATTCTCCACCATTATCGCTCCTTAGAGCCTTCACTTGCTTCCCCGACTCTTTCTCCACCAATGCTTTAAACTCACATAACTTTGAGAATGTTTGATCCTTCTTTTGCATGAAGAATATCCAGCATTTACAAGAAAATTCATCAACATAAATAACATAATACCTATGTTTTGTTGTTGAAGAAACCAAGAATGGCCCACACACATCCGTGTGAATTCTCTCCAAGATCACCGAAGCACGGTTCTCCTTTTCATGAAAGGTGGACTTTACATACTTCCCCAAGGTGCACCCCTTGCACTGATCTAACTGAGCAAGTGTTCCCCTTGGAAGTCTAGTATATATCTCCTGCATGATCTTCAAGGCTCCATGATGAAGATGGCCCAATCTCCTGTGCCATAATTCACCCTCATCCCGGCTCACCACTTTTTTTTCCTTGCCTATCATGGCACTGTAGCCATCTACCTCCAGCATGTAGAGATTCTTAACTCGAATCCCTATATTCTTGACTTGACCTGTTGCTTTATGTCACAGGTAGGCTTTACCACTGCTAAAAACAACATCATAGCCTCTGTCCTCCAACATTGTGACTGAGACCAAGTTTTTCTTCAGACCTGGAACATGCATAACATTTTTCAATTGAAATGGTTTACCTGACTCCCTCTGAAAGGTAA
>ML780769.1:16507-71554 GCA_009831015.1 Picea engelmannii | reverse complement strand
TCTTAACTCACTTAACTACACTTATAATTTTGTTACAAATCCAACTCACTCAGTTATGAATGAAATAATAGATTAATATTTATTGTCTAATTTAATTAAGGGAAAAGTAAATTAGACACATGTTTCTTGTTGACTTTTCAATAAGAAAAAGTTGAAGTTCCCATGCAAGCTTTGTGGGGATGACCACCTCACTCTTCAATGATTGAATATGGAAGAGGCCCAATGTTTAATAAATTTGCAGCAACAACAAGAACTTGTTGTATTACAAAATCCATTTCTACAAGGGAAAAACGTGTAGGCTAGCTCTACCACTTCTAATGCACAAGGAGGCACTCCAAGTGAAACTTTTCTTGAAGGATTGTTCAATTTCGTTAACACGGTGAACCAAAAAATATAAGAGGAGGTATATTTGATGACCGAGTCCCTTGATTATAGTAATCTGGAGTCGTTAAGGAAAGGAAAAGAGACTTATGATCCTTAGGGACCTCTTCACATAGAGAAACCTGAGAAGGAAACAATGTCGCACATACTGAAAGGTGTGTACAAAATAACATCATACAACCCTAATGCTAGAGCCACACCCAATTATTCTATTGTTGAGGACTTAGCTTATGTCACAGACCCAAAAATTCCATCATAATTTTATTATTATTATTAATATTCCTAGTAACCCTATGATCATAAACCTCATGTTATTTCATTGTAATGATCTGACTAACCAACATTACCAAAGGTTATTGTTGCATTGATATCAAATATCAATATTAGCAAAGGTGATGATCATTATATTTAAAACTTAGGGTAAATATTTCATTGAAAAGAGACCAATTACATTTTATGTTTTGGGTGGTTTTCTATTCTAGTTATAACCCTGTATTCTATCATAAACATATAATTTGTTTTTATCGAAACTATGTTGTATTCTATCATAAACATATAATTTGTTTTTATCGAAACTATGCTCTTAGCAATACCCCTATGTTTTAATAAAAAACATGTATGGTTAAAAAACATGTATGGTTATGTTGTAACTTAAGCTCATAATTATCAACCCTATGTTTTCTCTCAAAACACATGTAAATTGTTTTAACATTATATCAAGTGCACATGGGAGAATTCTTAAGACTAAATGTTAAATCATATCACGAGCTATGGTAGTTGAGATAAATTCTCTCATAAGTAAACTAGGTGTATGCTCCCAATTAACTAGCCTTTACACTTTTCCAGGCCTTGGTGGTTTCGCTAACAAATTTCTTCGCTTCAGGAATGATTGACTTCATTATAGAGAGTTTTTCAATTGAGTGTTCGTTTTGGTTCATCTCTTCCCAAGGTGAATTATTCTCGCACTGTAATACGTGCATCCTCGTAGGTTTGTGACAAGTTCGATTAATGTACAAGTTTGATTTACGGATTTCCTCTTAGGTTTATAAGTGGAAAAATGTATAGCACTGTCTTATCTATATGATTCAACCTACTTGCATAATGTTATATAGCACGATTTCTCTTGCACGAAAAATACTAATATGCCCTATAACAGTTTTTGTTGTATTAATCAGAGTAAAAAGTTATGAGATTATTTATTCCTGTTGGATATACATCTATATAGTAATGCAGAGTTTATTATAGTCTGTTTGTCATAAATTCCTATTTACATATACAAAATTTACTCTTTTAGATATTATCATAACTCTGCTTGTCATTAAAAAGAACATTTTGTTTGATAAATATTGAGTATATATACCCATGATTTATTACCAACCAGTGCATTCCAATTTTTCTCATTCATTTATTGTTTGATAACGATTATGCACATAGACTGTATTGTTTCTATTTTAAACATTTACCATAGAACCTCTATTGTAATGAATCCGATGTTGAATACTAATAGTACATTGACTAAATGATTCTTCTAGATGATTCTTAGGAATTTTGTATTATTTTTAATGCATACTAAAAGAAAAATGTATGATAATATACAGTGAAATTCTAAGTCAGAAATGAAATACTTAACACGAGACTTCTAAATAAGCAGGGATCAAACTTTGTATTTTTCCTTTCTCTGCATAAATATACACGATATATAGCACAATATATATAAATGCACAATGATTATTACTATCTATCTTCATTTCGTAACTCTATTTCCTATTTAGACATTCTCATTGCAAATAAATAGAAATTAGAACCTGTGTATAATTGGCACTAAATAAATGGAGGCGACAACAATATGAAGGTCGTTGTTCCTTCCAAACTTAATCAAAAAAACCAATACTACTTGCTATGAATACCCCCGATCTTGATCGTTGAATCACAAGGACGAAGACTAAGTTATTATTACTGCAACACTTTCTCTCGAATCTCACACATTTTGATACCATGGTCTTCTTCCCAGTCATGAGAGCCTCCTGCTCAATTCATGTGAAGTCTTTTTTATTCACTTGCTTAGGTCTTTTSGTCATTAATGAGCCACCTKSTCACTCAACTCGCACTTGATTTTTTAYCAGATTTTTTGGGAATKTGTTTCCTTGCACCAMTTGATTTCGACTCAAGTTCCTKCCACTTGGTATCTTATGAAATGCCACTTATCATTCCTYCTTGTGTATCAAYAATCACTCTTTTAACATCTACCTTCAKATTSTCATTACATTTTTATTAAATAATATTTAAATGTYTTATAGTTGTTTTGACCACCYTTGGTCAAYTTAAATAAATTCAATAGTTCAAATGCATAAATAAATAATGTCTTAATAATTTAAAAATCTAGGATATTACATACATCCACCCTTAAATTTTAACACCTTCCTTGGTGTTACTCAAAGTCTTTTGAGTCTTCTCAAAAAAGAATTGGATATGCATCTCGCATATGAATCTCCAACTCCCAAGTAGCTTCCTCGGGACTAAGGTGCCTCCATTGCACCTTTACTTTCCCGATGGTACGGTTCCGGAGAATAAGCTCTCTTCTATAGAGAATGCACTCCGGTTCCACTTAGAATTATCGTTCAGGTTCCACCTGTATCACATCCCAATCAACCACATTAGTAGCATCACACACATATTTTTTTAATAAAGAAACGTGAAAAACATTATGTACTTTTATTGAAGCTAGAAGTGCCCACTAATAGGCTACTGGCCCCACTCTTGCTAACACTTCGAAAGGTCCACAATATCTTGGAGCTAACTTAGTACAATTTCCTAGTTTCAAAGAACTTTTCCTGGGTTTTACTTTTACATAAACATGATCTCCAACTTGGAACTCTCTTGGAGTTCTTTTTAAATATGTGTCACTTTTATATCAGTCTTATGCCACCTTCAAGTTATGATGTACTTGTTTCATAGTTAGTTCCATTTCTTTTAACATATCGGGACCTAACATAATCTATCCACCAGACTACTCTAATAAATTGGAGTGTTATAGTTCCGTCCATAAAGTATTTCAAAATGACTTAATTTCGCCGAAGCCTAAAAATGATTGCTATAAGAAAATTCAACAGGATGTAAATACTTTTCCCATTTACTAGGCTTATCCATTACATACATTCTAAGCATATCTTCTAATACTTGGTTTACCCTTTCAGTGTGCCCTCATGTTTGCGGATGATAAGCAGTACTAAAGTTTAATTGGGTATCCAAACCTTTAAACAAATCCTTCCAAAATGTACCTGTGAACTTAGCATTTCTATGAGAAATTACAACTTTAGGCACACCATGTAATCTGAAAATTTCCTTCATAAAAATATTAGCAATATTTATAGCTTTATAAGTGGACTTAACATGAATAAAATGCATTGTCTTACTTAATTTATCAACAATAACCATTATATAATCATTATGTTTATTATTCTTAGGTAAACCTGTTATAAAATCCATACTAATGACCTCCCATTTCCATTGTGGAATAAGTAGAGGTTGTAGTAAGCCTGCTAGGTGCTTGTGCTCAACTTTTACCTACTAACATTCCAGGCATTTTGTTAAATATTCTTCTACTTCACTTTTTATGTTTGGCCAATAAAATTATTTTCTTAGCATAGTAATCATTTTCTGGCACCCAAAGTGTCCAAAATATGGTTTTTTATGCAATTCATTCAATATTAGCAATTTTATTTCATTTGAATTAGGTATGTATAATCTATTGTTATACATTAATAATCCATTTCTGCTTATTCTGAAATCTGATTCTTCATTCTCTGCTTCGCCTTCCATTATTTTTCATTTTAAAACTTTATATTTGTCATCCTTTTCCACAATCATTTTGATCTTTTATTCCAAAGATGTCTCATAACCACTACTTGCAATCATGTAGACTAAATTTGCATGACTACTTAAAGCATCTGCAACTTTATTTTCTTTACCTTTAATATACTTTATTTCGAAATCAAATTCACTTAGAAAAGCTAACCATCTATCTTGTCGAGCATTCAGATTTTTCTAATCAAACACGTATTTTAAACTAATATTATCAAGCATCAACAAAAATCTTATAAGATAGTGTCGCCACATCTTAAGGGCATGTATTATAACAACTAGCTCTAAATCACAAGTAACATAATTCTTTTTGTGTTCTTTAAGCTTTCTAGATTCATAAGCTACCACATAATTTTCTTGCATTAAAACACCTCCTAAACCTTCTTTTCAAACATCCGTACATACAACAAAATATTTATATAGATCTTCAATTTTTAGTATAGGAGTAATAGTTAAGAGATGTTTTGATTTATTAAAACTTTCTTGACACTTTTGTGTCCAATTAAATTGTATTCCCTTATTCTGTAATGAGGTTATAAAGTAAGCAATTTTTGAAAAATCTTTTGTAAATCTTCGATAATAGCCGATAATTACCATAAAAGATATTATGTCTGTAACGTCTTTGGGAACAAACCATTCCATTATAGCTATGATTTTATCCGGATCAATATAAATACCTTCTTTAGAAATAACATGTCCTAGATACTGTATTTTATCTTTATAAAAGTCACATTTGTTGAGCTTAGCATATAGTTCATGTTCTCTTAACACTTATAAAATTATTCTTAAATGTTCTTCATGTTCTTGTTCATTTTTTGAATATACTAATATATCATCAATGAAAACAATGAAGAATTTATCCAATTATTTACTTAAAATATTATTCATTAAACATATGAACAAGGATGGAGTGTTTGCTAAACCAAAAGGCATTACTACAAACTCATAGTGGCCATACCTAGTTCTAAAATCCGTCTTATGAATATCTTCATATTTTATCCTAACTTGATGATATACAGATCGTAAGTCAATTTTAGAAAACATGTCACTCCTCTTACATGATCGAATAGATCATCAATGCAAGGTAAAGGATATCTATTTTTAATGGTCATCTTATTTAGTTGTTGCTAATCAATACATGGTTGTAAAGTACCATCCTTTTTCTTTACAAAAAGCACAGGTGCTCCCCACAAAGACACACTTGGTCGAATGTACTTTTTATCTATTAATTCTTGTAATTGTATCTTTAGTTCGTTCAGCTCTAGGAAGTACATCCTATAAGGAGCCTTAGAGACTAGTACTACTCCATGTAATAGATTTATGGTAAAATCTATATCTCTTTATGGAGGCAATCCTGGAATTTCTTCCGGGAATACATTTTTAAACTTATTTAAAACATGAAACTCTAAGATATTAATTTGTTTATTTTCCTCCCGGTTATCTACTACATGCACAACATATAATTTACAACCTTTATGAACACACTTTTTCATTTGTAATGTCGATATTTCCATAACAAAAACTATTTTAGGTATTCCCTTGATATTAACAACATTACCAGTATCATATGTGCATAAAAATGCCTTATTATAACAATTAAGTATCACTCTATGTTCGTCCAACCAATTCATACCAATCAACAAGTCATAAAACCCCATGGGAAAAACATTCAAATCAACATAGGTTCTGAAATCATTCATAAGAAATTCACACTTGCCAACAAATTAAGTTACTTTCCTTTTCGTACCTGTAGCAAGATGAACTAACCACGACTTTTCAAATTTGGTTTTCTGTAATTTGCACATCTTCACAACTCTAGGTGAAATATAACTTAAACTAGTACCGGGGTCAATAAAAATAGAGATTGGTTCATTATTTAGCGTACCTTCTACTTCCACCATAGAATTTTAATGATCTGGTTGTCTATTTTCCAATGCTGCATTGATTTTCAAAATGTTCCTTGCAATTTATTCAACTGTAGAAGCTTCACAGACAGTATGCAAGTTGTTGTTGTTTTTCTTCCTTAGTGGACAATCCTTGTAATAATGTGGATCACCACACTCCCATCATTTCAAAGGTTCTATTTTTTCTATATTTTTATTATAAACAGTAACCGATTCATTATCTTATTTCCCAGATGGATTATAAGGTTTATTACCTTTATAGTTACTCCCTTGATAACTTCGTTGATGATTTCCAAAATTCTTTTTATAAAATTTTGTTCCTTTTCCTTTCTGTTCAAATTTATTATGCTTTTTATCTTTCCAATCGTTCACATTCTGGTTTTTATTTTTATTTTGTTCATAACTGAAATTTGCTTTCCTCATTGCTTCTTCTAAAGTTCTTGGGTTATCATATTCGATTATTTCTTTATAAACATGAGGTAGACAACTTATAAAACATTGAATATTTGGGTTTTCATCAACAATATAAGGCACATAACACAACAAACTTAAGAACTTACTGCACAAATCCTTCATCATCATACTTCCCAGTTTCAAATCATAAAACTCTTTAGTCTTTTCTTCGTAATACTGTTCTGACAAATATTTTCTTTTAAAATATTTCTTAAAAGTTCTCCGAGTTACATATCGTTATTTAATATGTTTTACCTCTTTTATATCTTGCCACCAGATATCAACTTTCCCAATCAAATTATATATTGCCATTTTCACTTTTAATTAACTAGAATAATTATATATTTGGAAGTATTTATTCATCCCTGAAAGTCATGCTTCAGCCTCTTCTCCTATTTCAATTTCACCGTTGAACACATGGGGTTTGATCTTTTTAAATTCCTCGGTGATTTTATCAAAAGAATTGTGTTTTGTTTTAGTTTCCAACTGGTTACTATCACTTATTTCACTTGAATCTTCATATTTGTTTTTCTTTTATTATCCAATTTCTCATTAGTAGATTAAGTGTCAGTATCTAAAGATGCTTGTTTTCTTAATTTTCATTTGCATGCTTTGTTTCCAATTTCGTTAGAGACAAATTCCTTATTCTTAAGGTTTTCATGATCATGCAATTTATTTAATAATATGTCATTTAATTCTTATTGTGCTTTTAGGATATGTTCGTTATAAGATTTCACACTCTGTAATTCTTCTTTCAGATCCTTAATTGTTTGTAACATCTATGACTGATTATCATTTCTACTTTCATTTAAATTTACCCAAATATTTTCTTCATTGAAATTTTCTTGTTCCAGATTATCCTGATGTTTGGGATGAGAACCCCCTTCCCTTGACATTAGAACTTTTATCCTTCTCTATATAGAAATACAACAAGAGAATTTTCCTTTCTCCCTGTATAATAATAAGTGGTAATAAAATTCATAAATTTTATCAATCTACTTGAAAACTAAAGAGTAAGATTATCTACTGCTATGATAATTTATATGTAATGTGGTTATTATGTTGAGCCCTCTTAGGCCAAGTGTTGAAACTTCAGCTCTGATACCATATTTTCACAGACCCAAAAATTCCATCATAAAAAAAAAAATGTCATTAATATTCCTAGTAGCCCTATGATCATAGACCCCATGTTATTTCAATGTAACGATCTGACTCGCCAACATTACAAAAGGTTATTGCTATGTTGATATCAAATATTAATATTAACAAAGGTGTTGATCATTAGATTTAAAACTTAGGGTAAATATTTGATCGAAAAGAAACAAATTGCATTTTATATTTTGGGTGGTTCTCTATTCTAGTTATAACCCTGTATTCTATTATAAACATATAAAAAAAGTTTATCAAAACTATTGTTATAAGCCTAATTTGCACCCATCGTGCATACCTGGCCTTAGGCCCTACTTTTTGCCAATTTCTTGAGCCAAGCTCTTCTTAAAAGCCCTCTTTTTTGAGCCACAGGCGCCCTGGCCTTCTACAGCCCGCATATTCACACATCAATGTGCATGCAGGCCTTCTACAGCCCGCGTATACTAACAAAATCACAAAAAATGGAAAGTTGCAGACGGGAAACAAAGTTTCGGGAAATTGCTAAAACCATTTGACTACCTATGGTCAGTTATTCAATTGGATAACTACCTATAAAAGAACGGGTAGGGGTCCTATTTGAAAAAAAAGGAGAAGAGCATAGAAACTCTGCCCAAATGTATTCCCCCTTTGCCCCAATTTCCTGCAATTGTATTGTGAGGTTGAGTAGTTGGTGCATTATGAAGAGGAGCTCAGGACCAGGTTCGAGGAGCAGTGTCGGCCACATATTGTAAGTTTACTCTTGTGAAGATTAATGAAAAAAGGAATACTTTTTTCATCCCACCATATCATGTGTTCAAATTGTGTATTTATTTTATGATATTGTCACATCTAACCCAACAATTAGTATATGAAATGCATGTTTGCAGCTCTCTGTTTTTCCATGTGTGAATGTAGGTCAGCTTTGGAAGGAGGCTTACAGTCAAGGAGCGAGTGAAAGTGAAGGGATCAACATTGAACGAAGGATTTAAGGTAGAGTTACCTAATATTGTTTGCACCTTTGTATTACATGGATGTGGGGTTTTGTGTTGGAAGAATAGGAAAAAGTAGAGGCCTTTAAATGGTCATTTTCTGCATGCATGATTAGAGACCTTAAATGCTAAGTCAGTACGCTGGATTTCCCACTCACATCTGTTATAAGCCTAATTTGAACCTAGCCTACATACTTGGCCTCAGGCCCTACTATTTTCCAATTTATTGAGCCAAGCTCTTCTAAAAAGCTCTCTTTTTTTAGTCACATGCGCCCTAGCCTTATACAGTCTACGTATTCACACATCAATACGCATGCAGGCATTCTACAGCCCACATATACTGAAAAAATCATGAAAAATGGAAAGTTGCAAATGGGAGACAGAATTTTGGGAAATTGCTAAAACCGTTTGACTGCCTATGGCCAGTCATTCAACTGGATAACTACCTATAAAACAAGGGGTAGGGGTCCCATTTGAAAAAGAAGAAGAAGAACATAGAAACTCTGCCCAAGTTTATCTCCCTTTTGCCCCAATTTCATGCAATTGTATTGTGAGGTTGAGTAGTTGGTGCATTGTGAAGATGAGCCCAAGACCAGGTTCGAGGAGTAGTGTCGACCACATATTGTAAGTTTACTCTTGTGAAGATTAATACAAAAAGGAATACTTTTTTCGTCCCACCATATCATGTGTTCAAATTGTGTATTTATTTTATGATATTGTCACATCTAACCCAACAATTAGTATATGAAATACATGTTTGCGGCTCTTTGTTTGTCCATATGCGAATGCAGGTTAGCTTTGGGAGGAGGCTTGCAGTCAAGTAGTGAGTGAAAGAAAAGGGATCGACATCAAACGAAGGATTTAAGGTAGAGTTACCTAATCTTGTTTGCACCTTTGTATTGCATGAATGTGGGGTTTTGTGTTGGGAGAATAGGAAAAAGTAGAGGCCTTTAAATGGTCATTTTCTTCATGCATGATTAGAGCCCTTAAATGCTAAGTCTGTAAGCGATATTTCCCACTCACATAAGAATTGGCGACTCCACTAGGGAGTCTCTAGGGTTCTTTGGGGATTTTTTATTGGGTATTTTGAAATTGGTTTTACTGCCTTTTTTGAGTTTCTGCAAGAAGTCTGAGTGTTCAGGGGTTCTGGTTCTCAATACCAGTCTTCCCTACTCTGCTTAATAAACTATTTCTTTTTTGTTTTTGAGAGTCTTAAGAGGCATACACGCCCTATAGTGGGACAACACGTGTATGCATGCACCCTTCCTTTAGTCAGCCTACATATGTACGACTGCTGATGAAGTGCTAGCTACATGTCTGAGAACCCAGGAAATCTTTCTCAGGAAGAGGCAGTCATCCTCTCCCCTGTAGAAGTGATCTTTCTCAGGGATCTTCTGGGTCCTTCTAGGTCTCTGATTGAACAGTCCATAGTCAGGTAAAAACCTTAGGATTAGATTTGTTTCGCTATATTTTTCTTGCCTCTTTGCATCAAAGTAAGTTTTTGTTTTTACCTTTAAGGGGTGCTAGTGTTCAATACTAGTATCCTCTGCTGAAGCTTAGTTTCTTCTTTTATTTTATTTTGAAGGATTTCAGAGGCACACGTGGCTTGCAATGGGCCTGCCCGCGTGCACACACGCCCTTCCCTTCTACAACCCGTGTATGCACGCTAGCTGTTGAAGAGACAGTCACGTACCTGTCCAAAAAAGTTTTTGGAGGTAGTCTTCCTCCTCCCTGTTAATGTTTTACTTCGCAGGGTCTTTCTTGTCTGAATGTGGTCTCTGTCATAGCATCTTAGCCTAGGTTTGGACTCTATTATGGCTTGATTTTTTATTCAAAGCATTCTTCTGTTTCTTTGTTAGGTTTTTTGATGAGATAGAGAGTCAGTCTAATCTGCCTTATTGGTTGTCAGTATCTCCCCACGGTCAGTGGTTGGCCATAAACGTTTCTTGGCATTGTCTTGTATTGGCTTTTTTGCCATTTTTGGTTCAAAAAAGGAGAAAGCTTCCAGCTTTAGTTTTTCTTGTTTTTTGAGGCGCAATAAAAAAATGTACATATTTTCTTTTTTTGGTTAAGTAGTCAAGTGTTTGCACAGATTATCAAGGAAAAGTTCATTTTCATAAGTTCTTGGTTGATTGAATTGGGAAAATAAGTAGCTCGTAGTCGAGTGAAAGCCTGTTTTCAGTTTTCTGTCAAAAGATCTTAGAAATAAATTTTGAAAAGTTGGTTAAAGTAAATTATTTCTGAAGAAGTAGTTTTGTTTTAAGCACTTTGCATGTTCTTCTTTTCCTCGCTATAAAACATCACTGGTTTGATTATCATCTCCTATGACTTTAAAAAAAGCCACTAAAATAAGCATTTAAATAAAACCTTTTAGACTTTACGTTTTGTAGGGTACACCAACAAGTCTAGGACTAGAGCCTTGATTTAGGTTGGAGAGGAAACTCTTCAAGGCTACCAAACACAAACATAAGATTCTAAGCTAGGGAGTGTTCAAAGTCCATTTACCGTGAAAGTTGTCCGGGAACCCCCTCTAACACAGGGGATAAACATGAGGTCGTGTGCAGAAAGGTAGCGGAGATAACCCCTCCAAAACTGGACCAAGCGTAGTGGGGAATGCATATAGAGGGCTTGTCCTGGGATTCTGTCGTTAGCACTTGCTACAGAGCTTCGTGGGTCTTGAATCTGTTTGAGGTCCTCATTTGTCTTCCAGAACACTTTCTCTCGATACCTTGGATAGGTTTCGGGCTTGATACCCTGCTCATTGTGGTCTACCTGATTGTTGACTGTACCCGCCTGGTGACTGTTTGCGTGCTAGCAACCTAGTTTCCTTTATTTTAGGGAATTACATAGGTGACTATGGGGGTATACCGCAAAATCCTAGGGAAGAAATTGGGCCACGCTTTGCAGAGTATACTCAGAGGGTGCTTCCGTATTCGAGTTGCACTTGCACCATTAAGTTTCTCTAGTGTTGGTTGGTGTAACTGTTCTTCCAACTAGTTAGTCATTTTCTTGATTTGCCTTTAGGATTTTTTCTAGTGTGTGCTCTGTGCTCCCTAGTTTTCCATAGTGAGTCAGTCAGTCATTTATTTGGGTCTCTGACCTAGGGTGGTAGACTGTCCACTCCAATGGTCGTGAGGATTTTTAAGTCTTCTGCTTAGAAATGTGGAGCCACCTCTTTATAGGCATTGTTTTGATAACATTGTTTCTTCAAAGTCAGTGTGTGAGACTTTTATGGATTTGAACGATCTAGCAAGGGGATAACCTGTGCATAAGATCTTCATGGCTAAAGTTCCCGGCGATACCAACCAAGGAGCCCCTTCACAAGGGGATTCTTATGCTTTTCCCTTTTTCGGAAACATTGGTGTCCCTTTGATGGCCACTTTGTACATTCCTAGGTTGAATGTGGGATTACTGGTCTGGTTGGGTACCATTCCAAATGTCCCAAATTCTCTTGACGCTTCCCAGTTAAGCACTTTATGTCATGGGAATAATGTTGATGTTTTGTCATCAGCAAAGTCTTCTCCTCCTCCTTCTCCCACCTCTAGTGAAAGTACATTTACTAGTAACCGGAAGTCTAAACAAAATAGAAAGAGGAAGAATAGGAAGAACAAATCACCAACCATTGTGAGTCATGTTGGAGATAGGTCGACAACCTCTACAAGTCATGATAAAGAATAGAACCCAGCCTCTGCAAGTTATGCTGGGGGCACACACCCACCCTCTGCAAGCCATGCTGGGGGAAAAAATCCAGTCACTGCTAGTCATACTAGCAATAGGTCTGTAGCCTCTGCGAGTCATGTTATCGACCCATCACCAACCTCTTCAATTCATGTTGGAGATGTGAAACCAGCCACTGCCAATCATGCTGGGGGCATTGATTCTGTTGAGAAACCTAGACGGATAGGACATAAGCCTAAGTTCCCTTATAAGATTTGCAAGGGAGATCACCTTACTCATTTTTTCCCTGGCCTTCCAGAGGTACGAAGATTGTGGTCCCTGTGTACAAGCTCTTCTGATTCTGAGTCATCCAAGGTTTCCTCGTAGTCTATTCAACCATTGGTTGAGAAAGTGGTCATGTCGGAGAAGTCATCGGCTGATCCCACTCCTCTTTTGAGGGGTGAGGTGCCTTTAGACCTTGTAGTCTCTGAGCCTATTCAGCCATTGGTTGAAAAAGTGGTCATGTCAGTGCATTCATCGACTGATCCCTGTTGGGTTATGAAAAAGGTACAAATATCTTATTTTTTCCCACATTTCATGATATGATTTTGATTGATTCTTTAGATAGTTAGGGATAGATAGGAAAGAATATGATTAATATGTCTCTTAGGGTTGTTATTAAAGTTTTATTAAATAGATTCTAATTTACAATTGGAATGGTTTGATTTTGTTGTAGGATTGAATAAATAACTGTCAAAGATAACCAAAGAGATTTTGGCTATGCGCAAGCTGTCGAAGGTTGAAGACTTTTTAGGCGCAAAGCTGTTTAAAGATAATGCATTTTCTATATTGTAATTTTATAATAGTAAAGCAATCTTGAGGATCTTTCGATCCTCGGGATAGCTCTATTTACCCAAACTATTGTAATATATAAGAGGGTAATAGATCCAGAAAAACAATAAGGAAAAAATGCATTCAAGTAATTAGATTTAGAACTGTTTTGCACAACATTTTTTGTAAATGTTTTACCAGCCATGGAATCAATGAAAGTTTTGAGTGTTTTTGTCATTTCTGTTCTCTGAGTTTCTCATAGCAGTACTTCTAAAGACCAAGGGCCTAGTTTGAAGGAGGTACTATCTCGTTATGTAATTGTATTAGTTCGAAGTTTGATTTCCATTTTATGATTCAGATCTCTTTTACAATAGCCAAGGATAAATGCATAAGTGTGTTAATGATTTTATGATTGGTTGCATATAGAAGATAGACATTTCAGTTAGCTATTAATGATTGTTGTTATGATTTCCATTTCTGAAGTCATTGCTTGACAGTTCCACACATTTTCATCCACGTTGTTCCTTTTCCTTAGATTTACGATTGTTGTTCCTTTCGGTTAAAGTTACAATAGTTGTTCCTTTCGGAAAAGTTACATTAGCTGTCCCTTCCGATTAGATTATAATTGTTGTTTCTTTCTGCAGATAGAGTAATTTGTCATTTCCTTTCCAGTAATCAGAATTCATAATTGGTAGTTAATTTTGCAAGTCCTTAGTTAGATTTAATTACTGCTTTCTAGTTAAGTGAATTCAATAGATTAATTAGTTCCTTTCCATTTCACAGCATCTTAGTAATCAGATTTCAATTTCATTTAATTATTAGAATCTTCAGTGAACGTTTGAGGAACTTGATTGTTGATGAACTCAAATTTGGTTTAGCTACACAATTTTAGGCTACCTGCATAGACTTTGCTGATATTCTTGAGATAAAAGATGAATCTCCGGGTTGATAAATTAATGTTAAACCAAGGTTGTTTTTAGGACATATTTAGACACCAACATTTTGGCGCCGTTACCGGGGAGAATGTCAAAGGTAGCATAAGTTGTGTCTCTGGAGGACCAGGTATTGAAGACAAAAGGTAAGAACCTATGCAGGTAATAAGTAAAATGCTTATGCCAACGCTTACCTCCAGTTGACACTTAAGAGGCTTCGTAGGTGTTTTCTTTTGTTGAAATTTATTTTGTTGTTGTGTGAAGTGTGTATGACTAGAAAAAAGGATCTTGAAAAACCAAAACCCCCACCAAAAATTACCAAAACCCATGGTTCGGTGATCCCTAGAAGAAGCACTTTCATAGACGAAATCATCAAAAAGGGTGAATCTCAAGCTTCGGTTGGACCTAGGAAAGGACCCACCCGAATCCATCAGGCAGTAGTTTCACCAACTATAGCCCACGCTGAGATTCATAGCAAATCTGAAGGGAACGAGCAGAGTTTTCAGAATATAGATCTCCCACTGCTCAACCCCTTAGAAGAGGCAAGCTCTAATAATATGGAGGAGGGAATAGGAGAAACTAGCAGGGTTGCCAAGGCATACCCACCATCACCACCACCTAATCTTGAGTCTCCTGTGAAAGAAGAAGGCATATCCAAAATCCCAGATAAAAGGAGTGCAGTCAAATTCCTTGGAAGACCAAATAATCAACAATTTCAAATAGAATACCCAGATCAAGAACCTCCTGAAAATTTTTGGCACATTTTTGAGCAAATGGCACAAGCAAATCAACAACAACCCTAGACCTCCACATCGGAATATCCAATAGTTGATACAATTGCCAATGCCCCCATGAAAGAAATCCCCTTACAAAACCTGCCAACCTTCCATGGATTGATTGCAGAAGACCCGGATGCATTCCTATTTGAATATGATGTCCTATGTAGAGGGTATGAATACACCTCTGAACCTCAAAAATTAAAACTATTCCCCTCTACCTTAAAGGGAGCAGCCCTACGCTGGTTTATGGGATTGGGAGGTGGAACCATCAATTCATGGGACCAGATGAAACAAACCTTCTTGTTAAAATATCAAGATTATTGCAGAACCAGAGACCTAAAAGATGAAATCTTTCAAATGACTGTGAAAGAAAATGAATCATTAGAAGAATATGTCGAAAGATTTCAGTATAATTTGCAAAGATCACCCTATGGTACATTACCAAGTGAAGTACTCAAAGCAACTCTAATTAAGGGTATGAAATATGAATGGGTAGAAACATTGAATCTAATGGGGAAAGGTGACATTTATCAGGAAACTTATTAAGATATTTTTTTATTGTGTACCAGGTGCTCATGAGGAAGTACATGGACCAGGTCAAGAATGCGGACGTCCCTCACAAGAAATAACAATATCTCCAGCGGGGGTGTCACACGAGCTGAAGTTGGTAATCTCCTAGAAAACTTTAAAACAGATATTTTGAGCACTTTGACTACACAATTGGATGTATTGCAGGCCAAACAAAAAAAGGTAGAGGCAGAACAGACCTTGGCTATATTTTTCCACAGGTGTAGAAAGAAACACGGTCCAAGAGAATGCCCCTTGGATATAGTTAAGGTCTATGCTATTTTTTCCAAGGATCACGACGCAGAAGACTACCCATCACTCCCCGGATTGAAATTTTTATTCAAATAGGTAGAAGAGGAAACAAAACCATTATATATGATGGCTCAACGCCGTCAGTGGAAGTCCCGACCTCAAAATACATTTCAGGACGCTTCCTCTTTCTTTCCTGGACAATACAATCAATAGCAGAATCCTGGACAATATAATCAACAACAAAATGTTGGCAGCACATGGCAGGGCTATCCATTTACTAATCAGAACTGGCAGCCCCAGCAATACCCACCTGCAATCCCCACTTGGAAAAACTAGCCTGCCATAAACACCAACTGGAAAAATCAACCAACTACAAGTTCCAATTGGCCAAATTCACAATACACCACCTCATCCTGGAAAAATTTGAATAATACTTACCCTCCACAATGGCCTAACTCGACTACCCAAAACCCAAATTGGAACCAGAACTGCCAGCGCCCCATGGGGATGAATAACCAACCTATGGGGATGACCTCTCAAACCCAACCTCCGTTGCAAACTCCACTCCCATTGCCCCAATCACAATTGCGCCCTCAATTACCTGCCCAACCCCACCTGAATCCCAATAACAGACCAACTCAGCTCGTCCAGATCATGGAAAGTGGAGAAGGGGAAATCAATTTAGTAGGGTGCAATGAACTTCGGTTAAGATCAGGGTGCATCATCTCTCCCGAACAAAATGACGTTCCCCAAGAATAGGGGAATAAAAAACAACCAGCAATAACACCCTCGACTGTGGTAATAACAGAAGAAATCAGGCAAGGGAGGGACACAGTCGAATCACAAGACTCCGATAAGGATGCAATCCCCTCCCCTCCATTCCCTGAAAGACTGATGATAGAAAAACCCACCGTATATATTGACTTCGACATTATAGGGGAACTTAGGAATTTATACATCAAAATTCCACTCCTGCAAGCCCTACAAGACATACCGATCTAGCAAAGACAATCAAGGAGCTATGTGGGAGGAATCCGTCAGAAAAATAAAAAATTCATCATCAACAGTTCATGTAGTGGGAGCCTTATCTGATCTAATTTTGGGTAGAGAAACACAAGTTAAATATGAAGATCCAGGGAACCCCATAGTAACAGTGCAGATTCATGGTTGTTCCTTCCCAAACACCCTAGTTGATTTGGGGGTGGCCATCAATATTCTAACTATGGAAACCTGCAATGCCCTGGGTATTCACTCTTTCGACCCAACCCCGATTATGTTGCAATTGGTCGATCGATCAGTGGTCAAACCACTCGGCACACTACATGATATAGCCATTTCAATTGATTCCTGGGAATATCCCACATATTTTCTCATCATCAACCCAAAAAGTGGACTTGAAGGGCATCCATTGATATTGGGAAGACCATGGCTCGCAACAGTTGATGCGTACATAGGTTGTCGATCGGGTACAATGACAATTGCTAGAGGAGGGGTTACAAGGAATCTCATCTTATATCCTCCAGCCAAACCTAGTCCAACGATTGTACACCCGTAATTTCCACCACCATGATATCCCGAGAAGGATCTGCGTGCCCCACTCATGATGGAAGAAGCCCTCAAGCACAAGAATCAGCTAGAGGATGATGTAATCAGTGGCTTTATTAACAACCCAACTGCTGTAAGTAGCCCAACATGCCAGATGCTCCAAGCTGTTCTAGACTGTGAAGCACAGGGAGACCTGCTGGAAGATTTAATGGAACAACAAATTCCAACTATCACTGTTCACAACAGCAAATCCATTGAGATCGCACCAGGGAAGTCTCTGAACATTAATGCCAACCTAGAAGAGCAACAACAACAAAAGCTAATCCAAACTCTCTCTAAATACCAGCAAGCTTTTGCCTGGGAGTACTCTGATATGAAAGGTATTGATCCACAACTCTACACACACCACATTTATATTGAGAAAGACTCCCAACCTATCTGACAACCACAAAGAAGACTGAACCCCCACCTCAGAGATATTGTTAAAGAAGAGCTACAAAAGCTGTTGAATGCAGATTTTATATACCCTATATCAGATAGTCGATGGGTTTCCCCATTATTCATCGTCCCAAAGAAAAATGGGAAGTGGTGAATCTGCGTTGATTACAGGGAACTAAACAAATCTACTCAAAAAGATCATTTTCCGTTACCTTTCATCGATCAGGTCCTGGATACCTTGGCAGGGAAGAAATTCTTCTCTTTCCTAGATGGTTTCAGTGGCTACAATCAGATCCATATTACCCCAGAAGATCAGGATAAAACGACATTCACATGTCTTTGGGATACCTTTGCCTACAAAGTATTTCCCTTCGAACTCTCTAACGCTCCAGCTACATTCCAAAGGGCCATTCTGAGCATCTTCAATGATCTGATTAGCAAAGGGCTCGAAGTCTATATGGATGATTTCACCCCGTACAACGATGACTTCGATCAAGCCTTGAATAATCTGGAGAAGGTATTGGAATGGTGCATCGCTACTAGGTTATGTTTAAGCCACGAAAAATGTCACGTGATGATGACAAAAGGTGTGGTATTAGGGAATTACATTTCTGCAGATGGAATTAGAGTAGACCTAGCAAAAATTGAGGTAATTCTTAATCTACCTACTCCACACACACAAACTGAGGTACGTAGTTTCCTTGGTGCTTCAGGATAATATCGCAGATTTATGCCAAATTTTTCAAAAACCGCTGCACCTTTACATGTTTTGACAAGTAATGTAGAATTTCAATGGTTTGAAAAATGTGATGTGGCTTTTGCGGGACTTAAGAAACTGATCTCAATAGCGCCAGTGTTGAGGGGACCTAATTGGAAAATACCATTTCAAATTTCCATCGACGCCTCAGACATTTCCATAGGCATTGTTCTAGGATAGGAAGAAGAAAAGAAACCCCATGCCATTTATTTCATTAGCAAGAATCTAACTCCAGCTGAACTTAATTATACAATAAGAAAGAAAGAGTTCTTAGATGTTATACATGCCATCAATAAATTTCCTCATTATATAACAGGCTATCCAGTTATCCTGTATACTGATCATTCTGCCATTAGATATCTAGCTAATAAACCAATTACTAATGGACGGGTCACTCGATGGTTGTTATTACTGCAGGAATTTGATATCACCATCAAAGATCGACCTGGGAGAGAAAATATTTTCATAGACTTACTGTCTCGATTCCCAAAAATAGATGACTCATTAACAACTGAGGATCAATTCTCATATGAGCATTTATTTTCTATCAACACAAAACCACCTTGGTACGCTGATGTAACAAACTATCTAGCAGCGGGAAGATTACTGACACATTTATCATCCAGGGAAAGACGATTGATCGTCGAGCGTAGCGCATGATTCACTTGGATCAGTGGATATCTTTTCCACATAGGAGCTGATCTCCAGATCTGGTGATGCGTACGAGAGGACGAAATCTATGACATACTGAAAGAAGGACATGACGAGCCTTGTGGGGGGCATTTTGTAGACCGTAGGACTAGACACAAAATCTTACAGATGGGCTATTACTGGCCCTCAATATTCAGAGATGCCAAGAAATATGTCCAGACATGCGACAACTGTCAGCGGATGGGGAAACTAGGTCAAGTTGATGAAATGCCCTTGAAAACACAACTAGTTGTAGAACCATTTGAAATATGGGTGTTGGACTTCGTCGGCCCCTTTAATACAAAGTCAAATAAAAATTCCTATATTCTCATTGCAATAGACTACATGACCAAATGGGTATAGGTGAAATATTTACCAAATGCAACAGAAGAAGTAGTCATCAAATTCCTTTTCAAATTGTTTGTACGGTATGGACTACCCAGAGAAATAATTAATGATGGAGGGTCACAATTTACAGGTCATAGAATCACCGCCACCTTGGAAAGCTATCATATCAAGCACACAGTTACCTCTCCATACCACCCACAAGCAAACAGGCAAGTAGAAAGCACTAATAAGGTCCTAGAGGCAATTCTGACGAAGACTGTCTCAACAAACCGACAGAATTCGGCTACTGAGCTCCCAAATGCCTTATGGGATTATCGTACAACCTAGCGTAACACCACTGGCTACTCTCCTTACCATCTAGTCTATGGTAAAGAACCCATCTTCCCAATAGAATTCAAGATCAAGACCCTAAGAATGGCCCAGGAAATTGGACTAAATCTTACAGAAGCACATAAACGACGCCTTTAACAACTCAACAAATTGGATGAAGCACGCTTGTCTATTTTGGAGCACACAGCTATTATCCAACGACAGAGAGAAACCTGGCACGATAAGCATATCAAGAAGAAATCATTCAAGAAAGGCGACCAGACGCTCCTCTATGATTCTAGATTTCAGGACTTTCCTGGGAAATTACAGACACGATGGCTAGGTCCATATGAAATTAATGAAGTCCATGATAATGGCACGGTTACTTTGAGCACCATCAATGGGTCTGGATCACCCTTTCTGGTCAATGGACACCAGCTGCGACTTTACCACCAGCCACCTTCAAAAGATTCTTTCTATCAAGCAGTAAGTAAAGACCCTACGGTGCATATTTTGGTTGGCTGGGAAGGTAACCCAGCCACCCCATCTCCATAAATGATGCATTTTGTTTATATTGTACATACTATACATAGTTTTCCAACTGAGTGGTTAGTTTTTTTGGTTTATAAAAAGTCATCTGGGAAACAAGAATCATGACAGATAACTACAATTAGCACCTTCTTTTGTTCCATATTCCCGTTTTGTTTTATCATACGGACCCTGTCTTTTACACATTTATGATGATGTTGTTCCTTTCTCATGCGCCTGTTGTTCCTTTTTGAATGGAACAACTATTGTTCCCTTTCTCATGCGCCTGTTGTTTCCTTTTTGAAATGGAACAACTGTTGTTCCTTCTCGCGCAACTGTTGTTCCCTTTCTCGCGCGCCTGTTGTTTCCTTTTTGAAACTGAACAACTATTGTTCCTTCTCACACACCTGCTATTCCTTTTTGAATGGAAAAACTGTTGTTCCCTTTCTCGCGCGCCTGTTGTTTCCTTTTTGAAACAGAACAACTACTGTTCCTTCTCGCGCAACTATTGTTCCCTTTCTCGTGCACCTGTTGTTTCCTTTTTGAAATGGAACAACTGTTGTTCCTTCTCGTGCACCTGTTGTTCCTTTTTTTTAATGGAACAACTGTTGTTCCTTCTCGTGCAACTGTTGTTCCTTTTTTTGAACGGAACAAGTGTTGTTCCCTTTTCGCGCACCTGTTGTTCCTTTTCTGAACAGAACAACTACTGTTCCTTTTCGCGCGATTGCAGTTCCCTTCTTTACCATTCAAACGCTAGCCATTCCTCCGGAAGTGTGGCTTTCATCAATTAATTTTCACCAGCACTGTTCCTAATCGTCATTATAATGATCTGTCATTATTTTTTGGATGGTCCCTCACACCTTAACAATTTTTTTTTTTCGTGGAATAATCTCTCTGAAATATCTTAAACCTTGTTCATAATCAATCACCACCATAAGTTGTTTCTTTCCCTTATATATACAAATATACCTAAATGATATTCTACCTCTATATTGTAAGGGGTCTTTAGCACACTTTTACTTGGCATCTTTACACTTCCTTATACCATCCCTTACTCTTAAGGAGTATATGAGCCTCCCTTAATATATATATATATATAAATAAATAAAATATAATATATATATACAATAAAAATTTTCCCATAAAGAACAGGGGGTCTCATCACGAGCCAACCTACCATGATCATAGGATACTAACCTAAGTGACATTCCCATTATGGCTACCACACCAGGGCAATGGCCTTTGACATTTTCTTTTGTCAAAGGACAAGAGGTCTCATCACGAGATGGATTGTTCACTTAAGTTATAATCTAGTGAGTGGCATTATCATCATCTGGCTACCAAACCAGGATAATGGTCTTTTTGGGAAAAGACAATTCAAATATTTATTCAGAAAAGATACAAATAAATAAATATACACAATAAAAAAACCTCTTTCATAAAGAAAGGGGGGTCTCATCATGAGCCAACCTACCACGATCATAGGATACTAATGTAAGTGACATTCCCACTATGGCTACCACACCAGGGTAATGGCCTTTGACATTTTCTTTTGTTAAAGGAAAAGAGGTCTCATCACGAGCTGGCTTGTTCACTTAAGTTACAATCTAGTGAGTGGAATTATCATCATCTGGCTACCAAACCAGGATAATGGTCTTTTTGGAAAAAATGATTCGCATGTGTATCTAGGATAAAGGCTCATCTAAGGGTTAAAAGGCAACCTTGCCAAGGCTATGAAATCCTGTGGGTAGCAGCGGCTTTGCCTGTGGTATGGAAGATTATCTCAAAATACCAAGTTTTTGCGTGTCTCTAGATATCCTTTACTCAAAAAATGAGGCTACCATATCAGTTATACTCAATCACCGGGAAAAGTAACAATATTATGTTATGTGGATTATTAAAAAAAAAAATGAACAGATTTAACTTATTTTTAATTGATTTCTCCATAAATCATTTTTTGCACATAGGTGTAATAACTTTATAAATTCCACACATCAAATGACTATCGTTTAAATGATTTTTGGTGGCATGTGTCTTTTTGAAAATTATATATCATTAGCCCTATTGACGACGAAAATGAAATCATTACCTCTCACTCAAAATAACCACACTCATTGCTTCCACCTACACTGACGGTCGAGGACGACCTCTACATTAATGAGGGGGATGCTCAGCGCACTTCCCGACTAGTTGTAATTATTGCAATAAATACAAAAACCATGTCTTTATACATTTGTCGTGACTAATATTTTCCATTTCTGGCATCTGCTTATCCAAAGATGGTCTAACCAAATTCGTAAACAGGAACGATAGTCGTTCTTTCTTTCTCACAAAAATATGGGTGGCAGAAGTGTGCACAGAGAGCCGACATTACTCTGGGTTACAGAACAGGCAAGAGAAATCCTACATCGCCTAGGGTAGACCGAATACTTCAACCGCTTGCAAGGAGATGACACAAATGTCACACTAGAATTCTTTCAAAACCTGCAAGGAGAAATCTCTACAGTGCAGGGTATACGAATACCAGTTACCTTAGAAATCATAGCAGAGGTCACAGGCCTCTCTAACATAGGCATTCAATGGACAGGGAAATACACGAAGCTGAGGGAAGCTATGGAATCTTTCACAGAACTGGGGGAAGAATTGGACAAAAAAGGAAAGGGACTTAATCCTAGTACCCTCAGTGAACCGTGGAAGGAATTGGCGGGGATAGTTCAACGCTACATCACCTGCGATGGATGGTACGATGTAATTCGGCCATGCCATCTTAAATTGTTGGCAACCTTGAAGCAACAGTTAGTACTTAACCTTCCTTTCTTCCTAGATACTGTATTACATGAAGTCGCTTTAAGGACACAAAAGTCCAAAGATCCTGTTACTGTTATTAGCCACCATAAACTAGTTAAATTGATAGTGGATAAAGAACTGAGTCAAACTCAGCTGACTTGGGAAACTTTGATTAAGGCCAATAGACCTCCACAACTAGACCAGGCGACCACCACCCAAACATAAATTCCACCACCTCAAATTGAAGTTGAAGCAGAACCTGCTCAAATCATTGAGGCCAATAGTCCTCCACAACTGGAGCAGGCGACCACCATCCAAATAGAAATTCCACCACCTCAAATTGAAGTTGAAACATAACCTACTCAAATCATTGAGGCCAATAGTCCTCCACAACTGGAGCAGGCGACCACCATCCAAACAGAAATTCCACCACCTCAAATTGAAGTTGAAATAGAACCTTATCAAATCATTGAGGCCAGTAGACCCCCACAACTAGAGCAGGAAACTACCACCCAAAGAGAAACTCCATTGCCCCAAAATGAAGTTGAAGTAGACCCTACTCAAATTACTAAGGTCCAGAACTCACAGACACAGGCAGTAACAAAAAGAAAGAAGAGAACAATGGTTTCTCTTAGATCCCCCCCTAGGACAAGGAAAAGAAGCAAACAAATTCAGGAAACAACATAAGTAGTTCAGGATGCAATAGATCACCCTGAAGAACTTCAGAATGTCATGGAACAACCTTTACAGGAAAATGTTCAAGCAATCGAGCAAGCAGAGCAGACAGCACAAAAGGATAATCAGGGAGACACCCAACTTGCATTAAAGCACATGAAAAAACACTCTTTTAAGAGTTATGAGATAGAAATGGCTCAGGTTTTGGGGAACTTAGGAACCTCAACTGACAAAGGTAAAAATAATATAGAAAAAGACCTAGAACCAGGCTCCTCTTCAAAACCTGCTGAAGACTTTCCTGACACTGAAATGTCCTTTCCAGATGACACAGCACAGGATGAATTTATTTTTGAAGAAAGAAACCCCCTTGAACAGATAGAGAACTTGGAAGAAATAGAGGGACAACCCTCTGCTGACTGGAATGAAGAATACCCCGAGGTCCCTCACAAACAGAAATCAGTCAAAAGCCAGAAACAAATTAGGAAATTAAAGAAAGAAAATAAATTGCTGAAGAAAAAGGCTAAAAGGGTTGAAGCCTTAAAAAAAAAGGTGGGAAGACTCAAGGGGATTATCAAAGAATTGAGGAAACAATTGGAACTAGAAGACAAGATCCATAGGAGAAAGAAAAACAAAAAGGGCAGAATGAAAGGAAGAAACCCTCTTCCTAAGAAATAAGCTAGTACAAATTCTATAGGAATACAGACAGATCCTGAGGAATTAATGGTAGAAGAAACAACAGTTCAAGATGAAGATGTAATTCCTGTAGAAACACAAGTGATGGCTGATACTAAGATACAGACAGACACTTTGATCTTAGAGGAAACAACTCAACTTTTTGAGAAAAATGCTACTATTAGGAGACTAGAAGAAGAACTACTACAGTCACAACAAACCCTGACTCAAAACAGAGGCGAATTACTGACAATAACAGAGCAGTTTCAGGAACAGAGTACTATCATGAATAGACTGGAAGCATAGCTTGCACAGACCCAACAAGTATTAATTCGCTCCAGAGAAGAAATGAATGAATGTCAAACATCCTAGTCTCGGGCACAGGGTTCCATCATTCATGAGCTAAAAAAAGAATTGGGACAAACCTAGCAAGCATTGCTTCAATCCAGGGAAGCGATGAGTGCTATGGAAGAATACCAAGCATCTCAATCTCAAGCACAGAGTGTCATTATCGATAAACTAAAAGAAGAACTTACACAAGCATAGAAAGCATTGGTCCAACACCAATAGGAAATGGTAACTAGGACTGAATATCAAAGGGTTGTTAAAGAATTGAAAGATATGACAACAACATAGGGTGAAACTTATGCTGCGCTTACCAGAGCCCAAGAGAAGACCAAAAATGTGCAAACCCAATTGGAAGAAGCTTTGGAGAAAATCAAACACATATGTGACGTCTATTCTGATGCCATCGATTGCAGAGCCCCTGCCACTAATTATGTTTTATTCTTGTTTGAACAGTATCTATTCTTGACAGTGAAGGCCATCAGAGCAGGTAAACCCTTTCATTTGCCACTGTTCGAGAATTTATTTCATGTTTCAGAGATTAGGAAGAGAAGGTACAATACCTTTTGTGTGAATTATATTTCCATAATCTCATTTTGGATGAAGTTAGAGGAGACAACCCTGGCCTCTTCATAGGGGACATACAATTCCAGGCATTCCTGTCCTTCACTAGGAACCAGGTTAGATGGGGAAAGGCTCACAAAATGTTCATAAATAGGGAAAATGGTTTAGATCTTTGGATTAGAGGAGAGCCTCCAAAATCCTTCCCAGCCATCATGCGACATAAGACCTTCATGAAAAGGGCAGGGTGTTGCGCCTCTTTCGTCACCTTAGTGAGAAAAATAGAGGTTCTTGCAAGCTTAGTTGGGTTTTCTAAGTAGGACAGCTGTAAGGAAAAGGGTTAGAGAAAGAAATATAAAAGAACAACTAAGAATTAAACTAAGAAATAAAACAATAACTAAATTAATGAGCATAGGGACATAAGGACAAAAGAAACAATTAGACCCATGTCACCAATGATAAGGCTGATATTAGTGAAAGAAAACACCAAGAAGAAAGAGGACTATGAGTCCCTTCTTCCTCCAAGGGAGGGCTCTTGGACCCCCACAAATAAGCTCTTCTTAGAACTTTGAAAATGAAAATGAAAATGGTGAAAGAATTCTTTGCTAATCCACTCAAGGGGTGAGATGGATTGCCCAATGCAATGATGCTAATCCATGGCCTTTTTATAGCATTCCTTTGAGGTATTGTCCAACTAGTTTGTAGTGTGTAAAGAGGCTAATTAGGGCATTTATAGGTCTTTGAACAACCACCCAGTCGAATCCAGTCCAGATTTGAGTGTCAAATCAACTTGGAAGCTGAACCAGAAGTGGGTGGGAGGCCGACCACTCTCATAAATGCGTCGTTTCTCAGGTGTGAAGCTTTTTGCGACAACAATTGCGCATTGTGCGCATGTGCACAATTCTTGCATTTATGTTTTGCGCATGTGCGCGCGCACCCTGTGTCTTCATAGTGCCCTTTAATTTTTGCACTAGTTGTATAGTTTTTGACCCTTTGGAAATGATTTTGTGTTAATTCGGGTCCATGGGTGACCTCATAACTGTTTGATGATGCTGAATTCTTATAACCATTTGTGGATGAAATTTCAGTGATAACAGATGCCCCTTGATGGATGAGGTTAGGAGCATACATATAGCCAAAATCCATCAATGTTTCTTCTACTGAGAGTGTTGTTGTAAGAGAGAGAAATAGTGGGATTGTCAAGAGTTACCTGTTGGAGGGAGAAGGGAACCTGTAGAACCCGACCTTCCATAAGGTGTGTAAAAATAAACTATGTACAAATGAGGCAGGCATGCCCCATGCTTGTGTCATGTAACTCTAAAAAGGAATGAAGTGTTGATGTAGACAACTGCAACGCCCTGGGGGGCAGTCGCGATAAAGGTAGAAGACAATTCTGTGGAGGAACATACTCTGAACAGTAGGCAGTGATATCTATAAAAAGTATCATGGATTCTGTAGGCATTGATAGCCCAGCCAAGTTCAGAGGTCTTCGGTGAATATAAGAAATAACTGCAATAGTCGCAAAGTAAGACCCACCGTAAAATGAGAAAGTGTTGACGTCAAATGTTATGGGGGTCAACGACAGCAGGGAGCAATTGTGGTTCTCCCTGTGCCGTCTGAGAGATCTCATTGGTAAGGTAATGAGAGTCAAGATACTGTCACCCTTCTGGAAAACTGTGTTGATGTCGACAGAAGGGAGACGTGACTCCCAGAAGTAAAGGGCTTCGTGAAATATACTAGGTGAGTTTAGGAATTTGGAAGAGGTACATGGACGAAGTCAAGATGTAGGAAGACTCAAGACTGCCCTTAGTTGGGGGTATATGTGAGGTAAAAAGTGGCCGCAACCATTCAACGAGGTCGAGTGTCAGGGGGACAACAAGACAGGGAATAAGTTGTGCCAGAGGTGGGACAAAGTGAACAAACTCAGAGGGCATAGGTAAGCGGCCTGTGGGATACTCGGAGGATATGGATGATGTCATCAAGGGTAGATGATAAGGAGTGCCCCAACCAAGGGTGACATGGGTGGTGTTTGCCAAAAAAGGGAAGAAGGTCACAAAGGGTGACGACGAAAAGGTAATGTAAATGATGGAAACAAAGGCGTTTGTACAATAAATAAAGAATAATTTGGGATAAGTGTACAAATAGAGAAACGGGTGCCCCAATGTAACATGGTTGGCCCGGGTAGGGCATAATTTGCTTGGAGAACTGGTGGAGGGTGGGGGCCCCATGGGTGGGTTTTTGTATGAGGTAGGTGAAATGAAGGGAAATTTGTAGAGGGGAAAATGGATTATGGATGAAATGGAGGGTTCTTGATACTGCAGAGGTGCGGTAAAAAATAGAACCTTGAAGAGATAAGCTGGGAGTCCGGTGGGAAAGCTAGAAAAATGAGGAGAAGGAGTATGTGGCTGATTCGTGACATGATGGAAAACTATCGGGACTCCCATCTCTAAATGGTTTTGAAAAATAGCATGAGTGTCAAAGGTGAAAAAGGGTGCTATGAATGGGACAACTCATGTGGGTAAGAGTGCTACTGGGTGACAGTACCGAAGATGCAAATGGAGGTGTTGGTACTGCGAATCCGGAGATGGGGATCCTAGAGACAAATGTCAGAGGATGTGACTAGAGATGCAAGTGAGATTTAGAGGGAATGACTACATTCCAGTGCTAAGTATATACTTGAAGGGGTTGCGTTGATGTATGATGACCAAGTACCTGCACACATGAAAACCAAATACCCGACATGAACAATATCTAAAGAGAATCGAACATACGAGAATTTATTTGATAATTTTGAATATGCGCATGCATACCTGATCGGGGTATGAAAAAAATGGTGTCCCAGGGGCTCAGGATGAAAAGAGGCCTGGGGACTATCGTGATGTAGATGATGGGATGCTGATCCCGTGGCTGAAGACAGATCGAAAAATGGACACCTAGAGCTCTCGAAATGGTGAATGGAAGTTGGGAAAAAAGGCTTATATATAGTTGTAGGGCCCACATTGCCACCTCATTTTTACTTGTTGCTATAGTGACTGGACGAGAAGTATTCAGAGGAGATTTGGAGATTCTGGGAGAATGAGGCAGCCGATCGAGGACCAAAGAGCTTCAAGTTAGTAGTCTAATCATCCTGTATAGAATTAGGGTTTCCATTTTTTGGCAGGGCCTATACGGAGGGCCTTACAGGTGGTTTTATGGGTTGTGGCCCCCACGTGCATGGGCGATCCAGAAGGATGCACACACAAGTGCACGCTTGTCGACCAGATAGTTGTGCATGGGGGAACCCGTAAGGGGGACTAAGGCGTGCATTATGTGCGCGTCTGTTGGCGACACAGTCGCGCATGTGTGTGCGGTTGTGTAGTGGACAGGCACGCTTTAATGCGCGCCTGTGTTCGTGATAGGGGCGCATGAAGGCACCCTTGTAGGGTGAGCAGGCGCGCAAACATGCATGCCTATGGGGTGGACAAGAACTCCTGAGTGCGTGCCTATGAAGTGAGCAGGCGCGCATACATGTGCGCATGTGGGGTGAACAGGTGCGCATGGGTGCGCGCTTGTGGGTAAAACCGTGACGACTTGGAGGCAAGGTTAACGGGTTTAAAACTTATCTTTTTATTGGTTTTTTATGGTCCATGTGGCTGACCTAGGACTTTTTTATGTGGCTGCAGGCGATCTTTTTGTATGATGTCGGTTGGGTGGCGAGAGTGGGATTGGTCCTAGCTGAGAAATGTCGTGGTGATTGAGGATCCAGGGATTCGTGTGACTTTGGCAGCCTGTGGGCTGCTGAAGTTCTTTGAGTGCCCATTGATACAGGTGCATGAGTATCTCCTGCAATTCCTTATCCAGATGTGGAGTCTGGACCTGCATTGTTTCATGGTGCAGGGAGAGCAGATTGCCTTCACTGCAGTGGAGGACATATATTTTTTGACTGGGCTCCCGTTTTGGGGAACGCCCCTACCGGCGGAGCCAGTGTTACCTAGGTATGTGGTGCTAGTGACAGTGGGCCAGAGGTTTTGTTTGAGGGAAAACTTTATGTTGGGCTCTGTTGTGAGCATTGAGGCGATGGATGCTCTAGCACATCACTGTATAGTAACGATGATTGTGAGAGTGTATGGGTCTCTTGTGACTCAACGGATCAGTGGTGGTCAACTGAGTGTGATGGAGAGGGTATTGGCTAGTGAGCACTTCGCCTGGGGGCTTTTGCTACATGCTAGGATGGTAGGGTAGCTGGACCATTGTCGATCCACTGATACTAGAGAGTTTGCCTTTGGGTCCATCCTAGTGGCCTGGTTTTTGGAGAGGGTGCCTATGTTGCACCCTAGGATTTTATTGGGCGCTCCTGGGGCACGAGAGTCGCGATTGAGGTGGTGGTCGACTATTTTTCTTTGCCACGGTGGTGGCGAGGGTGACCACTTCTTCATAGCTGAGGCAGCGCAAGTGTGGCGGCAGATGCCACAGGTGATATTGCAGTTCCCATATGTTGGTGTTGACTTTCGGGAGGATCCGGACATGGTGTTACCTCCAGGGGAGGTTTTTGATCATTGAGATATGTTGATGAGTTATATATATATATATATATATATATATATATATATATATATATATATGTTTTTTGAGATAGCATGACATATGTATTTGGTATATAGATGTTGATACTATCTGTTTTTTGTTTTTATGTGCAGATGTGGCACCTCACGGGCGCGAGGTTGAGTTGTTGAGGGAACCGGCTCACTAGGAGCTGGGGAGACAGCCGCAGGGAGGGCCACAGGTAGGAGAGAGATGTCGGCATGAGGATGTCAAGGCGAGACCTGCTGAGCCTAAGAGAGCAGCGAGGAGATGTCGGTTTGATGACCCAGGTGCCGAGCCATCACATGCTCCTCCGGAGGATGCCAGAGCAAATTTTGAGGATATATGCCATCGCCTGGAGGTGGTGCTATAGGGCGTGCCTGAGGGAATCCTGGAGCAGTGTGTGGGGATTCTGCCGCTGTGGTGGGCCATGGTACGATGAGCAGCAGTAGCAGATGCTACTATGACCGAATGGTTACCTCCTGATCAGGAGGGACCAGTAGTGGGTGGGGGACCACCACCTGAGGGAGGGGCAGGAGGTGGTGCTCTAGAGGCACCGTGAGTGGTGTTCTATGTATTTTTGTATATAGGTTGTTGAGCCCATTTTGTACCAAGGTGCTTCACTGGCCTGTGGATACTTGTATTTTTGTATGTAAACATTTGGATGGCACTATAGACCGACTTATATATACATGAGTATACATTTGGAGATCTATGTGATGTTTACATGTGTTTTGTTAATGTGTTGATGATGTCTAATCTATATATGTTGTGACAGGTTGTTGATATGTTTATGTATGTGGAGAGGTATCTTGATGTGATATATGCCACTCTAACACAATATTAGCTAAGTTATCTGTAATTTGATTTAATTGTCTTGGAATATGTGTAAATGTAATGGAATCAAAATGTCGAGATAAAAGTCTAACCTGTAGGTATTTGCGAAAGAGGCAAGGATCGCGTATGTGGTACACATTGTTGAGCTAGAGAACGACTAGTTGAGAGTCAAGAAAGACGCTAAGGTGATGAATATGATGATGCTGGGCATCGGCGAGGAGGCCAATGACGGAAGTGTATTCATCTTGGTTGTTGGTGGCTGAATCGAAACATATGCCACTCAAATGGAGCATTTCATGTGAGGGGGTATAGAGGGTCCAAGCTACCGAAGTGAGATTTTGCATCCGACGACTAGCGTCGTCGGCATAATCGATGTGGTAGGCCAGTGGCGGAAGCATCTATCAATAGCGCAAATGATAGTTTAGACGTGAGGGATGGAAAAAAAGCTTAAAAACACTATAAAATAAATAACCTAAAGTAGAACTGTTACGTTTAGGCATAAAATTTCTTTAAGTATAACCTGTTGTCGGGTTCTTTGAGAGAGAGGCCTTCGGGAGAGGCCAGGATGTATGCGCCTTTGGTGATACAATGTTGGATAATGTATGGGCCATGCCATAGTGACTCGAATTTTCCATGACCAAAGGTATCGTGAGCGATATCATAAGCAAGGACGAGGTCGCCTTCGTGAAATGAGCGAAGGTTGACATGTCGATCAAAGGTGGCCCTTGATCATTTTTTAGCTACCTCATTGTTTTGTAATGAAGATCGATGATCTTCATCTAGGGACTCTAAGTTCAACAAGCGTTGCTCCATTGGAGCAGTGTCGGGTAATAGCTCAATTGCGGTGCGTAAGGTGGGAATTTCACACTTGATGGGAAGAGTGGCCTCAACCCCATGGACTAGATGAAATGGTGTGAAACCAGTGGTTGTTTTCACAGCTATACGGTAAGCCCATAGCGCAGAAAATAACATATGATGCCAATTGGTCTTATGTTTGTTAACCGTGCGTTGTAACATGGTCTTGAGGACCCTGTTAACTGCTTCGACCTGTCCGTTAGATGAGGATAATATGGTGAGGCAAACTCATGGGAGAATCCTAACCGAGATGAGAGTTCGAAGAAAATCTCATTCTCGAAGTGTTTCCCGTGATTAGAAACTAGTTAGAGTGGTACTCCAAAGCAGGATATGACGTGGTTAAACAAAAAATGCGTTGCGGTGTCAGTGGTATTGTTGAAGGTGGGCATAGCTTCCACCCATTTTGTGAAGTAATCGACTGCGATGACTTTGTATTTGTGGCCATTGCTGGAGGGGGGATTACAAGTCATGAAGTCGATGCCCCATTTACAAAAAGGGCTGGTAGTGATGACTGGATGAAGAAGAGAAGGTGGTGCTCGGGCTTTGTTGGCATAAAGATGACACTTCTCGCACCGTTTCACAGCATGAATGCAATCGTGAAACAAGGTAGGCCAAAAGTAACTTGCTCAGATGATCTTCTGAGCAGTGGACATTCCCAAAAGATGCCCCCCCACATGTGCCGCTATGGCAGTCATTCAAGACGTTGTCAGCCTCGTCAATGGTCAGGCATCAACGAAGAATGGTGTCGACCGCTCGTCGGTATAAGATGTCTCCGATGAGGAAGTAGCGGGGGGCCTGGTGGCGAATACAATGACTATCGTCTCGCAAAAGGTGGTTACCAAAATTTTGAGTTCGGAGGTAGACGAGGAGGTCACCATACGAAGGATAATCCAAAGTGATGTAAAAGAGGTGTTCGTCGGGAAAGTCAGTATTGACGGGGGCACTAGTTATGTCAGAGGGGAAGGTCGTGACAAGTTCGGCGAGGACGAGGGATTTCTTGCTCTTGGGTTTTGAGAATTCAAGATCATACTCCTGAAGGATAACGATCCATCGGGAAAATTTTCCATTGATTTGTCGATGACTGAGCAAGTATTGCATAGGGTTGGAATCTGCTATGACCTTAGTTGTGTGAAGCAGAATGTAATGACCCAGTTTCTGGACTGCGAGGACGACTGCAATGGCTAGTGTCTCTTCATGGTTATACTTTAGGGGTGGCCCTGAGAGGTTTTTACTAACGTAATAAATGACATGCTCACGATCTTCATCACCGATTTGAACAAGAAATCCTGCTACTGAAACAGCTGATGCTGATATGTAGAGGATATAGTCGCGATTGTAGTCAGGTACACTAATTAAAGGGGCGTTGGAGAGTTCCATTTTAAGATCATCAAATGATTGTTGGGCATGTTCATCCCAGTAAAATGGGATGTCGTGACGTAGTAAGCGAAGGAAATCATGTGCGCGAGTGGTGTAGTCTGGGACAAATCACCGTAGAAAGTTAGCCTTGCCTTGTAGGCTCTAGAGTTGATGTAAATTATGTGGAGGTGGAATTTCGGTGATAGCTTGGAATTTGAGGGGGTCCACAGTAATACCACTTTGGGAAACGATGAATCTGAGGAGGCACCCCACGGTGACGTAGAATACACACTTGAGGGGATTCAGGCGGATGTTGTATTGACGACACCGTTGGAAGATGATCCGTAAATCATCAAGATGTTGGGTGCATTTCTTGGATCGAGCTGTGAGGTCATCCAAGTATGCAAGGATGATATGAGCCAGATCATGAAAAATGTATGTCATAGCCCGTTGGAAAGTTTCGCTAGCATTCTTTAAGCCAAAAGGCATGACACAATATGCAAAAGTACCCTAAGGGGTAGTGAATGCAGTTTTGTACTGATCGACTGGGTGAATTTGGATTTGATTATAACCAGAGAAACCGTCCATGAAGGATAGAGCCTTGTGGCCTATGAAGTCATCGATAATTTGATCGATCAAAGGCGTTGGAAAGTTGTCTTTGGGACATGCGTGATTGAGACTGCAAAAGTCCATGCAGATGAGGATAGTGCCCTGTTTTTTATTAACGGGTACAGGGTTGGAAACCCATGAGGTATAGGCAATCGGGTAGATGAACCCAGCCGCGTGTAATTTGTCAATCTCGTCTTTGATGGCCGCTGCTTTGGATGGGTGTAGCGGTCATTGATTTTTACGAACGGGTGTAATTTCGGGCTAGGTGTCGATGCGATGTTCGACTATAGAGGGATCAAGGCCAGGAATTTCTGTGTATGACCAAGCAAAAATATCCCGATATTCTTGGAAGATGGCTTTATAGGCGATGATTTCTTGAGGAGTGCAAGTGGCTCCAATAGTGATTTCCTCGACGATGCCATTTTTTATGGAAATGTCGATTTTGATGGCCGGGCAAATGTTGGCCATGTTGCCTTCTTCAAAAGAATCAGAGGAAGGAATGGGGTTGTTGAACCAGTCGATATGCCATGATGGGTTAAAATCCTTGGTTTCGACCGCGTATATGGGGTGTTGGTTAGGAGGAATGGAGGCTTCCTGTGGAAAGAAGAGCGCTCGGTGATGTAGTGCGTCCCATGGGTAGTCAGGGGTGTTTAAATCTTCGAGTATTTCCTCGTCACAATGGAATTGACAGGAATACAAGGGGTCATGAAGAGTGATATCGGTGACTGTTTTCATGTGGCTACCCCTTGGTGATGAAGAAGCAGGGGGAATGTCGCAATGGAATTGCAATGGTTCGCTCAACATAAACCAAATATCTAAATACTAAGGAGTACGTGTGGTAGTTGGATGTAAAATTTTCATAGGGAAATGAGTGGAAGAATTTTGAGGATTGGGGGGTAAATCCTCAGATAAGTTATCCAAGAACCACGGAGGTGTTGGGAGGGCCTTGGATTCGGGAGAAATGAGATGAAGAATCTCTAGTGACAAGGTAAGGTCAACCATCGATTCTTTGGGTCATTGAAGCAGGGTCAATTGGCGTTGCCTGTATTCAATGATCATAGGACACTGGTATGTAAAATGATCTATGGATTCACATAGAGAGAAAGGGAATCTCATACGTTCATTGATTGAAGTTGTGACATAACGGATGTTAATGATTTTTGGTAGGGATGACGTAGCTGGACTGGGTTCGCTCTGGAATCTTTGGTGTGCTGATGCTAATGTCTATCGAAAGTGTGGCAGTGCTGGGAAATGGTGTGTATAATGGCCATATTCTGAACATATGGTACAAGTGAATTTGGTTCGCAGCCCTTTACTACTTGAGTGAGGGGTGGTAACGGCTGTACTTGCTATGGTGGCGAGTGTTGATGGAGTTTGATTGAGTGGAATCAAGTTCCGTAACTCCGGTAGAGATGGGAAGTTGTTGGTTTGGTGTCCATCTTTCTCACATAGTGTGCAAGGGGATTGGACGCGCGGGGGAAGTGGAGTTGTGGGATCCTTCTTATTTCTCCTACCCCCAGCGGTGGCAAGGTGAGTAGTGAGTGGGGGTGTAGAGGGTACGGTGGGAGTGAGTATAGGAATCGTCATTGGGATTCCTTCCATTTGGGGGGGAAGGGATGGTCGAGGGACCATCTCAAGTGGATGTAAATACCAAACTGGAATTGCTAACACCATATTAGGGAGGGTAAGCATTGCAGCTACTTGGAAAGCTTCGACGCCAAGTGGAGGGTAAAAGAAGGGGATTTGAGTAATAGCTTGGGGAACTGTCTCCCAAACTGGGATATGTCCTTGGGGAGAGGTGAAATCATGGACGGGTGGGGTCGACAAGTTCGCAGGAGGCTCGTGAGGGGGAAGCTCTGTGACTAGTGGGACGTCAGATATGATAGAAGCCTCATTAGGAGGAAGGGTATCCTCTATGTCAGTTCCGTTAGATGATATGGCGCATACTTGATTGGAAGGATGAAGGAGTGGTGGTGCTCCATGGTAAGTTCCTAACAATGATGGATCTTTGAAAATTTTGGGACCCATTTCGATGAGTGGGTATGCATCATGACTCGTGTGGATGAGAGGGAGAATGTTATCAATGTTGGTAGATGGGTTAGGCTCATAATGTGAGACTTGGTCAATGGTAACGATCTTCCCATTATGGGGGAACATCATTGTTCGAAAGATGGAATAGACAACTGCCTTCATAGCGTACATGTAGCTACTACCGAATAGGATATTATAATCAAGTGGGGTGTTGATAACTTCAATGTTGATGAGAATAGTCTTGCCCCCGAGTTCTATGGGGACATTTTGGAAGATCCCTTCAGGAGATGATGGTCATCCTTCACAAGCTCGTAAGGTAATGGCAGAGGGTATGAGTTCGGGGGAACCAAGTTTCTACCATACAGATTTGGATATAATGCATGTAGATGCACCTTCATCGATGATACACCGATGAACTATAATGTTCCATATTTTCACTGGGATTTGAAAAGTGATCAAAGTGGGAAGGCAAGGTTCTTCGCTGTCGAGATCAAATGTAATGAGTCGAGTATCTGTGGGGTCAACTACCCCCAAGGCGGAAAGTAATGATTTTCGCTGAGTGGGACAAGTCTGAAGGACTTCTAAGACTGACATGGCAACCGGGGATTGTTCTAATTCATCAACCAAACTGTAATTATGAGCTTCCCTATCCTGTGGGTTGTGGACATTCCTGCGCAATGGGATACGAGGGATGAAAATATGGGGTTGTGTGTTAGGGCGAGGGATCACCAACGGGGGTCCCGTTGGTGCGGGGATTGTTTCTGGAGGAATGGGAGGAGACTCAGCGGGTGCATGATACTGACGATTACATGTTTGTAGAAGGATTTCTTCCTCACTGGTGAGGAGGATCGTGTGATCTACTGGATTGTTTGGATTGAGGTACTGCCCCACCTGAGGTGGGGTAGGCTGTGTGTCCTGTTGGGTGTTTATCACACCTTGGCGTGGAATAGGATTCTGTGGAACAGCTAGGGGGGGTTGTTGCATGTATTGTTGTGGGGCTTGTTGAGGGGCAGGCGGTGCTGGAGGATGTGGTAGACTGCCTGAGTCTTTCAGCCGTTTGAAATCAGTGATTTGGGGGAAATGATGAGTATAATGGCCGAACTCACTGCAAAGGGCACACGGGAAATTGGTTTTGATAGTATTGTTATTTCTCCCTTGACGCCTGTTGTTATTGCCCACTTGGGGGTTTTGATTCCCTTGGTTCTGGTTGCCCCCAGCCGATTGGTTTTGTTGGGGTTGATTCCCACCTTGGCCTGGGTTGTTATTGTTCCTGTTTCTTCCTTTCTTTTTGGAATTATTCGACGGATGGGTCAGATTTGTCGTATTCAGCTGTTCAAAATTTTGATATTGCTAAATGGGAGAGGGTTGAACAAAATTTACCCCAGCGTGAGGGTGTGGGGGTGCCATGGGCTGTGGAGGACTAGGAAAGGGAAAGTACAGATTTTGTGGGGGTAACGATCCATAAGTTACATAGGAAGGCATGGCACTTTCGTTGGTACTATAAGCTGAGGTGGAGGGGGTACCAGAACTTGTTTGAATAGGTGGGTGTAGTGGGGGTGTCGGCGGTGGCCCACTGATGGGCGGAGGGATAGCAACAGGGTATGGCTGTTGATAAGGGGGTGGGGGGTAATAAGAGGTTCCCCCATATGTCGACGTATATTGAGGTGTGCCATACATTGGTGGTGGTTGGGGTTGAGGACTGTGGTGTGTGGTATTACCAATCAATCTGTCTTCTGAGTGAGACATCCTGGGTTTGTCTTGACTGAATGGCATAGGTTTGGGGAGGTCAGGAAGTATTGTGTATAAGTACCCTGACTGTGAATAGATGAGGTCGTATTGTTGAGCCTTACTGATGGCTTCCTCTTCAGATTGAGGGAAGGTGGAAGCTACATCCTTACCGAGGAGAGAGATAAGTGATCTAAGAAACCAGTCAAGGCACTGTTGTTTGGTGGTTTCATCTTTGCATAAACTATAGTGTCTACACCACTCGTGAATGTGATCATAGATATGTATGGATGAGGTTTGTTTGAAATTAGAGAGTAGTTCAAGACCATTGTCATGGCGGATTGGTAATTGGAAGAAGGTAAAAAATGCTTTGGCCAAGGACTCAAAAGTCGCATGGGAGATTTTTCATCTACATACCATTTGGCTGATGGGCCAGTGAGTGTGCGTTGAAATAATTGTAGTCTGATGGAATCATCCATAATGTTGTTGGAAGAGTACCATAGGTGGAAAGTCATGACATGGTTGGCAGGGTCATATCCTGCCTTTCCTTCAAACTTGGGGATGTCTGAAGGTAGTTTGGTGGGCATGGCAGGCCATGTGGGGTCATGCAATATAGGATCATTGGTGAGTTTGCTTAGATCTGGTATGTTAAGAGAGGCCAAATATGGCATCTGCAGTGGGGGGGGAAGGATTAGCTCCAGCCATGGTGTAAGTGTGTTGTGAACCTGACCCTTCAGGGGGGCTAGGTGGGTTGGTACTTCCCCCTTGAGAGGAAGTTGGTCCTCCGCTTCCGTGTAAAGGAGAGCGAGTGGACGGAGGAACTTGGGAAGTGGACCCAAGTAATGTGAAACTAGAAAAATCTGATCCTAAGATAGTAGCACTCACATGAGTGTGTGAAGGTGGTGCTGATGAGGTGGAAAGACTAGGAACTCCCCCTAAAATAGGAGGGAGATTTAGTAAGCATCTGGAACGACGGGGGTTCTGTGGGTCCCCTATGATGTCTGACTAGCTGAGTGGATGTGTGCGAAATGTGATGACAGAAAGTAAACAATAACCTTTGTTGCAAATTTTGAACTTAACACAATATATATATCCAAATCAAAATGTAATCAGAAGTGCAACATACATAAAGTGGTTTGAAAAAGAAGCATATATGTGGATAAGTGGGTTTTGTCCATGTGGGGAATCAAAGAAAACAAATGCTCGTGTCCTAAAAGATGTAACATCCTTCCTCTCAAATAGCACTGGACCTTCCAATAGTACTCAACAATGGGGTCTGAAGTCACCGAAAGAGAAACTAGTGAAGGATGAAATAATCGGTTATAATGAGGGGTAAAGGGGGCATATCCTGAAAGAGCTGGAAATATTTCCCAATAGCCACACAAAATCCGATCAAGGTGCAATTGCAGCCCACAACTGCCACCTAGGTAGATGTCCTAAAATTTGGTCACTAGGTACCTCAGTCAAAGTGCGACATTTAGATTTTCGGCCTAAGAAATGGGTCACGGGCTGGATCCCGTCCAAGAGGTGGGTGCCTCAAGGGGGGATGCACAGAACAACTGGACCTTGGCCTTCAACCCTTCACAGGTATCTCCCTGCCTTATGGTGTTAGGAACACTTGACTTGGAGGATTTTCAGTTCCCTATTTGACAACTTCTATGGTTTTGAAAATGTGAGAACCAGATAACGGGGAGTTATTTGGATGCCTATCCCCGAAATCCTACCTAGACTAAAAAAATTCTTTTGGCACCTCCTGTGGAGGAAAACTTAGTGAGTTTTTAGAAAAGTTTTAGATGTAGTGGTTTGAGATATTGGGTATGTGAACCAACCTTGTTGAAATTAAATGGGAGTGGATAGTTTCGTCAAGAAAAGGGTGGGGTGTTTCAGAATCCCTTTGGGGGGAACTTACTTTGACCTCCACGTTTCAAGAAGAAACTATGTGAGTGATAAGTGACTTTTGTGTGTGAATGAGTGAAAGTGTGCCAATTTTTAATGAATTAGGTGTCGCCTTACTGCATGTGGACTTCGCTTGGTCCTTATAAGTGTTGATTACCTAATTAACTAAGTGCCTTTGGTACAACCTTGCGTAATTCAAAAGTCCCTAGGAAGCTAGCATGTGGAAATGTGGGTCTGTTACTATTCCTTTAACTCCATATTGTGATTTAATCTAAAAAAATATTTGAAACTATCCTATATTGTGATCATGTGGGCATGTATGAGCCTGTTACAAAACCTTTAAACTTCCCTAGTGATTTGATCTAAGAAAGTAAATTTCAACACTATCCTATCTTTGTAGCATGTGGGCATGTATGCGCCCATTACAATCTTAAGATGTGTTTGAAAAAATAAACTGACGCAGACCCTATCGGCCCCTTGGGACCGAGATCCACTCATAGGATCGTTCTTTAACCCCTCCTAGCCAGATCGACTCTTTCGACTCCTCGCTGGAATCTGCAATTTATCAACCCACTGGTCCCTTCTCGCAGCTCGCAATCTCGCGAGTTCATGGGTCATGGCTACTGTCTCTTCCCCTCAAATCTCATGATACCCGAGATTGTGAAATGGGGATAGCTCTTTCTTCCATCAGCACTCTCCTTGCGCGACCACTAGCTAGGCTAAGCGCTAGCACTTTTCGCCTCTCGCGGCTTCGCGAGTTCAACCATCGAGCTTTGGCACCTTTCTTTCCCAAACCCCCAAGAGGCAATATTTTACCTTCCTCCTCTCATTCTCACTTCTCACGACTTCGTGAGTCAAAGTATTGAACCTTCGTTCCCTTTTCTCCCGAGTACCCAAGATGCGAGAGTTCAACAGGATGTTGACTCCTCCGTATAGGTGACGTGTGTCTGCTAGTTTACTTCCTAGGCCCACTGTGCATTTCTGCCACATGTCTCTTAGGTGCAACCTCGGCACTTTGCGACTTCACTTCTTGCTACTTCGATCACCCAAATTTTGGGCTCTCACCCGGCGAACCTCCAAGTTCGCGAGATCCTATGATCTCTAACACCTGTCCTCCTCTGATGGATGACTTAGATTACTTCACGACTTCGCTTCTCACAACTTGGAGCGATAAATCCTTGGGCTTTCACCCTGTGAACCTTTGAGTTCGTGAGATATCTAGATCTCTGCCACCTGTCCTCCTTCCAATGGATGGCCCTGATCCACTTCACAGCTTCATCACTCACGAAGTTGAATGACCTCCCTTTCTATCCTCCGATGTCCGAGTCCCCGATACGGGTGATCTCGCGACATGTGTCCTTCAACTCGGGAGGCTTTAGAATCTTTCTCAATTTTTTGACTTCTCACCTCACTATATTGCGAGTCTTGGTGCAAAAGTTTTGACCCTTCACCTCACGAAACCCCGAAATAATATTTTACGTGGGTGATCCAACGAATCCTATTAAATTGGATCCCACGGTCCATATTTCTCCCGAGCTTGCACTTAGAAACGCTCAATGTAACCTTCCTGCTCCTCTGTAAGATTTGATGGCTTCCATGACTTCATGAATCCTCCACGAAGGATTCCGACCATCAAATTCCTCCTTGGTGATTTCTGCGAAATGAACAAAGTGTTCCCTTACAGAACTTGTCCTCTTGCAAAACAACTTCACTGTACCTCCTTCCAACGCTTCAAGGTAGTAGCCCTCTTTGAAACATCTCTTTGATGACTTCGAAGACTCTATCCCTCCTGAGCTCAATCGAAAAATCCTCAAGTCCTTTTGGGGAAAATTCCTGTGTGCACTCCTTGCAGCACTTCCTCAATACACCCAGTATTTGAACCTCTTTTGACTCTGTGCACTCCCTGCAACAATAGTCTTTCAACAACTTCACTCAGTTTGCAAACATTGAGGCTTCACTCAACCTGTGCACTCCTTGCACAGATCCTGTGCTTAATTTTCACTTCTGTGAGAATGAGAATAACGTTATCTCTTCTGATCTTTCAGAGATGAAACTCTGGACTCTTGTCAACGCATGCCTTGTGGACAACTTCACTACACTCCTTGCAGGAAACCTCTTTCTCAGACAGAGAAACAATTGAAACTCATTCCTCACTCTCTCTTTCTTCAAATTTCATACATTTAAATACGAAATCAAATATTCACGCATCAAAGCGAATGCATAACAGAGAGTAAACAAGCATATATCAATCAACATGAGCAACACAGAAAAGAAATTGAACACCATCAGTCTGAACTAAAAATCTTTGTATTAATCTAGAACTTCTTTACATGGGGTTTTCTACACAGTTTTCTTCTTCAGCTCTCCTATGCTCTCTTCTCATAATGCTTCTTATTGTTACAATAATACAAGGGAGGGTGTCTATATCCCGTTTCCCTCTTTGCTCCTAAAACTGTCTATTCTAGGAATTCAATTCTACCTACTTACATTCATTAACATAAATTCCTTCACCTAATACAGACGAGAGCGAGACGCTCAAGGTTTGTTTATAAATCAAGAAGTATGCCTCTCTTTAATTATTTCATTTACGTTTGGCACATCCATCTTCAAAAACATTCAAACAATTTATCACATGCCAAAATGTGTTGGTGTGCCCACGCTCGCTTGATGTTGGCGATGCTCCTGCATCATACTCCCTCGCTTGAAAATTTCCATGGGCTCCTGTCCATGAGCTCTCGCACGGTCTGTCCATGCTTTTGGATTTCTACTTCATTTTCCTAGCTGGCATCTTCAACTGGATGGCCCTTCCACTTGACCAAGTATTCAAAGTATTCTTTTCGCCTGGTCTTCTTGCTAACTCTTTTGTCCAGTATGCTTTCCATATGTGACTTCTCTGCAACTGGCATCTGTTTTTTCCACTGGACCTCTGGTTGTTCACTACCTGCTTCTGCTTCCTCAGCTTTATAAGGGTACAAATCTGAGACATTGAATATCAGAGAAATTCCGATCGCATCGGGTAATTCAATCTCATAATCATTTTCCCCAAATTTCTTCAAGACCTTACATGGTCCGATCTTCTTCATCTTTAGTTTGTTATATGTCCCCTTCGGGAACCTTTTCTTTCTCAGATGTGCCAGAATCAAATCACCAACCTCAAATTGAAGTTGTCTCCTATGTTGATCTACTCTGGTTGTCTCCTATGTTGATCTGCTCTGCGCTTATACTCTTGGCTCGCATTCTGTAATCGCTCCTCCACCTGGCTGTGAAGTTCCTTCATTGCTTCTATGAAATCCTCTACACTAGCACTCCTAGTTGCATTCTGTTCTGAATCTCTCAATTCACAAACTCCCCTTGGTTGCATCCCATAAACAATTTGGAATGGACTCTGCCCTGTGCTTCTATTGATTGACTCATTATAAGCAAATTCCGCCTGTGGAAAAATATTGTCCCATTGACTGTGGTGTTCTATCACCAAGCTCCTCAGCAAGTCTCCCAAACTTTTGTTCACAACTTCTGTCTGTCCATCCATCTGAGGATGATAAGCTGAACTAAACGACAAGTTTGTTCCCATCTTTTTCCATAAGGTTCTCTAGAAGTGTCCCACGAACTTAGTGTCTCGATCCAAAACTATGCTCCTTAGTAAGCCGTGAAGTCGAATGACTTCTTTGAAAAACAGGTTCGCAATGTGAGTTGCGTCACTGGTTTTCTGACATGGTATGAAGTGTGCCATATTAGAAAATCTATCCACCACCACAAAGATTGAGTCAAACCCTCTTTGTGTTCTTGGCAACCCCAATATGAAGTCCATGCTTATTGCATCCCACGGCTTGTCAGGTATGGGTAACGGTTGATAAAATCCTGCATTCTGCCTCTTTCCTTTTGAATGCTGACAAATTCTGCATCTGTCCATGAATATTTTGATGTATGTTCTCATTATTAGCTAATAATATGAGTCATTTAACTTTGAGAACATCTTGTCATGACCGAAATGCCCGACCAATCCTCCACTATGTTTCTCCTTCAACAAATTCTCCCTCATGGAGCATTTTGGAATACAAAGTTGATTACCTTTAAACAATAATCCTTCCTGGATCATGCATTCTTCCCATTGGATTCTATCCCTGAGAATTGCATTCTCAACTGCTTCATATGCCTCCTTAAAATATGGATCATCTTTGTACATGTCCCTGAGATCATCAAAACCCAGTGTTTTGACTATGAACATCTACAACAACAAACATTTCCTGTTGAAAGCATCAACAACTTTGTTAGCAGTTCCAAAAATATGCTTAGTTACAAAAGTAAAGTTCTGCATGTATTCAACCCATTTAACATGTCTTTGATTCAACTTCTCCTATTGAGTCACAAATTGCAAAGCATGATTGTCGCTGTATAAGACAAAATCCTTAGGAATCAAGTAGTGTCTCCACTTCTTCAATGCCTGAATAATAGCATAGAACTCCTTGTCATACGTGGAGTATTTCACTTTTGCTTCATTCAACTTCTCACTAAAGTGTGATATCGACCTGTCTTCTTGGCTCAAGACTGCCCCTATTGCAAATCCACTAGCATCACATTTTACTTGAAATGTCTTTTTAAAATCAGGCAACACCAAAATTGGTTGTTCCGTGATTTTCTTCTTCAACAAATTGAAGCTTTTCTCAGCCTCTTCTATCCAGTGAAAAGACTTGTGTCTCTTCTTCACTGTGTCCATCATTGGTGCACTAATTCCACTGAAATTCCTGATGAAATTCTGGTAGAAACTAGCCAATCCATGAAAACTTCTCACCTCAAATATACTCTTCGGTGATGGCCAATTCTTAATTACCTCCACCTTATCTGGATCCATCCTCAATTTGTCTGCAGAAATAACAAAACCCAAATAAATGAGCTCTGTATTCATGAATGAGGATTTCTTCATGTTTATCATCAACTTCTCTTGCTGTAATCTCTTCATCACTGTAGCCAAATGTTTCAGATGCTCTGCCTCTATTTTACTGAAAATCAGTATGTCATCAAGATACACAATGACAAATTTTCCGATAAAATCCTTCAAGACTCCGTTCATCAACCTCATGAAAGTACTCAGCGTGTTTGTTAAACCAAACAGCATAACAAGCCATTCGTATAACCCTTCATTGGTTTTGAATGCTGTCTTCCATTCATCACATTCTCTCATACGAATCTGATGATATCCACTTTTCAAATCAATCTTTGAAAAAATTTGGCTCCACTTAAGAAATCCATCAAATCATCCATCCTTGGTAATGGAAATTTGTACCTGATGGTTATCTTGTTGATTGCCCTCGAGTCAGTACACATCCTCCAGCCTCCGTCTTTCTTCAGACTAAGTACTGTCGGAACAACACATGGACTCAAGCTTTCTCTAACCAAACCTTTGTCCATCAAATCCTGGACCTGTCTTTTGACTTTTTCATTCTCCTGCGACGTCAATCTGTATGTTTCCTTGTTTGGTAAACTAGCTCCAGGTATGAGATCAATATGGTGACTCACACTTCTGATTGGTGGCAACGAACGAGGTAGTTCGTCCACTATTATGTCAACAAACTCTTCCAGCAGTTCCTGAACCTCTTCTGGTAAATCATCTACCCTTGTGCTGGTTAAAACAATCTTTGGCTTCCTGACCATAATGAATTGCGGTTCCTCCTTCTTCTTAACCTCTGTAAGAAGTTCCTTCCCACTCATGAGAAGTACAGTGTTGCTTACTTCAGGTTTGACCTCCTTATCTTTAATCGGCAACAACATGTGAGTTCTCCCATTCTTCTCTAGGGTGTGTGTGTTCATTCTCCCATCATGAATCACATTCATGTCATATTTCCATGGTCTACCCAGCAATAGGTGACAAACATCTATGGGAATGACATCACAAAGTATTTCATCTTTATACCCTTCTATTTTAAATTCAACTAAACATTGTTTAGTGACATTTACCTGATGTCCTTTTTGTAGCCATGAGACTCTGTATGGGCTTGGATGTTCAATAGTCTCTAGCTCCATCTTTTCTACCATCTCTGTAGAAATGAGATTATCTGTGCTACCACTATCCATGATGACCTTGCATACCCTGTCCTTGATCTTGCAAGTAGTCCGAAAAACATTGTTCCTTTGCACTGGATTCTCCACTTCCTTCTTTGGTGTTAAGAGAACTTTTCACATCATCAACAATCTTCCGCCTTTAGCATCTTCTGCCTCAACATTCCACCTCTATGATTTGGCGATGTGAGTTTCACCACCTTCTTTCATTTTATCTGGACACTCATAAGACTTGTGTCCATTCTTTCCACATGTGAAGAATTTTACCACTCCACCTCTTCCTCTTCCTCTACCTCTGGTATGAGGAAAATTTTTTGTGTCAGCATACTGACCTCTCTGTTTAGTATGCTTCCCTCTCTGTGAACTTCCACCTCTCTCAGTTTGAGTCTGAGGTTTCTTCCAATCCTCTTTTGGTTTCTGATTTCTATCCTGGGCAACTGATTTTCCTCTGGGCTGACTTCTACCTCGGCCTCTTTGACCCTGCTTCCAACTCAGCTTCTCTTCTACCTTTAGAGCCATTTGATAAGCATCTTCCACCATTCGGATGGTCATCATGCTCATCTCATCCTGAATTTTGTATCTCAAGCCATTCATATACCTGGCAACCTTTTTATCATTACTTTCACGATGACCTGCTTTGATGTTCATCCTATAGAACTCTTCATTATATTCCTTCACTGACATCAGCTTTTGTCTCAAGTTCTGCATTCTTTGAAACAGAGTAATCTGGTAATCCCTGGGAATGAATTTTTCCTTCATCTTTGCGATCATCCTATCCCAACTCTTGATTTTCTGCTTTCCTTTGCAGCGTCTGTTAGCTTGTATCTCATCCCACCACAATGTTGCATGTCCTCTCAATCTTTTGACAACATGTTTGACCTTTTTGTCCTTCTCGACATCTTCATAGTCAAAATATGTGCTCATAGCTCTAATCCAGTCTAGAAGCTCTTTGGCATCCAGATTTCCCTCGTATACTGGAATATCCATTTTTGCCTTAGCACCCATCCTTGCAACAACCCTAATCAGGTGTTCATTTGCTGCATCTTCTGCTGTGACTTCTTCTCCTTCATGTTCGACCTCATTTTCACTTTCGGAATCACTAAGATCCCCAGCCCTAGTTGTGCACCTCTGTGTTGTCTCCATGTCTTCAATTCTGGCGCGTAAGTCACGCATCTCTCTTTCTATGGCTGGATCAGGAATCTTCCTACCCCTTCTTCTCGGCATTTCCCTATCCTTTGGCAGATCAGGTGTTTTCCTATCCCTTCTTCTCGGCGGCATGGTGAATCTTCCTTTTCCCTGCTACAGAAAGCAAAGAAACCTTTATGTGCTCTGATACCACTTGACGTAGACCCTATTGGCCCCTCGAGACCGAGATCCACTCACAGGATCGTTCTTTAATCCCTCCTAGCTGGATCGGCTCTTTCAACTCCTCACTGTAATCTGCAATTTATCAACCCACTGGTCCCTTCTCACAACTCGCAATCTCACGAGTTTGTGGGTCATGGCACCTGAATCTTCCCCTCAAATATCATGATACCCGAGATCATGAAATGGGGATAACTCTTTCTTCCGTCAGCGCTCTCCTTGCGCGACCATCGGCTAGGCTAAGCGCTATCACTTTTCGCCTCTCGCACCTTCATGAGTTCAACTGTCGAGCCTTGGCACCTTTCTTTCCCGAACCCCCGAGAGGTGAGATTTGACCTTCCTCCTCTCGTTCTCACTTCTCATGACTTCGCGAGTCAAAGGCTCGAACCTTCATTCCCTTTTCTCCCGAGTACCCGAGACATGAGAGGTCAATGGGATGTTGACTCCTCCATATAGGTGACATGTGTCCGCTGGTTTAATTCTCGGGCCCACTGTGCATTTCTGCCACATGTCTCTTAGGTGCAACCTCGATACTTCGCGACTTCACTTCTCGCTGCTTCGAGCACCCAAATTTTGGGCTCTCACCCGGTGAACCTCCAAGTTCACAAGATCCTCTGATCTCTGACACCTGTCCTCCTCCGATGGACGGCTTATATTACTTCGTGACTTTGCTTCTCGCGACTTGGAGCGCTAAATCCTTGGGATTTCACCCTGTGAACCTTCGAGTTCGCGAGATCTCTAGATCTCAGCCACATGTCCTCCTTCCAACGGATGGCCCTAATCCAATTCGCAACTTCGTCACTCGCGAAGTTGAATGACCTCCCTTTCTGTCCTCCAATGTCCAAGTCCCCAATACGGGTGATCTCACGACATGTTTCCTTCAACTCGGGTGGCTTTATAATCTTTCTCGATTTCATGACTTCTCACCTCGCGACCTCGCGAGTCTTGGTGCAAAAGTTTCGATCCTTCACCTCACGAAACCCCGAAATAAGATTTTACGTGGGTGATCCAACGACTCCTATTAACTTGGATCCCATGGTCCAAATTTCTCCCGAGCTTGTTCTTAGAAACACTCAACGTAACCTTCTTGCTCCTCTGCAAGATCTGACGGCTTTCGCGACTTCGCGAATCCTCCACGGAGGATTCCGACCGTCAAATTCCTCCTTGGTGATTTCTATGAAATGAACAAAGTGTTCCCTTACGGAACTTGTCCTCCTGCAAAACAGCTTCATTGTACCTCCTTCCAACGCTTCAAGGCACTAGACCTCTTTGAAACGTCTCTTCGACGACTTCGAAGACTCTATCCCTCTTGAGCTCAATTGAAAAATCCTCAAGTCCTTTTGGGGAAAATTCCTGCACGCACTCTTTGGGCACTTCCTCAATACACCCAGTATTTAAACCTCTTTTGACTCTGCGCACTCCCTACGACAACAGTCTTTGAACAACTTCACTTAGTTTGCAAACATTGAGGCTTCACTCAACCTACGCACTCCTTGCATGGCTCCTGTGCTTAATTTGCACTTCTGTGAGAATGAGAATAACGTTATCTCTTCTGGGCTTTCAGAGATGAAACTCTGGACTCTTGTCAACACACGCCTTGCGAACAACTTCATTGCACTCCTTGCAGGAAACCTCTTGCTCAGACAGAAAAAAAATTGAAACTCATTCCTCACTCTCTCTTTCTTCAGATTTCAGACATTTAAATATGAAATCAAACATTCACGCATCAAAGCGAATGCATAACAGAGAGTAAACAAGCATATATCAATCAGCATGAGCAACATAGAAAATAAATTGAACACCATGAGTCTGAACTAAAAATCTTTGTATTAATCTAGAACTTCTATACATGGGGTTTTCTACACAGTTTTCTGCTTCAGCTCTCCTATGCTCTCTTCTCATAATGTTGCTTATTGTTACAATAATACAAGGGAGGGTGTCTATATCATGTTTCCCTCTTTGCTCCTAAAAATGTCTAATCTAGGAATTCAATTCTACCTACTTACATTCATTAACATAAATGCCTTCACCTAATACAGACGAGAGCGGGACGCTCAAGGTCTGTTTACAAATCAAGAAGTACGCCTCTCTTTAATTATTTCATTTATGTTTGGCACATCCATCTTCAAAAGCATTCAAACAATTTATCACATGCCAAAATGCGTTGGTGTGCCCACTCTCTCTTGATGTTGGCAATGCTCCTACATCATAAACTAAGAGGAGTCCCAAGAAGGGTTGTTGTCCTCTCCTAAAGGTTTTAATTTTCTTAAGGGAGATGAAATTGTTCCACAATCTTTTTCTGATTCTCAAGGTCGCTTGGAGGCATGAGAGAAGAGCATACTAAGCGATTGTTTATCCAACTTCTAGTAGCAATGCAAGTTAGATGTGATTACAAATGATTTCCCACTTATATTTTTAATCAAAACAAGCCATCCATGTGGCGAAAATGAATGCAAAAGAGGCAATAATGATTTTAACCCCCTAAGTGCCTATGTGTTTTGACTAATCCCTTTATATGAATAGGGAACTAAGTGTGGTGTAGCTTAAAACATGAATGAAATCACTTTTAAGAAGGCTAAGGGCCTTCCCCAAATCTCAAAAAGCTTACAATGTGATTTTTTTGCACAGGTGCACGAGTGTCAGTGGAGACAGAGGCGCACAGAGCATATGTGCGCAGACCGAAAAGAGATAATGAACACAGGTGCATAGAACAGAACTGTGACTTAAGCGCATGTGCGCACGATACGCGTTTGTGGGCCGAAAAACCCGTGCACAGGTGACACACGACCGTGAGTGAAAATTGTGGATGGAATTCTCCTAATTCGACTTGGAATTGGATGATTGGCAGGTCGGCTTAGGCTGGTTAATGCACCTGCAAGTTAAATAAACCAAAAGAAGAGCTAGAAAAAACCCAAATGGGGTAGGAAATTGATACCTTTCCCCAGTGGAGTCACCAATCTGTTGCGCCTCTTTCGTCACCTTAGTGAGAAAAATAGAGATGCTTGCAAGCTTAGTTGGGTTTGCTAAGTAGGACAACTGTAAGGAAAAGGGTTAGAGAAAGAAATATAAAAGAACAACTAAAAAATAAACTAAGAAATAAAACAACAACTAAATTGATGAGCATAGGGACATAAGGACAAAAGAAACATTTAGACCCATGTCACCAATGATAAGGCTAATATTAGTGAAAGAAAACACTGAGAAGAAAGAGGACTATGAGTCCCTTCTTCCTCCAAGGGAGGGATCTTGGACCCCCACAAATAAGCTCTTCTTACAACTTTGAAAATGAAAATGAAAATGGTGAAAGAATTCTTTGCTAATCCACTCAAAGGGTGAGATGGATTGCCCAATGCAATGATGCAAGTATACTCTTGGTAAGGATAGAGGATTCCTCAAGAGAATAATGGTAGCATAACTTTGCTATGAATTCCTTGAAAAATGAAGTGTATCCATGACCTTTTTATAGCATTCTTTTGAGGTATTGTCCAACTAGTTTGTAGTGTGTAAAGAGGCTAATTAGGGCATTTCTAGGTCTTTGACCAACCACCCAGTCGAATCCAGTCCAGATTTGAGTGTCAAATCAACTTGGAAGCTAAACCAGAAGTGGGTGGGAGGTCGACCACTCTCGTAAATGCGTTGTTTCTCAGGTGCGTAGCTTTTTGCGACAATAGTCGCACATCATGCACATGTGCACGATTCTTGCAGTTTTTTTTTGCGCATGTGCACACGCGCCCTACGTCTTCATAGCGCCCTTTAATTTTTGCACTAGTTTTATAGTTTTTGACCCTTTGGAAATGCTTTTGTGTTAATTCAGGTCCATGGGTGACCTCATAACTGTTTGACGATGTTGAATTCTTGTAACCATTTGCAGATGAAATTTCAATGATAACACAGGGGTTGTGGACTCACTAGCTCCTATCCATTTACATGTCATCCGCTCAGGTCTCACATATTTTGGAGAATTCAAGGAGGAAGCTCTTGCTGCTTCCTAGCTAAGATGGGATGTATCCTCCGATGAGGTTAATAGTAGAGAGCCCTTTGGATATAGAAATTTATTTGCAGCAACTTTCAGAGTAGAAAGATATGCTAGACTACTCTAGGAGGAAGGACCTGCTTGGATGGGATGAAGATATAACCGCCCTCTCCTCTGGCTTCCTACAGAAGTTTACTAGAAGGATTTTCAAATTAATAAAAAGAGACAGGAAGTTGCTTTTGACCAAATCAAAAGAAACCATGGCTTCAGGAGACCTGGTGAACCAACTTTTCCTCCCTACAGTATAACTGGTTTACATGAAAGACTCTAGCTTGCATGAGGACATGAAAGAAGGTGAGTTGGGGGGTATGTTGGGTTACGAAAAAGGTACAAATATCTTCCTTTTTCCCACATTTCATGATATGATTTTTATTGATTCTTTAGATAGTTAGGGATAGATAGGAAATAATATGATTAATATGTCTCTTAGGGTTGTTATTAAAGTTTTGTTAAATAGATTCTAATTTACGATTGTAATGGTTTGATTTTGTTGTAGAATTGAATAAATAACTGTCAAAGATAACCAAAGAGATTTTGGCTATGCGCAAGCTGTCGAAGGTTGAAGACTTTTTAGGGGCAAAGCAGTTTGAAGATAATGCATTTTCTATATTGTAATTTTATAATAGTAAAGAAATCCTGAGGATCTTTCGACCCTCAGGATAGCTTGATTTACCCAAACTATTGTAATACATAAGAGGGTAATAGATCTAGAAAAACAATAAGGAAAAAACGCATTCAAGTAATTAGATTCAGAACTGTTTTGCACAACAGTTTTTGTAAATGTTTTACCAGCCATGGAATCAATGAAAGTTTTGAGTGTTTTTATCATTTCTATGCTCTGAGTTTCTCATAGCAGTACTTCTGAAGACCGAGGGCCTAGTCTTAAGGAGCTACTGTCCCATTCTGTAATTATATCAGTTCAAAGTTTGATTTCTATTTTATGATTCAGATCTCTTTTACAATAGCCAAGGATAAATGCATAAGTGTGTTAATGATTTTATGATTGGTTGCGTATAGAAGACAGACATTTCGGTTAGTTATTAATGATTTCTATTATGATTTACATTTCTGAAGTCATTGCTTGACAGTTCCTCACATTTTCATCTGCGTTGTTCCTTTGCCTTAGATTTACGATTGTTGTTCCTTTCATTTAAAGTTACAATAGTTGTTCCTTTCGGCAAAGTTACATTAGTTGTCCCTTCCGATTAGATTATAATTGTCGTTTCTTTCCGTAGATAGAGTAATTTGTTATTTCCTTTCCAGTAATCGGAATTCATAATTGGTAGTTAATTTTGCAAGTCCTTGGTTAGATTCAATTATTGCTTTCTAGTTAAGTGAATTCAATAGATTAATTAGTTCCTTTCCATTTCACAGCATCTTAGTAATCATATTTCAATTTCATTGAGTTCTTAGAATCTTCGGTGAACGTTTGAGGAACTTGATTGTTGATGAACTCAGATTTGGTTTAGCTACATGATTTTAGGCTACCTGCATAGACTTTGTTGATATTCTTGAGATAAAAAACGAATCTCCGTGTTGATAAATTAATGTTAAACTAAGGTTGTTTTTTAGGACATCTTTAGACACCAACAATCCCACTCCTCTTTTGAGGGGTAACGTGTCTTTAGACCTTGTAATCTTGCAGCCTATGAAACCTTTAGTTGAGAAAGTGGTCACACCGATGCAGTCTTCGGTTGATCCCACTCTTATGTTGAAGAGTGTCGAGTCTACCAAAATGATCATGCCAATACAGTCTTCAAATGATCCCACTCTTCTCTTGGGGAGTGATGTGTCTACTGACTATGTTTTTAGCATTTCCAGTTCAATACTTTCAGAACAAGGGGGCATTATGCTCATTTCGAGGACACCCCCTCCAAGCCCTAGGATGGTTTCCTTTGATTGGAATGATCTTTTTGAGCCTCGTCTTCCTTCTTCTGAACCTTTTCAAATAAGGGTTGAAGTTAATTCGCCAAACATTTATCGTTGTATTGTGGATGAAGGAGCCTCTGCAAGTATTTTATCCTCCTCAGTTTGGAAAGTCTCAGGATCTCTCGAGCTTGTGTCTTCTTCGCATGAGTTGTTGGCTTTTGACAGACGTCCTAGTGAATATTTGGGGGTTCTTCCTCAGTTACCTATCTCGTTAGGTGGGAAGATTGTCCTTGTTGACGTTATAGTGGTGCAAGGCCTGTTATATTTCAATATGCTTCTCGGGCATGATTATGTATATGTTATGAACGTTGTGGTGTCTAATAACTTCTAGGTGATGCATTTCCCTCACAATGGAAGAATTGTCACTATCGACCAGTTGGCATCTGATAATCACCACCCTAATTCGCCGTTAGTTCATACTACCCCTTTATATGTTCCTAGTGTTCGGGTAGACTCTACCCCACCATGGGTTAATTATGTGGCATCTTATCCTCGATGTTCAATTGCTTCTGAGAAGGAACCTATGAAGTCATTTTTTCCCTCTCGAGACTTTGTATCAGCAATTGATCCATTGGTTTATCCAATGGGGGCATGGGAGCCCTTGTTTCCCCCTCTAGGTCTAAGTGATCTCGAGTCTCCTTCTGAGTCCGATCTCGTTGTTTGTAGATCCTCAAGCCCTTGTGCTTTTGATTCTTCATTGTTAGACTCTGCCAGTCCTACCCAGAGCCTCCATCGTCATATGGAGTATGGTCAGTTTACTTCACCCTTTGGGACTATCCACCCTCGTTTACGTGATTTCTCGGATTTTGAATTTCCTTCAGACGAAGCTATCCTTGAATCCATGACTATGAATTATATACCAAGGGAGGACTTAAACCATGGTTTGTGTTTTCTTCCCTTTTGGGAGACTTTCCAAGTTGACTATCGAAGAGACTCTTGGTCTGAGTCTGGCAGTGGGCTCTACCTGAACCGGTTTCATACTTGAGTCGTAGCCCCCAATGGGTCTTCTTTTAAGCCCTTTTCAGACCCTCTAAAAATGAAAATATTGTTGAGCGATCTTGTTGACCTTCACGCTTGCTAAACTAAAATTTGAAGTCATGTCTATCTGGCGGTAGTTTACCCCTTTTTTGGTCCATATGGTCAACTGTACGAACAAAGGTATACTCTAGGAGCTTCAGTTCCCTAGAAGAGTATTCTTAGGTATGCTTTTAACCCTTTTTCGGGCCTGAGGGACTAAATTTACGAAAAAGGAGCCCACATGGAATCCATAGTTAAGCTCTTTTTAGACTCCCTAAAATTGAAAAGATCGTCGAGTGACCTTATTCTTTCACACTCGTTAAATTAGTTCAGAAGAACATTCCTGACGGAGTCCATAGTTAAGATTTTTTCAGACTCCTTAAAAATGAAAAAATTGCCGAGTGATCTTGTCTTTCTCACACTCGTTAAAATGGTTTTGAATAGACCTATGGTCGGTGCTAGTTTACCCCTTTTTCAAGCCAACTAGACTATATTCGAAAAAGGTACCCCAGCGGAGTCTCCTTTTACATTTTTTCAGACTCTCTAAATATGAAAAACCTTTGTGCTTACCTTATCTGGGCTCGTTAAAATTACATCGAAGGACGTTACCATTGTGTGTCTTATTAATCGCGTTTGCATACCCGTGTCTTTGGACTAATGTCGGCTCCATGTTTCTCTCAACTAAACCATCTGAAGCATGCCTTATACGCAAGCCCTGTAGCACTTTGCCTCTGCGTCTTAACACCTTTGGCCCATGGAGGATTTTTCCCAAGTGTCCTTTTCCTGCATGTGTCCCTTTGCCCTGAGAATTCATGTGTTTCGTGCGCTTGGAACTAGTATGTCCGCGACACTCGATCCTCCTTTGTAACATAGCATTATTTTATTCTTTTTCAAGATTTCCAAAATTATTGAAAAAGACAAAAAAATCAAATATACCCCAAAAAGAGGAAGGAAAAAGTATTTTTCTTTTTTTGTTGGCAGCACAATGAGTCGCCCTTGGATAAAGCACTTATTTATGTTTGTTCATCAAAGATCTGGGATATAGTATGACCATAGGAAGCTATTCTCATAGAGTTGTTTCCTCCTTCATTTGGTTATTCTTTCAAACATATGGAGAATTGGTGTTGCCTCTGTTGATTAAGGTTGGTTGTCATTGATGTCAACCCTTGAAGAAAGACCCGTAGCACAAAGTTTTGGGTAATGGAACCAATAGTGTTTGATGTAAATATGACTCATTATTGTTTTGTAATGGTTGATAAGAAGTAAATATGGATGAACTCCAAAGTGGTCCCCTTATGGTGAAAGCCCTCACGAGAAGATGCTTTGTGGAGTAAGAGAACCCATGCTTAATTATGGAATAATGAGATGAAGGAAAGTGAATTTGTCAGGGA
>ML780769.1:3608-14881 GCA_009831015.1 Picea engelmannii | reverse complement strand
AACTAGGGGGTTGGAGCCTCCTTCCAGTTGCAGCTGGAAAACAAAGGAAGTTGGTGCTTCCAATGAATGTAATTCTTCAAGACATATAAGAAAAAGCATTCCGTGGTTTTCTCCCGATTTGGGTTTCCACGTAAAACACTGGTATACTGTTCATGTGTGTGATTGTTTATTTATTACTGCTCATTTTTGGATAATAATTCTACATTGATATAACATTTGAAGAAAAATGATTATAATTACGTTATTACTGATTCACCCCCCCTCTCAGTAATCCAACAGCCTCCTACATCGTCAACTTATGTCAATATCATGCTACCTGAATCTCATCATTTGTCGTGCTACTATCCAAGGGAATTTTTTACCAAGCTCGTGTCGACCTTTCTGTAGTTTGTCTCTTGTCCTCATGCCCGACCATCCTAAAATACCAATCAAAATCCTTGTTCAAAATAAATGAAGTTCTTTGTCTGATCACCGGGATCCTCTTGTCTATTCACAACGAGATGTCATACACTCATATTACACTCTTACCCGAGTTTTGAAGATCTCGAAGTTATTGCTTGAGCTCTAAAAGCATCATATCCAACCATCATATGACACTTAAACTTCTTGAAGATGGATACTATACATGTATATATTTTGATTTTGAGATATAGATCCGTTGTGTATTGCTCGTGGATACACTTTATATAGTTATATGACATGGATCTGCAGTGTATTTGATTGGCAGCCATGATTTTAGTTTTTTATCCCGAGAATGGGTATGCCCGCCTCGAAGAGACAAAATGTTATTTTGCAGATTGAAACTCCTAAATACTGGTCCATGGGCTCACTCACTTGGCACATTGATAAATATTGGTAAAGTATTTCGGCCATCAGATGTTGCTCTGGCCTCACACTTTAAGGGGCATCTGTTATAAGCCTAATTTGCACCCAGCCTGCATACCTGGCCTCAGGCCCTACTATTTGCCAATTTCTTGAGCCATGCTCTTCTAAAAAGACCTCTTTTTTGAGCCACATGTGCCCTGGCCTTCTACAGCCTGCGTATTCACACATCAATATGCCTGGAGGCCTTCTACAGCCCGCGTATACTGACAAAAGAATGGAAAATGGAAAGTTGTAGACGAGAAATAGAGTTTCGAGAAATTGCTAAAATTGTTTGACTGCCTATGGCTAGTCATTCAATCGGATAACTACCTATAAAACAAGGGGTAAGGGTCCCATTTGAAAAAGAAGAAGAATAGCATAGAAACTCTGCCCAAATTTATCTCCCCTTTGCCCCAATTTCCTGCAATTGTATTGTGAGGTTGAGTAGTTGGTGCGTTGTGAAGAGGAGCCCAGGACCAGGTTCGAGGAGCAGTGTCGACCACATATTGTAAGTTTACTCTTGTGAAGATTAATACAAAAATGAATACTTTTTTCGTCCCACCATATCATGTGCTCAAATTGTGTATTTATTTTATGATATTGTCACATCTCACCCAGCAATTAGTATATGAAATGCATGTTTGTAGCTCTTTGTTTTTCCATGTGTGAATGCAGGTTAGCTTTGGGAGGAGGCTTGCAGTCAAGGAGCGAGTGAAAGTGAAGGGATCGACATCAAATGAAGGATTTAAGGTAGAGTTACCTAATCTTGTTTGCACCTTTGTATTGCATGAATGTGGGGTTTTGTGTTGGGAGAATAGGAAAAAGTAGAGGCATTTAAATGGTCATTTTCTTCATGCATGATTAGATCCATTAAATGATAAGTCCGTAAGCGGGATTTCCCACTCACATCAATTATGCTCTTAGAAATACCCCTATGTTTTAATAAAAAAACATGTATGGTTATGTTGTAACTTAAGCTCATAATTATAAACCTTATGTTTTCTCTCAAAACACATGTAAATTGTTTTAACATTATATTGAGTGTGCATGGGAGAATTATTAAGACTAATTGTTAAATCATATCACGAGCTATGGTAGTTGACATAAAGTATATCATAATTAAAATGGGTGTATGCTCATGATTAACTAGCCTTTACACTTGTCGAGGCCTTAGTCTCTACTAGTGAACCCTTCGTACACAATTCAAGACAAGATTAAATTCAACCATTCCTTTCAAAGTCATTCTTTAATTCATGACAGTGGTTTGGTATGTAAATCATCCATCTTAATAAATTGAGGTCTGTTAGGATTGATCGCTACCGTTCAACAACTACAGATGTTAGCCAGATCTAAGGACAACTGATGGAAAGGTACATCTCAATACTTGCGAGGGTTAAAGTTTCAAAGGACCAAAAGGTTCGAGCTGATGACCCGATCCCTAATATTTGCGTCTTCTCTGTAGTAGAGCGTGCCTCTTAGTGTGAAGGAATTACTCCAGGTAGCCTTCTCCATTGTAAGTTTTTACCGTGCACATTTTTAATAAGCTAAGAGACCACTTCCTTCGAACCCATTACACTTGGTGTTTTTGCTAACATAGTTCTTCGCTTCAGGAATGCTCGTCTTCATTACATAGAGTGTTTGATTTGAGTGTTCAGTTTGGTTCATCTCTTCCTAAGGAGAATTCTTCTCGTACTGGAATACATGCATCCTCGTAGGCTCGAGACCCCGAGGTTTACATTGCTACTGTTGGTAATCCTTATCCATTTATAAGTTTTAATGTATTTAAGTCTATATTTCTTAGAGTTATATTTCGTTTACATTTAGAGGTTGAACTTCACTGTTTCTTCCTTGGGTTTTTAAAACAGGTTGTTGTGCGCATATTTCGTTGTTGGACTTATCCTAACCAACGTTCACAAAGTGATACCCTTGGTAAGTGTTTGAAACTCTCTGTGTTATTTGTAAATGTCTTTGTCACCAACTAGCTTAATGTGTTAACTTTTTTAGTTTTTATTGGCATGTACTTTGGATTATAATTTTCTCTTCCTCTTTCTTGATAAAATGGATTGGTTTCTACGTGCCCAGGTACGCATACCCTATTGTCTTCAGTGTTTTTAAAAAGGGTTTTATAATGGGTTTCAAGACTGATATGCCTTTGGGAATTTTCAAAATATTTTTATGAAAAAGGGGTTGGATTTCAACCCAAGATGGATTCGGATTCCTTTCTCGAATCGTTTTAGAAAGATATGTTTTGTGTAACAGAGTCTAGAGACTCTTTAAATCTGAAAATTGTGGTAATGTGGGTTTAATAATGTACAAGTTTGATTTATGAATATACTCTTAGGTTTATATGTGGAAAAATGTATATCATTGTCTTATCTATATGATTCAACCTTCTTTCATAATTTTATATAGCATGATTTATTTTGCACAGAAAGTCATGTTGTACATTATCAATTTCTTTTGCATGAAAAATATTGATATGCCCTATAAACGTTTATGTTGTATTAATCAGAATGAAAGGTTATGATATTATTTCTTCCTTCTGAATATACATATATGATACAGATGGATATCGGTGGCCACCCACCTTTTCCAACTGGCTCAAAACAGTTTTCTGACAATTTTGGCAATTTACTATTTTTAGCAGCTTTAACTTCCAGGGCCATTTTGAGGGCCTAAATGAAGGTTTTTCGGGATCGATATCCTCAATTATATCCAAAGGAATAATTGATCCCCCAAAATTAATCTCCTCGATGATACATTTCCAACGGGCTATCACATGCCTAAAACGGAAACCGTATGCAAAAGTTACGACCCCGGGAAGTTGATGTACTAACTTACCCAAACGGGGTCCACATGACTTTTGATGCTTCATCTCCTAGGGTTAGTTTTTTTTATGTCTAGGGTTTTTGGCATTCTTGATTATTGTAAAAAGGCCTTCAGAGCCTCATTGTAACCTTCTTCTTGCGAATGCACGCTGCCGTCACATCTCTTCTCAGAGATAAGCCGCCACCATTCTAGCAAGCTTGTTTCCATTGCATTTTACAGTTTCAGCTTATTTTGTTATTGAATAGAAAACCAATTTTACTGTATCTCTGTTATTTTGTGTTAAGCACCTGTTAATAATCTGTATTCATTTCGTTCTGCTCATAAAATCTGTATCAGTGGTATTAGAGCAGTCTGCTCCTTGTCGTCTTAATGCATGTCCCCAACGAGGTCGGAGTACAAAGAGTTGGGTCTCGAGCTTGTTTCTCTTGAGGAAAGAAGATTTCGCACGCCCAAGCGACCTCCCATGGTAGGATAAAAGAAAGATGACGGGACAGGAGATCCTTTCAAACTATTGATTGAGGAATCCCTCACGCAACAGAGGAACAAGATGATGGATAGTTTTGTGCAAATCCTTCGGCGACTAACAATAGGGGACGCATCTTCTTCGAACGGAGGCGCCGCCCCCTTCAAGGTAAAAATAAACTTTGATATTCATATATTTGAAGGTCATATAGACACAGATGTAGTAGACAAGTGGTTGAATCTACTAGAAGGGTATTTTTTTGTCCATAACTTTTCGAATAAAGAAAATATTACTTTTGCGCTCCTCAAAGCTGTTCCCCATGTCAAAGATTGGTGGGAAACTTTCTCCGAGCAAAAGGAAACAGAAGAAACCTCATTATTTTCAGTCATGGCCACCTAGGAATCCTTCAGGGATGCTATTAAGGAACAATACTACCCTGTCGAAAGTTATGATGACTTGTATACCAAATGGACCACACTGCGGCAAGAAAGAGACCAAGAAGTGCCAGATTTCACAAATATATTCCATACCTTGCGCAGCAAGTTGGGTATCAAATATTTGGAGCGACATCTAGTTCTCAAGTATCGCAGTGCTCTGAATAGATACATCCAAACCGAAATGGAATTTCTGGACAACTCATCCTTGGGCATGGCCTACCGATATGTCGTCAAAATCGAGCAGAAGCTCAAACAAAAGACACGGCAATTTGGGCCTGGGAACCCCTCACAACAAAAGCCAGGAAAGGGTGGCCCCAACCCACCAAACAAAGGATAGAGTAAATATGGATAGTATTAGGACAACTAGTCCAAGCCGCAAGCAAAGAAGGACACCGAAAAGACAAAGAAAGATACTAGGAAGTGGTGCGACTTCCATAAGAGCCCTTGGCATAACACTGCTGATTGTCGCTCAAAGCAGTCGATGGTGGTTGAAGTGAAAGCCTCTGAATCAGATGCAGATTATGACTCTGAGCCAGGAACAGAAAGGGGAAGATGGATCATTGACGCAGAACCCAGTGCCACCGTTGCTACCACCAAGCTCCAGCCTGGTTAACCAGACAAGCCAGAAGAAGGAGAGCGCCTCTTCCATTCACAGATGTGGGTAAAAGGCACCCCGCTACACTTCATCGTTGATAGTGGTAGCCATAAGAACCTCATCTTAGCAGAGGTCGTCAAGCAGTTGGCCCTGCCAACAACGCCGTACCCACAACCGTACACCATTGGATGGCTCCGTGTTAGTCTCCAATTTTGACCATATTTTTGCCTATATCATGGAAGATATACCCCCATTTCATATCCAGTATCATTTCATTTTGTCCTTACCATGAAACATTTTACATCATTTTGCCTTAAATGGGGCCATTTAAGGTATTCATATGATTCAAGTTATTTTTAATGTATTTTGATACTTTAAACTAGTATTGATACTAACGTGACATGAGTTAGGTACTTGTTTCCTTGAAACAAATTTATCAGTACCAGGTACCGGCTTGCACTTAGTGGAGATGTCAAAGACTTGCATGACATTGCCAGATTGGAATGACAGTCCAATTCATATGATTGATTGAGTCATAACACAATGTGATGACTCAGAACGAAATTGTAGAACTGTTTATTTTGATGCTTTATGATCCACGCTTCTTGACACTACGTGTCATGAAGCCGTGAAATTAGTTTCAACTAACTATGAGTCATTTACGGATCTAAGATTCATTTAGTTAAATGCACCAATGTTCAATACTATTTTGGGAAGGATCTATATAAACTCAGATCGCTCTCAAGAAACGTTGGTTATGATATACTATGTTATGCGATTTTTGATAATACAATTTGCTATGCGTTATATCATTTTCTATGAAATGATTTGACTTTGTTTATGAATTATGGAGCGTGAGGTATGAAATAGTTATGCATGGAATAATTTGAGTAGATCTGGTTCCATTTTAGGGCGATTACACCTCTTGGTTGGGCCCACCAACAGGTTCAACTCACTGTCTCTTTTCCACAGTATAGTTAGTTTATTTCTAGTTCTAGAATCTGCGTGTGAGTTAGTTTTTAATTTGAAGTTACTCTGCTAAATTATGGCTTAGTCATTTTTCATTTAGTTTGTTCTCAGCTTGATATTATCTTGTAGATCGTTGAATGTTGGAATGAGTTATTTACCATTGTATAATTTGAGGAATGAACCGAGTACCAATTAATCTTTCTCCTAGATTAGTCTAGATTTGTTTTGTTTTCCAGTTTCCAGTTTGATCATGATTTAAAGATAATTTGTGTTTAGACTTACTCTGTTTTGTTAGGATAGCTAGCTTATGGTCTGTTTAAAGGAAGCTTCCAGTACTTGTAGGGTAAAATAGGACATTTGTTAGTTTCACCTTTGCTAGATTTAGAACTGCTTGATACTTAGATTAAATAAGAGGTTTTTAAAAAAATGTTCTCTCTTTTATGGTTCAGATAGATATTTTGATGACTAGATGTTTAAGATAATGGTAGATAGCCTTGGGTGATTTCTTTAGATTAGGAATAGAAATTCATTTGCTTAAATTAGAACTGTTTCCATTTGATTAATTAGACAAGATATGATTAGTTTTAATATAATCATTAGGATTCAGTTTATAAGAGTAAGTTTATGTTTTCTTCTCAGAATAACCTTTAGGTAGGAGTTAGAATCTTATCAGCACATATAGTGTAGCAGCTCTAAGTTCACTTACCCTGGTTTGACAATTTAGTGTTTTCAGGTAATTAAAATCTTTAATACAATAGCCTGACATTTTTGGCGTCGTTGTCGGGGAGTTGTTTAGAAGGTAAGTTAGATAATTGATTTGGTTATTTTCTTAAATGTATTTGGTTTGGTGTGGTATGTTAGCAGGTTGACGAAATAGGAGCTATGAAACGAAGGGTGAGAACCGACACATCTGTTATCACAGGTTCCTCTGAAACCCAATCTTATTTTTTCTTTTATCTAGTATGTTTTCATGAGAAATAGAGATCATAGAGGTAGATTTAGGGGAAACTCAAAACAACAAAAAGAAGAAACCTCCACCCAAAAAGCAATAGAAACTAAGACTGGAACTCTGTCTAAGGAAACCATAGAGCAAAACTTAGAACCAGGAAACACCACATACCAACAAATTCAAATTCCTGGTGATCCAAACTCGGTTGACATAGTTAATCCAGAAGAAGTGCAAGCTATTTTCAGGAACCCTGACACTATAGTTTCACAAATAACAACTACAACTATTGAATCAAAGGTAATAGGATCCTCAAAAGAACCAATAGGAGATAGTAATTCTGTCAAAAAGAGTCCAGAGAGGTGGGATTTCACACCCTCAACAAAGAAAGATCAGATTGCATATACAATTTTTGGTGACCCTTTTAACATGGAAGAAAGAGGGAGAGAATTGGATAGAAGAGAGAGGGGAGAAATTCATGTTGAAAATGAAGAAGAAGAACAAGTAGAGACTGAGCTAAGACCAGAAACCACCTTTGGGTTTCCAATTTTGGATTTGGTCCAAAATGTCAATTTGAAAAATATCCCACCTTCGACACTACCAACCTTTTATGGGAAAAGTAGTGAAGACCCAGATGTCTTTCTTTTTGAGTTTGATATCCTGTGCAGGAGTTATAATTACCTCCAGGATGCACATAAGATGAAATTATTTCCTGCTACCCTAAAAGATTATGCATTACGTTGGTTCATGAGTTTAGGAGAGTACAACATTAGATCTTGGGAAGATATGAAGAATTTTTTTTTAAAGAAGTACCAAGACTATTGTAGACCCAAGGATTCTCAAAATGATATTTTTAAAATGCAACAACAAGATGAAGAAAGCCTTGAAGATTTCTTAGAAATATTTACATATACTCTTCAAAAATCCAAATATAATGATCTCCAAGATGAAGCAATCAAGACTCTTTTCTTAAAAGGGGTTTCAGATGAACACATTGACACTCTCAACTTAATGGCTTCATGAGACATTTATTAGAAAGACTTTGAAGCACTCAGTGAACTATGTAGAACTTACTCGAGAAGTAGGGGGAAAAAGGCAAAAAGTGTGAGAGAACCTGTCAACAAAAACACCAAAGTACCCACATCTGGTGGAGTTACTAGAATTGAACTGGGAAACCTCTTGGAAAATTTTAAAACAGACATTTTAGGAACGATCGGTTCTCAGTTAGACACTCTAAAGATTAAGAAAAAGAAGGAAGAGGAAAACCTTTTATTAAGCATATTCTGCCCAAAATGCAGAAAAAGGCATCCTTTACGGGAGTGTCCTTTGGACAATGTTTCTGTATGTGCAATTTGTACTGAAAATCATAAAACAAAAGATTGTCCATCCTTACTAGGATTGCAAACTATATTCAAGGGAGGGGAAGCTCTAGGGACTCCATCTACACCTAAGAGGCCTTGGAAACCTAGGAACTCGAATATATATCAAGAACCATCCCCACAACCTTCCGGCTACTATCCACCCTTCTCGCAACAACAACAACATCCATGGAACTGGCCAAATTGGCCTCCGCAAAATGCCCCTGCTCAACCTTGGTATCAGGGATGGAGAGAACATAATTATGGAAATAACAAACAACAACATGTGGTACCAATTCCCCAGAATCCATGTACTCAATACCCTCCAAACATGCATCAGCTACTGCATGGATTTACTCCACCTCCTTTACCACCTATTCAACAAATTCCTTAGCAGCCTCAGAGTCCACATCATCCCACCATATTACCCGCTCAACCCATTCTGAATCCTAATAACAGACCACCTCTCCCACTCCATAGTGTTGATTTTAAAAACTACCCAGCTTACACCATCAACCCCATTTCCATACAAGAAATACAATTGAGATCTACGAAAACTTTAAATAAAACTCAGCTTGTAACAAGAACATCACCAAAGGTAATTATCCAAGAACATGAAGAAGAACCTGTAGATGATTTATAAAACGGGGCATCTTTGAAAGATGTCATCATTCCAAAGAATAAAGTATCTGAATCACATCATAACCTACAAACTCAGGTTCCCCGAACACCTCCTTTTCCTGAGAGGTTGCTCATTGAAAAACCAATTGCTCAATCTGAGTTTGACATCATGAATGAACTAAAAAATGTCTATGTTAAGATTCCATTGTTATAAGCAATCAGAGATGTTCCAATCTACACCAATACCATTAAAGAACTTTGCATTAAGAAACCAGGTCGGAAACAGAAAGATCCCCCCATGATACACCTAGTAGGCCAATCATCGAATTGTATTTCTGAAGCTCCTAAGATTGTGAAGTATGCCAACCCCGGGAACCCAATAGTATCAGTTACTATCAACAATGTTTCTATTGGTAATACTTAGTCGACTTGGGTGCAACCATTAATATAATGACTATCAATACAATTGAACTATTACAATTAAGTCAATTCCTTCGTCCTACCCCTACAGTTCTTGAACTTGCTGATAGAACAACTATAAAACCTGTTGGGGTCCTCGATGACATTCTTGTTACATTAGCTTCGTGGGAATATCCTGTTGACTTCATGATTATTCATTCAAAGGATCCCATGAAAGGTCATCCAATCATTTTAGGGAGACCTTGGTTGGCTACGGCCAATGCTTTCATAGGATGTCGTGGTGGGGATATGTTCATCTCAAATGGCATTTCTTCATAGAAGCTTACTCTTTTTCCACCTGCTCAACCGGTTACAGAAGAATTATGGTGGCTAAAATGTCCCTATCATGAGAATGATGAGGAAGAACCTTTATTCTTTGTTGATGAATTTCACGCATTACAAGAACCAACAGAGGATGATATTTTAAGCCAATTTATTTTTGTGACAGAAAATGTCGAGTTTCCACAAACATATTTTCAATACGATCAATTTTTCAGAGAGGAATTTCAAGAACAAAGTTAGTCATTTTTCTCGTTTTCACCATCTATGGTTTTCACCATTAATGAGCATCCGGGGTCATATACCATTCCAGTAGAACTTAGCCCAAGAAAATGTCTATACATCAATTCTGAATTAAGTCTCAGCCAACAGGAACAGTTAACAAATCTTTTGAAAGAACACTCAGGGGCATTTGCATGGGAGTACACTGATATGACAGGAGTGCATCCTGACACCTGTATTCAACACATATATATCCAACCAGAGATAACACCAATAAGACAACCACAAAGGCGTATGAACCCAATCCTAAAAGATTTTGTGAAAGAAGAGTTACAGAAATTATTAAACGTAGGATTCATTTATCCAATTTCTGACAGCAAGTGGGTGTCACCCCTTGTTGTGGTACCTAAGAAAATGACAGGGAAATGGAGAATGTGTGTAGACTTTAGGGAGTTGAATAAGGCAACCCTGAAGGACTACTTTCCCTTTCCTTTTATAGATTAGGTTTTGGATACCTTGGCTGGAAAAAGATACTTTTCCTTTCTCGATGGATACAGTGGATACAATCAGATTCAAATTGCTCCTGAAGACCAGGACGAAACAACATTCACATGTCCTTGGGGCACTTATGCTTATAAAGTGCTACCTTTTGGACTATGCAATGCTCCTGCTACATTTCAGAGAGTAGTCCTTGGGATTTTTGCTGACTTAATTCATGATTGTGTGGAAGTGTACATGGACGACTTTACTGTTTATGGTAATACCTTCGAAGAAGCCATAAGTAATCTTGAGAAAGTCTTAATTCGCTGTCAAGAATCAAATTTATCCCTTAGTCATGAAAAATGTAAGATGTTATTAAATGAGGGAATAGTGTTGGGTCATCATTTGTCTGAAGAAGGAATTAAAGTTGATCCAGCTAAAATTGAAGTAATAGTTAAACTTTTCTCTCTGAAAAACCAAAAAGATGTGCAAAGTTTTTTGGGACATGTTGGATATTGTCGTCGATTTATTGAAAACTTTACAAAGATAGCCAGCCCCATGTTTAAACTATTAGCAAAGGATGTAGAATTTTGTTGGGATAAAAATTCTCAAAATGCTTTTGAAAATTTGAAAGCAAAATTGTCCATGGCACCTATTCTAAGAGGACCAAATTGGTCTCTTCCTTTCCATATTTCAACTGATGCCTCAGACACTGCTTTAGGAGGAGTGCTTGGACAAAAAGAAAACCAAC
>ML780768.1:1064836-1086133 GCA_009831015.1 Picea engelmannii | reverse complement strand
CCAGAGTTTGCTTATAACGACTTGCTTAATAGGAGCATAGGATAGAGTCCATTTCAAATTGTTTATGGCATGCAACCGAGAGGAATTTATGAGCTGAGGGATTCAAAACAAATTACAACTAGGAGTGCTAGTGCAGAAGATTTCGCAGAGGCGATGAAGGAACTTCATAGCCAGGTGAAGGAACGATTGTAGAGTTCGAACCAAGAATATAAACATAGAGCATATCAACACAGAAGACAACTTCAGTTTGAAGTTGGTGATTTGATCCTTGCACATTTGAGAAAGGAAAGGTTCCCGAGTGGAACATATAATAAACTGAAGATGAATAAAATCGAACCATGTAAGGTCTTGAAGAAATTTGGGGCGAATACATATACGATTGAATTACCCAATGGGATCAGAATTTATCTGATATTCAATGTCTCAGATTTGTACCCTTATAAAGATGAGGAAGCATAAGCAGGTAGTGAACAACCATAGATTCAGTGGACAAAACAAATGCTAGTTGTAGAAAAGCCGTAGATGGAGCGCATACTGGACAAAAGAGTTGGTAAGAGGACTAGGTGAAAGCAATACTTTGAATACTATTCAAGTGGAAGGGCCATCCAGTTGAAGATGCCAGCTGGGAGAATGAAGCAAAAATCCAGAAGCATGGACAGACCGTGCACGAGCTCATGGACAGGAGCCCATGAAAATTTTGAAGCGAGGGAGTATGATGCAGGAGCATCGCAAGGCGTGCAAGCATAGCCAGCAACGAGACAACACGGAGATAAGAGACAACTGGAAAAGCACCAAGCACATTTTTTGAAAATGTTTTGAAATATTAATGAAGTCATTAAGTGGAGGCATGCTTGTATTATTGTAAAAGGACCTTGAGCGATCCGCTCTGGTCCATAGTAGATAGGAGCCTTTATGTGTAATACATGTAGGTAGATAGAATTTAATGCTTATATTAGACAGTTTTAGAGTGCAAGACGGAAACAATATATAGACACCCTCATTGTATAGTAGAAAGATTATTATGTCAATAGAGAATAGAGCATAGAGAAGAGAGCAGAGAGCTGTAGTTGAAAACACCCATGTACAGAGATTTGAATTAATAGAAAGAGCTTCGATTCAAATTCATGGTGTCGTATTTGTTCTCTGTGTATGCATGTTGAATGTTATGTTCATGGATGTTTACTTTCTGTTATACATTTTCTTTATATGCTGTGTATATGATTTCATGCTTTGTGTTTGAAGTCTGAGAGAGAGTAAGGAATGAGTTTCAATTGTTTCTCTGCCCGAGTGAGAAAAATTCCTACAAGGAGTGCAGTGAAGTTTGTCCTCAAGGAGTGTGTTGAGAAAAGTCAGAGTTCATCTCTGAAATCTCAGGAGGGATAAAAATTTTTCTCATTCTCGCAGAAGTGCAAGTTGAGCACAGGAGCCGTGCAAGGTGTGCGCAGGCCAAGTAAAGTCTTAGAGTTTGTGAAATTGAGAAATTGTTGAAGGACTACTACTGCAGGGAGTGCGTAGAGTTGAAGGACTTCAATTCTTTGAAGTAATTGAAAGATTCACCGCAAGGAGTGCCTGCGGGAGTCTTCTTTAAGAATCAGAGTTGGAGAAAGCTCAGGAAGGATAGGGTATTCATAGTTATCGAAGAAAGGCACAGAAGGTTGGTGCCTTGAGGCATTGAAAGAAGGCATAGCAAGTTTTCTTTGCAGGTGGGTAATTTCCGCGGAGAAATATTTGGTTAAATTCGCAGGAATTGTCCAGGAAGAAACGGACGATCAGATTTCTTTGAGAAGAATTTGCGAAGTCACAAGAGACGTTAGATATTGCAGAGAAGCAAGTACGTTACGACGAGATTTCCTCAAGCGTAAGCTCAAAAGTAATCAGTGTCATAGGATCCAAGTCAGCCAGGGTCGTAGGATCCAAGTCATCCAGGGTCATTGGATCACTCACGAAATCTCATTTCGGGGGTTCGTGAGTTGAAGGGTTGAATTTTTTGCATCAAGGTTCGTGAAGTCGCGAAAGGCGAGTAGCGAAGTGGCGAGTGGATTAGAGTCATCCATCCGGGGAGGATAGGTGGCAGAGATATAGAGATCTCGTGAAATTGAAGGTTTGTGAGGTGAGAGCCCAAAGGTTGGGTACTCTAGGTTGAAAAAGGTGAAGTCCCGAAAGGGTGAGAAGTTCCGTTGTGGGACCGCGTATAAAAATTTGATAGTTTGATGCTTAGGTACATTGAGAAGTTTGGGATCTCGGCACTTCGGGTGTCGTGGTAGAAAGGAGACAACACTTTGGGGAGCGAAGTGGCGAAGTGCGAAGTGGAGCGTAAGGAATACGTGGCAGAATCGCAAGGTGGGCCCGTGGAATAGATAGGGACATGCATTGTTCATTGAAGGGAATCAACACCCCATTAACGTTTTGTGTCTCGGGGGTTCGTAAGATAAAGGGACGGAAGTCCATCCTTTCGAATTGCGAAGTGGAAAAAGGTTAGAAGCGCTAGTGGGAAGCCTAGCCGGAGGTCATGCAAGGAGGGCGCTGACAAAGGAAGGAGTTATACCCGTCTCGCAATCTCGGATATCGCGAGATTGAAAAGGAAGAGTCGAGAGTCTCGACTCACGAACTCACGAGAAGCGAGTTGTGACAAGTGCCTTTCAGTTTAGGCCTTGGTCATAGTCAATGGTCATGCGGAGAAGGGGGATCTTTAACCTAGTGCTGTTCGTGCCAGGGAAGCTTTCGAAAGGCCCTGTGGATCAAAAGAAAGCAGATTCAAATAGGGAATTGAAAGAGCCGATCTGGCTCAAAGGGAAATGAAGAACGATCCTTTAAGTGGATCCTCGACCTGAGGGCTGAGTGGGTCTGCACCAAGAAAGATGGAACTTGATGACTCTGTATTGATTATCGGGCTCTAAATAAAATCACAGTAAAAAACCGATACCCGATTCCTCGAATCGAGGACCTCCTTGATCAACTCACGAGCCAAATACTTCAATAAGATTGATCTGAATTTTGGCTACCACCAGGTCCCAATAGAACAGAAAGATGTATGGAAGACCACCTTCAAGTCAAAGGAAGGCCTTTTTGAATGGTTGGCCATGCCCTTTAGTTTGACAAATACTCCAACTACTTTCATGAGGATGATTCACTATATCCTGTGACCATTCAACAATACTTTTGTAGTAGTGTATTTGGATGACATTCTAATTTACAACAAGACTTGGGCTGAACACTTGCAACATATTCAGTAGGTTCTGCACACCCTGCGGCAGCACAAGCTATACGCCAACTTGGAAAAATGCTCCTTTGGCATGGATAGGGTCCATTAGTTGGGATACATCATTGATCAACATGGCATACATGTGGATCCAACCAAGATCCAAGTCATCTGTGACTGGATAGTCCCAACAACACTCATTGTACTTTAGATCTTCTTGGGCCTTTCCAATTTCTACCACAGGTTTGTGTTGGGATTCTCCCATATTGCATGGGCCCTCAGCCAAATAAACAGGGGTGGTGGTAAGGATAAATTTTCATGGGGTCAGTCCCAACAACAAGCGTTTGATGATTTGAAGCAACACTTGTGCTCAACCCCAGTACTTTCACTACCAGACCTGCAACATCCCTTTGAGATCGAGACAGATGCTTCAGACTATGCTGTGGGTACCATTCTCACTCAGCATGACCACCCTGTGGCCTATCATAGTGAGACACTGTCAGATACTGTCCGTAAGTACCCTACTTACGAAAAATAAATGTACTCCATTGTGCAAGACTGCCTCCAGTAGAGACATTACATTCTTGGGAAGGAGACAGTCATCCACATTGATCATAAGCCATTGCAGTTCATGCAGACATAGGGAAAATTGCATAATGACCACCATCAAAAGTGGTCCACATTCTTGCAACAATTCCACCTCAACATCAAGTATAAAATAGGAAGCACCAATCACGTTGCCGATTGCCTTAGCAGAGCACCGGTCACGGCACTCACCACGGTGCTAGACTCTTGCAACCATTAGACATCCGGATGCCCCCAACTCTATGAGACAGACCTTGACTTCACCACCACCTACCAAATGTTGGGTGCAAATGCAGTTATCGATAATTTCCATCTTCAGTATGGATTGTTGTGTTCTCTGGGCCATATCTATGTTCCATCAAGTGATAGGGAGAAGCTCATCTGGGAAGCCCACTACAGTTAGATGCCAGGACACTTCGGCGTCAAAAAGACAGTGGTGATGCTAAAAAAAAATTTCTATTGACCAAAACTTCAACAGGAGGTTAGCATGTATATTAGGTCCTGCACAACCTGCGCTATTGGCAAACCGACCACTAAGAAATAGGGCCTGTACACCCCTCTTCCTACTACTGAAAGGCTATGGGAATCCATCTCAATGGACTACATGTCGGGCCTCCTGTCCACCAAGCGGGGAAATGGATTTTTTTTTGGTTGTTGATCACTTTTCTAAGATGGCGATTCTAGTTTCTTGAAAGAAGAGCATCACAACAGAGGCCACTACCAAGCTCTTCTTTGAACGAGTTTGGGTATGTTTTGGAATCCCACAAACCACTGTCTCAGATCAGGATAGTCAATTTCTCATCACACTCTGGTTGAGCCTCTGGTCACTGCTGGACACCAAGCTCACCAAATCCACGGCCTTCCACCCCCAGACAGATGGCCAAACTGAGGTTGTAAATTGAATGATTGTGCATATCCTTCACATGTATAATTCAAAGAATCCTCACACATGGGATGAGAGACTTCCATATGTCCAACATAACTACAATCTATCCCTACATAGATCAACCGACGACAACCCCTTTCAGGTGGGGTTGGGATTCCAACCATTAGGTCCCATAGATGTTTCACTTCCCTTTGCGGTCACCTTGACTGACTCATCTCCTGCTCCAACTAAATCTGACAATGTCACCCAGTTCATTGAGCAGATCCAACAAATCTTCCAACAGGTTCAAGATATCCTACAAAAGTCCAATCACAAGTACAAATAGTTCCATGATCAACATTAGGTGCCACATAAGTTTCATGTGGGTGACAAAGTTTGGTTTCACTTGCAGAAAGAACGCCTTACATGACCCCATCAGAAGCTTCACCCACTCTATTATGGGCCTTACACTATCACCAAGGCCATGGTAGATAATTCTTTTGAGCTCAACGTTCCTCCTTTCCTTGGCCTGCACCTAGTGTTCAATGTGGATCTCCTTCGCCCTTATTTCCCACCATTATTGGACACCTCAGAAGTAGCAGAACAACTGACACCAAAAGAGATCAAACCTGACTGCATACAACATGCATACAATGATTATATTGTGGACACACAGATCAAGGGAACTCGACAACAAAGTATCCAACTTTATCGAGTCGTCAAAGCAGGGCAACTCCTACACCAAGGCAAGTGGCTCACCCAGGGCCAGATTCAACAGAAATTTCCTCATTTGATGGGGGACCTCAACATAATGGAGAACATTGCTTCCTAAAGAGGGAGGATTGATCCATATGGATATCGGTGGCCACCCACCTTTCCCAAATGGCTCAAAACAGTTTTCTCACAATTTTGGCAATTTACTATTTTTAGCAGTTTTAATTTTCGGGGCCATTTTGAGGGCCTAAATGAAGGTTTTTCAAGATAGAGCTTCTCAATGATATCCGAAGGCATGATTGATCCCCCAAAATGAATCTCCTTGATTCTACCTTTCAAACGGGTGATCACATGCCTAAAATGAAGATCGTATGCAAAAGTTACGACCCCAGGAAGTTGATGTACTAACTTACCCAAACGGGGCCCACATGACTTTTGGCGTTTCATCTCCTAGGGTTAGTTTTTTGGATGTCTAGGGTTTTTGGAATTATTGTTTATTGTGAAAAGGCCTTCAGAGCCTCATTGTAATCTTCTTCTTGTGAATGCGCGTAGCCGTCATATCTCTTCTCAGAGATAAGCTGCCACCATTCCAACAAGCTTGTTTCCGCTGCATTTTACAGTTTCAGTTTATTTCATTATTGAATAGAAAACTAGTTTTACTCTATCTCTGTTATTTTGTGTTAAGAACCTGTTAATAATCTGTATTCATTTCTTTATTCTCATAAAATCTGGATCAGTGGTATCATAGTGGTATGCTCCTTGTCATCTTAATGAAAATCCCCAACGAGGTCGGAGTACAAAGAGTTGGGTCTCAGGCTTGTTTCTCTTGAGGACAGAAGCTCTCGCACACCAAAGTGAAATCTCATGGAAGGAGAAAATAAATATGATGGGATAGGAGATCCTTTCAAACTAATGATTGAGGAATCCCTCACGCAACTAAGGAACACGATGATGGATAGTTTCACACAAATCCTTCGACGACTACCAACAGGTGACACATCTTCTTCGAATGGAGGCGTCGCCCCCTTCAAGGTACAAATAAACTTTGATATTCCTATATTTGAAGTTTAGATAGATGCAGATGCTGTAGACAAGTGGTTGAATCTACTAGAAGGGTATTTTTCTATCCATAACTTTTCGAATAGAGAAAATATTACTTTTGCGCTCCTCAAAGCCATTACCCATGTCAAAGATTGGTGGGAAACTTTCTGTGAGAAAAAAGAAATAGAGAAACCCTCATTATTTTCAGTCATGGTCACCTGGGAATCCTTCAGGGATTCTATTAAGGAACAATACTACCCTATCAGAAGTTATAACGACCTGTATACTAAATGGACCACACTGTAGCAAGAAAGAGACCAAGGAGTGCCAGATTTCACAAATATCTTCCATACCTTGCGCACCAAGCTGGGTATCAAATATTCAGAGCAAAATATGGTGCTCCAGTATCGCGATGCTTTGCATAGATACATCCAGACCGAAATGGAATTTCAAGACATCTCATCCTTGGGCGCGACCTATCAATATTCCATCAAAGTCAAGAAAAATCTCAAACAAAAGACACGACAATTTGGGCCTGGGAACCTCTCACAACAAAAGCTAGGGAAGGGCGGTCCCACCCCATAGAAAAAAGGATAGAGAAAATATGGACAGTATCAGGACAACCAGTCCAAGCCACAAGAAAATAAGGACACCAAAAAGACAAAGAAAGATACCAGGAAGTGGTGCAACTTCCATAAGAGCCCTTGGCATAACACTACTGACTGCCGCTCAAAGAAATCGCTGGTGGCCGAAGTGAAAGCCTTTGAATTAGATGCAGATTCTCACTCTGAGCCATAACTAGAAAGGGAAATACAGATCATTGATGTGGAACCTAGTGCCACCATTGCTACCACCGATCTCCAGACTGGTGAACCAGACGAGCCAGAAGAAGGAGAGTGCCTCTTCCATTCACAGATGTGGGTAAAAGACACCCACTACACTTCATCGTTGTTAGCAGTAGCTTGAAGAACCTCATCTGAGAAGAGGTCATCAAGTGGCTTTCCTTGCCAACAATACTGCACCCACAACCCTACACCATTGGATGGCTCTGCCAAGGAAGCGATCTCCGCGTCAGCCAACAGTGCCAACTGTCGTACAACATCAATCCCTTCAAAGATGAGGTATTGTGTGATGTTGCTCCTCTCAAAGTTTGTGATGTTCTTTTGGACCAACCTTATTTATGGAAACGTCATTTATATATGAGTCTAGGCCTCGTAGTGTTATTATTACTTTGAACTGGAAATTATATAGGATACCCGAGGCAGTCCCACCTAGTGCTATTTCCTTGATCTCTGCTAAGCAATGTAGGAAGGTCATCTCTCAGAAAGGGAAGTTTGGCTTCTTCATGATTTTCTATCAGAATAAGAGAAAGATCACAGACACATCCAGGGTCTCTGCGACCAACCTCTCCACACAACAGAAGAAAGTAGATAAGGTCGTGGAAGAATACTCGGATATCTTCTCTTCACCCACATGGGTACCTCTGCACTGCTAGGTAGGGCACCCCATCGATTTGACCCTCAATGCATCGTTGCCCAATGGGCCAGTATATTGCTTCTCTTTGTTAGAGAATGAGGAGATCAAGTGACAGATCCAAGAAATTCTCCACAAGGGGCACATCTGTCCCATCTCATCACCTTGCGGAAGCCCAATCATGCTGGTACAGAAAAAAGATGGAACCTGGTGACTCTGTATTGATTACCGGGCTTTGATTAAAATCACAGTCAGAAACCGGTACCCAATTCCATGAATCAACGAACTCCTTGATCCAATCACGAGGGACAAATACTTTAGTAAGATTGATATGAAGTGTGGCTACCACCAAGTCCCAATAGAACAAATAGATGTATGGAAGACCGCCTTCAAGTCAAAGGAAGGCCTTTTTGAATGGTTGGTCATGCCCGTTGGTTTGAAAAATGCTCCAACTACTTTCATGAGGATGATGGACGATATCCTGCAACCTTTCACTAATACTTTTGTAGTGGTGTATATGGATGACATTCTAAGTTACAATAAGACTTGGGCCGAACACTTGCAACATATTCAACAGGTTCTACACACCCTGCGGTAGCACAAGCTATACGCCAACTTCGAAAAATTCTCCTTCGGCATGGATAGGGTCCATTACCTAGGATACATCATTGATCAACATGGTGTACATGTGTATTCAACCAAGATCCAAGTCATTTGTGACTGGCCAGCCCCAACAAAAGTCACTGAGCTTCGGAGCTTCTTGGGCCTTGCCAATTTCTACCATAGGTCCGTGTTGGGATTATCCCATATTGCATGGGCCCTTAGCCAATTAAATAGGGGTGATGGTAAGGAAATATTTGCATGGGGTCGGTCCCAACAACAAGCATTTGATGATTTTAAGCAGCGCTTGTTCTCAGCCCCAATACTTTCACTACCAAACCTGCAACATCACTTTGAGATCGAGATAGATGCTTCAGACTATGCTATGGGCGCCGTTCTCACTTAGCACGACCACCCTGTGGCCTATCTTATTGAGACACTGTCTGTAAGTACCCTACTTATGACAAAGAAATATACTCCATTGTGAAAGCCTGCCGCCAGTCAGGGATGATTTTAGGGGCTAAATTTCGCTCATGGGCTAATTTTCCATGGTTTTTCCAAAAATGAGATTCGCTATTTTGAAAATCATTCGCCCAAATTCTATAGGATAAAATTATTTTACCTTAAAATTCGACAAAAGTTTATAAAATCTATATAAAATCCTTAGAAATTTGAATATTTTTACAAAAATATTGCCAATCATTTATAGTTGGCATATGAAGGATTAGTAAGATTCGCCAAGGTTTCTACATTTTAAAATAAATTTCCATCCTTAAAATCATCCCTACCGCCAGTGGAGATGTTACATTCTTGGGAAGGAGACAGTCATCCACACTGATCATAAGCCACTGTAGTTCATGCAGACACAGGGAAAATTGCAGAATGACCGCCATCAACAATGGTCCACATACTTGCAGCAATTCCACCTCAACATCAAGTATAAAATAGGAAGCACCAATCGCGTCGCTGATTGCCTCAGCAGACCTCTAGTCATGGAACTCACCATGGTGCTAGACTCTTGTGGCCATGAGACATTCGGATGGCCCCAACTCTATGGGACATACCCTAAATTCACCACCACCTACCAATTGTTGGGTGCAAATACAGTTGTCGACAATTTGCATCTTCAGGATGGGTTGTTGTGTCAGCTGGGCCATATTTGTGTTCCATCAAGTGAGCGAGTGAAATTGATATAGGAATCCCACTACAGTCGGGTGGCAGGACACTTCGGCGTCGAAAAGATAGTGGCGATGCTACAAAAACATTTATACTGGCCGAAACTTCGATAGGAGGTCAGCAAGTATATCAGGTCCTGCACTACCTGCGCTATTTCCAAACTGACCACTAAGGAACATGGCCTGTACACACCTCTTCCTACTACTGACAAGCCATGGGAATTCATCTCAATGGACTACATGTTGGGCCTCTCGTCCACCAAGTGGGGAAATGACTGTGTTTTTGTGGTTGTTGATCGCTTTTCTAAGATGGCGATTCTGGTTGCCTGGAAGAAGATAATCACAACAGAGGCCACTGCCAAGCTCTTCTTTGAATGAGTCTTGGTACATTTTGGAATCCCACAAACCATTCTCTCAGATCGGGATAGCCGATTTCTCAGCACATTCTAGTCGAGCCTCTGGTCACTACTGGACACCAACCTCACCAAATCCATGACCTTCCACCCCCAGATAGATGACCAAATCGTGGTTTTAAATCGAATGATTGTGAATATCCTTCGCATGTATAATTCAAAGCACCCTCGCACATGGGATGAGAGCCTTCCCTTTGTCCAACATAACTACAACCGAACCCTTCATAGCTTAATTGGCCAGAGACCCTTTCAGGTGGGGTTGGGATTCCAACCATTGGGTCCCATAGATGTTGCACTTCCCCTTGCGGTCACCTCGACTGACTCATCTCCTGCTCCAACTGAAGCTGACAAATCCACCCGATTCATTGAGTAGATCAAACACATCCACCAAAAGGTTCAGGATATCCTACAGAAGTCTAATGACAAGTACAAATAACGCCATGATCAACATCGGGTGCTACATAAGTTTCAGGTGGGCGACAAAGTTTGGTTGCACTTGCAGAAAGAATGCTTTATAGGACCCCATCAGAAGCTTCTCCCACTTCGTTATCGACTGTACACTATCACCAAGGCCGTGGGGGATAATTATTTTGAGCTCAACATTCCTCCTTTCCTTGGCCTGCACCCAGTGTTCAACGTGGATCTCCTTCGCCCTTATTTCCCATCATTATTGGACACCTCAGAAGTAGCAGAATAACTGACACCAAAAGAGCTCAACCCCGACTGCATAGAACAGGAATCCAATGATCAGATTGTGGACACAGATATCAATGGCACTCGACAACAAAGGATCCATCTTTATCGACTTGTCAAAGCAGGGTAGCTCCTGCACCAAGGCAAGTGGCTCACCCAGGGCCAAATTCAGCAGAAATTTCCTCATCTAATGGGGGACCTCAATGAAATGGATACCATTGATTCCTAAGGAGGGAGGATTGATCCATATGGATATTGGTGGCCACCCACCTTTAGCAGTTTTAACTTAAGGGGCCATTTTGAGGGCCTAAATGAAGGTTTTTCATGATCGAGCTTCTTAATGATAGCCAAAGGCATGATTGAGACCCCAAAATGAATCTCCTCAATAGTACCTTTCCAACGGGATATCACACGCCTAAAACATAGATCACATGCAAAAGTTATGACCCTAGGAAGTTGATGTACTAACTTACCCAAACAGGGCCCACATGACTTTTGGTGCTTCATCTCCTAGGGTTAGGTTTTTGGATGTCTAGGGTGTTTGAAATTCTTGTTTATTGTAAAAGGGCCTTCAGATCCTCATTGTAATATTCTTCTTGCGAATGCGTGCAACCGTCACATCTCTTCTCAGAGATAAGCCACCACCATTCCAACAAGCTTGTTTCCGCTGCATTTTACAGTTTCAACTTATTTCGTTATTGAATAGAAAACCAATTTTACTGTATCTCTGTTATTTTGTGTTAATCACCTATTAATAATTTGTATTCATTTTGTTCTTCTCATAAAATCCGGATCACCATCATTCTCCATAAGCTAGTCCAAAAGCCCCCAAGGAATCGAGTATCTCGATCCGAGACGATAGATGTGGGTAATCCAAAGTGAACCTAAATATGATGAAAGAAGAGATTAACATTCTGATCAGTAGTGATCTTCTTTTTACATGGCATCAAGATACACATCTTGCTGAACCTATCCACTACAACATACAAATAATCATGACCCCCTTTGGTCATGGGTAAAGCCCCTACAAAATCCATGGAGACACTTTTCGATGGATGGGATGGAACATGAAGTGGTGAGTATAGCCCCAGTTTTCTATTAGTGAGCTTACAATTAGAACACATCACACACCCCTTTACATATTTAGTTACAATTGATTTCATTGTAGGCTAGTGAAAAAACCTATGCAAATGAGCCATAGTTTTTCCTACCCCAAAATTCCCAGACACAAGAGACATATGAGCTTCTCATATTACATGGAATCGTTCACTTGTAGGAATACATGTCTTTCCAAGATGGTAGAGTAATTTTCCCTGCAGACAATAGTTCTCTACATGTGCACCAAGGGTTAGCCTTGCATATACTTCTTTAAAATATTCATCGATGGCATATTGTTCTACATAGATATCATGAGATAAAGAAGTATTCTTCAAAATAATAGAAGCAACAATAGGAGGTCTAGAAATCATATCATCTACCTTGTTACTTGTACCCTTTTTGTACTTGATTACCAAGTTAAATTGTTGTAGAAAACCCATCCACATGTAGTGTCGAGATTGTTGCAATTTGGTTTTTGCTTGAAGATACTATAAGGGTTGGTGATATGTATGTATGACTGTTTCATTCTCTAACAAGTAGTGCTTCCATTTCTTTACGTTCTAGACTAATGCATACAACAATTTATCATATGTAGGATAGTTAACAACAACTTGGTTAAAAGTTTCAGCGTGGTAATAGATAGGCTTCCGATATTGCATCAATATTGCACCCATGGCGTATCCGCTGGAATCTGTATCGATCTCAAAAGGATGTTGAATATTCAACAGTGCTAATACTGGTGTGGTATTGATCTTCCCCTTCAAAGTGTCAAAATATTTTTGTTTCTTTCCTTCCCACTGAAAAGTGTTGTTCACACTGGTTAAGGCATGCAAAGGAGCTGCTGTATAGGAGAAGTTGGGAATTAATCTCCTCCAATACTAGACTGCACCTAAGAAACTTCAGACTTCGGTTTCACTTTTTGGCTCAAGCCAATTTACAATTACATCAATTTTGGAAGGGTCAATTTTCAATTGTCCTCCTCCTACAATATGACCTAAGTACACAAGTGCAGTCTTCCCAAATTCACATTTAGAAAATTTTACATACATATTTTCCCTTTGCAAAGTATCCAATACTTGCTTTACATGCCTCACATGCTCACTCCAAGTCCCACTAAAAACAAGAATGTCATCTAAATATACAATCACAAATTCATATAGGAAAGCCTGAATACATCATTCATCACACACATGAAAGTTGTTGGAGCATTACAAAACCCAAATAACATAACTAACCACTCAAACAATCCATGTTTGGTTTTAAAGGCAGTTTTCCATGCATCCTGTTATGTGACTTTGTTTTGATGATATCCACTACACAAATCCAACTTAGTGAAATAGACAACATTCTTCAATTGATCAAGTAAATAATCTATGTGAGGAAGAGGGTATCAATTTTTCACCGTGATTTTATTTAAATCCCGATAATCGACACACATTTGCAATATTCCCTCCTTCTTTGGCACCATCATGATCGGAGAACCACAAGGAGATGAACTGGGTCTAATGACCCCTTGATCCAATAATCCCTGTACCTTCTTCTTGATCTCTGTCATCTCCATAACTGACATCCTGTACATGCCCACATTAGGAAGAGGAGAATCCTGTTGAAGATGTATCTCATGTTGGATTTTCCTCTTAGGAGGTAATCCATCTTGTTCCTAAAAAATATCATCATACTTGGAAACAATATCAATTAATTCCTTTTTATGAGATGGATCACACCCTTGGAAAGCATCGAATGTACCGATATATTTTTCTCTGATGACCATGGGTACATATCTCTTATTAGTGTTTATGAGTTTTTTCATTTGACCTGCACTAACAAGTGTTGTATTTACCCTCATGCTGTGAGCCCTAAAAATATATTCCACTCCCCCTTTATTAAGGTGGTATTTGTTCTCATGACGAAAGAAGACTGCTTTTCTATAAGAAAGATAAGGACTTCCCAACACTATGCCACATATATCAAGTGGTACATCCAAATCCACTTCATCAATCAATTTTGAAGCAATAGCAAATATGATCCTACATTGTTTGATGACATTAAGTTTTTCTTTATTACATATCCAACCAAGGGGATAAGGCTTCGGATGTGGTTTTGTTTCAAGACCTGTTTTCTTGACAAGTGCTTCAGATATTAAGTTTACTTGGGAACCCAGATCAAATAATGTATCTATCTTTGTATGTTTAGATAAAAATATTCTATGAAAAAACTCATTCCTCTTTCTTTCATATACATGAGATTCATCATTGGAACTTGAACTAGCATGAAGATAATCTTTACCTTGTACTCCAATCGCTATGATCTTTCCCTCATCTCCTGAATCAGAACCAATATCTTGTTGCATTGTAGCAATAGTCTTTGTCTTCCCCTTTCCACCGAACTGTTTCGGTTTCTTTTCTGGATGCAGTTTCCAACAATGTTCTTCATCATGACTGCTCTTCTTGCAATGAGTGCAAGATGGTTTTCCTCATTCTCTCATCATTGTAGCGGTCTGCTTGTCCTTCCTCTTAAAATTCTTAAAAGTCTTTTGTGTGAAATTGGAAGGTTTCTTTGTGGGATCTGTTAGCACTGAGAATCACCCTCAGATTGCAAGAGGATAAGCCTAGTACCCATCAAAAGGTTTGCAAATATAAATTAATGATTAAAGGTCAAATGGACAAAGCTCAACAGAAAAATGTTTTAACGCAAAAATCTAGGCTAGCATGCATAAGAAGATGAGGTTTTGATTAACTTCAGCCAATGGTTTAAGGATAAAGGTGAATAGAAGGAAGACTTATTTATTAAGGTGGATAGGTCTGCTATAAGCATAAGGCCTTCAAGCAACTAGGAGAATAAAAAATCAGTCACAAGAACTTCTTGAACTTAAAGTTTAAAACACTAAAAAACATTCATAGAAACATTATAACAAAACCGCAACATCTCATGTGGATCATCAAATCATGAGCATTTCATAAAAAGAAGAAAAAAAGATGATGAAAGGAAACTGACTTCCATTGATGAAAATGTCTCAAGTCTCATACATAACCTTGTGAACAGCTCTGTTTAATCAAAATATTACAAAAATGTGAGCTCTTCTCAACCATCTGACCCTCTCATATCATTTATATGATGTATTTATAATCAAAACATTAAACAAAAGCTAGGAGTGCGACCTGGCCTTCTTGTCCTAGGATTCTCCACAAAAATGCACAAGTCTAACATTTGTACCATCGGTTCTAACAAACTACTAAAATCAAGGATCCTGTTGGAAACCATTCAAACAAAAATGAATGACATGTCTTGCTTCTTGGGCACATCTTCTCCAGTGTCATGTGTCTTCTCTTGTCTATCCTCGCGTGTACTCTTTTCTGCACGCCTTTTCTCCCCTTCCAGAAGGTTCTCCACCTGTTTTGTTGCTTCTGTCAAAAGGAAACTTGGGTCAGTATGGGCCTGCAAGAAAACTTCCCTCTGTGGTAATTCAGGCTGACAGTTTTATGTCTCCTCGACCAAACCCTCCATGCTTCCATTTAAGGGGGGTAGTCAATTGTTCAAACACAAGTCCTTCTTTCATTAACTGATTTCTCCTTGGGATCATGATGAGGCTTATTATTTTAGGAAGGAGAGTTCTAGGTCATTTTGACATAATGAACTATCTCCACAACTTCCTCACTCTTCCCTCTAGTGATAGATTGGTTGTGGTCTACTAGCGTTTTGCTTCTCCTTGTGACTTTCCTTTGATGATTTGGCTTAATGCCCAACTTTGCTGCCACATGCTGCTCTCGGATTGGACCCTATATAAGAACATGACTGCAAAAGTTGTCAAGGGCAGTTTGGATCCACACTGCTCCAACTCCCGCAATCCACCACCAACTTCCACGTACCTCTCTAGCTATACTATGGTTTCGATTGTGGGACTGCTCTATGATTTTAACGCTCGAGCATGTTTTGCCTTTGCAATGAAGTGCGACTGTTGATCTTGTTGCAATATGTGATCTAGGTAACCCTGCTATCTTAGTGCCCCTGCTAAATTTTATCCGTCTGCCAACTCCAGAATCCTTTTAACCATGTTTAGATATGGCACCAATTTTGGTGTTTGAGAGCTTTGGATGTTGAACAAGAATACCTCCCAGAGGACAATCTACCAAACCTAACGTGGTGGCGTGTCAATGTGATGATGTGTCATGGAAAGAAGGGTGACATGTGTCACTTGAAAATAAGAAGATGATGTGCCCAAAGATGCCTGAATTGAGTGCCATGTGTCAGGGCCAGATGGATTCCACGTGTCTCTGATGGATGAGCCCCATGCGTCTCAAATGATGGATGCCACGCATCTCAACTGATGGCTGCCACATGCTTTAACACTTCAGGATTCAGGAGTTTTGGATTGTTAAGCATGAAGTTCTGCCGGAGTAGTACGAGCCTGGAGTGACGTGGTAGTCTGAAATGAATGCCATGTGTCCTTGACGTATGATTGTTGGTGCTTCAGCACTTCGGCACTTCAGGGCTTCTGTCTGGTTGTTAAGACTTGCACGACTTTGAAACTTTGAATGCACGAGAGCCTTTAATACTAACTGTACATTGGATCTCCGCCTTTGAAAATTTAACCTGTCCATTTGCTTGTATTTCAAGCCCGAAATGGACTGCTCTGAATGTTGCGTTTTGTGATCATGGTTGTTTCCTGTGCAAATAAAGGACTTGGATGACCTGTTATGAGCTCAATCAATGGAAAATAAGATGACCAGTAATTCAAACCAAATCCCAATATGTGTTCATCCTTTGAGAAAAATAGAAAAACTTTGTGCAAATATTCAGTCAAGAGAGACACTAAGGAAAGCCAAGTCATTGAACAAAAGGGAAATCGAATTTATCAACCAGAAGAGGAAAAATTTCTAGGAAGGCATGTGAAAAAGAGAGATACAGGGAAGGGGTGCAGACTTAGGTCTTAAAAACAACTACACGTGACACTTAACAACTTCATGTGATAACATTGGCTCCACAGGGGATGGCATGCTCCTTGTGAGCATCCAAGAACAAACAACTTCAATGTCTTATCTTAGGGCTATGGGGTCGCTTATTCAAACAGAAATAAAAATAAAAAGTGATATTTACAATGAATGGAAAGCCAATCATGGCTTAAGAAAAATATTTTTTCAGAAAGTTTCCATTGACAGGGCCACCAAAAACTTCGGAATCCTCCAAGTTCTGCAATTTATAAGTGTTATTTTAAAATACCTTAGAAATCTTGAAAGGACCAATCCACAAGGCTTCCAATTTACCATGTTTTCCTTTGTCTTGCTTAGGTGCATCCCACTTGAGTACTAGATCTCCTAGCTGAAAATCTTCTTTGCTTACCTTCTTGTCAGAGGCTTGTTTGATCTTTTGTTGATGGTCCTGTGCTTTTCCAAGTAGTTGTTCCTGAGTCTATTTTACGTCTACCAACTGTTGTATTCTCCTGACCATATCATTAGGTTCTCCTTGGTAGTCCTGGAGGAATTTTTCCATAGGCAAGACAAGCTGAGTAGGAAAGATAGCCTCAACCCCATATACAAGATGAAAAGGGGAAACACCAAGTGGCCTCTTTGTTGTAACTATATCATCCCATAAGGGAAATTTTAGCTTTGAGTCCCATACTTTCTTATTGTCTTTTAACAATTTCTTGATAATATTTATGAGGCTCTTATTAGAGGACTCTACTAAACCATTTCCTTGGGGGTCGTAAGAAGTAGAATGGACTAATCTAATACCATATTGTTCACAAAACTTGATCAATGGTTCAACTTTGAAGGAGGCAACATTGTCAATAACAATCCTACTTGGACAACCAAATCTTGACATGATATCCTCAAGAAAAATAATGGTTATCTTGTGGAAGGCATTCCTTGTAGGAATGAATTCTATCCACTTGGTGAAGTAATCAGTGGCAATCAAAATCAACCTATGCTAACCACTTGAAGCTGGATGGATTTCCCCAATGAAGTCAAGACCCCACTATTGAAAAGGTCCAGAAACCACCACATGATTCAAGGGAAAATATTTTTGCTGCTTCTTGCTAGAAAACTTTTGGCATTTGACACAAGCTCTAATCTTTGCACAAACATTAGTGAAAAGGATAGGCCAGAAATGCCTAGCTCTAAGGATATTATAGGCAGTGGTTCTCCAAAAATGATGGCCGCCACATAAACTGTCATGAAATTCAGTCATGCCCCTTTGGGCCTCCTTTGGATCTAGACATCTCAAAATAACTCCAAGAGGATCTTTCCAATACAAGACATAATCAAAGAGACAATATCTAATTGATTTAAGCTTCAAATATCTCACCTTGTTCTTATCTAAACCATCAGGAGGCTGCAACTTCTGTAGACAATATATGATGTCTTTATACCAGGTGCATTCTTCCAAATTTAGGATGACATGAGAGATTTTATCAGCAGACTCAGCATGGTGATTTTCTGAGTTTATATTCATGAAATTAACCCCTAAATCTTTGCAATTTGATTCAACTAGCAACCTAGCTAAACCTTGTCCTTTCACTAGTTGAGTGGGCTTCATTTCAAGGTCAAATTCCAGAATTTCAGCAATCCATTTTTTGCTCTTCCCATCTATGTTAGGCTAGATAAATATCTCTTTCATTGAGGCTGAAGGAACATATGAAACTATCTTTGAATGTAGAATATATAATTTGAAACCCTTGAGGGATTTGACCAAATAATAATCCTTCTTTTTCATGATATCATATCTCATTTCTGCATCCCTGAATGCTCTGTTGAAAAATGAAATAGGCTGCTCTAACCCATCTGTATATTTTTGTATCAAAACAACAACCAATGTGTCAAATGAGGCGAAGAAAAATATCAGAAACTCCTTGGAATAGTTAGGGATGATGAGCACAGGTGCTTTAGTCAAGGCCTTTTTGATCTGATCAAAATATTCTCAAGCTTCAGTAGTCCATTTCACCTCATTTCGTTTCCTAAGAATGGATGTAATGTACTTCACTAATTCAACAAATTTATAGATGAACCTTCTTAGAAAAGTGATTTTACCCAAGAAAGACTGAACTTATTTCTTAGATCTAGGAAAATATAAGGTATGGATGGCCTCTACTCTACTTGGATCAATTCTTACCCCTTCTGTTGATACAATGTGCCCCAATAACTTACCTTCCTTCATGGCAAACAAAGACTTCTTAGGATTGAGAGAGAGACCAAAATTTCTGCACTTCAAGAAGAGCTTTTCCAAATGATGATAATGCTCTTTATCATATTTTGAGAACACTGTAATGTCATCTAGATAAATGACTACAAATTTGTCCTTCTCCAAAATAAAGGAAATTTCCATGTCTCGTTGAAAATTTTCTCTTGCATTCATCAATCCAAAGGGAATTTTAGCATACGTGAATTTGCCCCAAGGAGTAGTGAAGGTTGTAGTCTCTCTATCTTTAGGAAAGACAAACATCTGATTGTAGCCAGAGAAGCCATCAATCATAGACATCCTAGTTGAACTAGTCACTCTGCAAATTGTGATCCATCTTTGGCAAGGGGTAATTATCTTTCTTGGAGCTTCTGTTGAAATTCTTGAAATCAACACATAATCTAATTTCCCTGTTTTTCTTCCTCACAAGCACCAAGTTAGCGACCCATTCTGAGTACCTCAAGGAATTATGATATTGGCATCCAACAACTTCTTCACTTCTTTTTCCATAATAGGCAACAACATGGGATTTATTTTTTTGAGTTTATTCCTAAAAGGCTTGGTCTCCTCTTTCAAAGGGATCTTATGTTCAATGATGTTTGTGTCATATGTTCTTAAATCCTCATATTTCCAAGAAAACACATCAACAAACACCTTTAAAAGATTAACATACTCAACTCTTTGTTCCTTTGACAACATGCTAGACAATTTAACATACTTTGGATCCTCCTCTGTACCTAAATTGCATTCAGTCGCATCAAGATTTTCAGTTGAACCTTTAACCTTTATAGCAACATCATTGCTTTCAAACAATCTCTCCAAGGGGACTAGTCCTTTTGGAATATGGTTACTAGGCAATTGAACAATATGATGGTCAATAATTTTATTTAGAAAAATATCAACATGAGAGATTTTTTCAGTATCATGATCTTGATCAATATGTAAGGAAAAAAGCTCATCCGTTGTCTCAAGGAATCTTTTTATCTCAATATCATCCTCAAAAACCTTCCAATTGTAGTGTCCCCAAGGCCGAGCCCCATTGCAAACCATGTTTTGAAAGGAATTGTAATTATGTTTTATAGGCTGGTGAGCCAATTTTTGTATAATTGGTAGGATTATGCGTTGTTAGGCCGAGGAGCCTAAGTGTTGAAGGCCAGGAGCTTGCTGATGTATTTGTATATATGCAGAATGATTAATAAAATATAAACACCGCTAGGTGTAGACCGACCACGATGAATGAGTGAAGGGGGACCGAGCATCCACAAAGTGGGCAAGGAATTAGGGGCTGGAGGTGGGAAAAAGAGGCTAAGTGTTGAGCCTAGAGGGCTTAAGCCTTGGGAATAATATTTTAATATTATTCCAAAAGATATGTGCATTATATGATTTAACCTAAGTCCTTTTTTAAAGGACATGTGATTTCCAAATGGTGGGAAGCACACACGTCACCGGAATGCATGCAGTCGCATGGGTGACAATGTTAACCTTGACCATGCAATAAAAGCCACGATGAGCTGTGTTGGGGGTTCCTCCTCGAGGGGACTCACAGACTGCCAGAAGGGAAGGAGTCTGACTCTTGCAGAAAAACCCTCGTACATACTCTGAACCGTCCGAACCTGCATTGAACCTTGCATGGATTGTCTGTCACGCATTCCCNGGGGGGGGGGGGTAGAGGGAGTTTGGGAATTGCCTGCAAAAATTAACACCATGAGACATGGCGGCCATTGTTGAGCTTGTTCTGAGAGGTCCGAGTCTATATTCCCGGTTGACTGTGGTGGTCATGCAGAGATGGGTTGCGCGTGAGTTGCTCTCCAGTGAAGGTGGTAATTGTGCCTGTGTGTGATCTCTCTCTAGGTGAGGGAGGTGGATGTTGTTGGAAGAGGTTTTTTCCAGAGAGTGTCCAACACCAGATTCAGGCTTTGAGACTTCATGATCCGGCCTGTTGCCAGGACCCAGAGAGGGATTTTAGCACCGATGGACTATGCGTGTGAAGGTGTATACTCCCGGGCGGAATAGGCATGTGGGGAATGAGAGTCTGGTAGTAGTGGGCGTAAGATGGCATCTTTGGGAAGAACCTTTCTAGGTATTTCTGTGTTGTTTTCCTGTAACCTTAGCCTAGCCTAGAATTCCTTGGCTTGGGGTGGAGCCCAGTCCCAGCTCGGGGGTGATCCACTGCTGAGTTGATGAGCAGTGTGGTCTAAGGCTGGGTGGTTCGTGGAAGGCCTGCACTTGGTTGGTGGATTTCACCACTGTTACAAGATAAGTGTTTAA
>ML780768.1:1043733-1057986 GCA_009831015.1 Picea engelmannii | reverse complement strand
GCATTACCTGCATCTATGACTGTACATAATGTGTTTCATGTTTCACTGCTTAATAAATATGTACCTGATGCTAATCATGTTATCGATTGGAATGTGATTCAGGTGGAACCAGAGGGTGTCCTGCAAGTGCATCCTGTGCGCATATTGGACAGGAAAAGCAAACAGCTCCGGAATTGAGCTATAGAACTTGTAAAGGTCCAGTGGACCAGGTACGGTCCTGAGGATGCGACATGGGAACATGCAGAGGTTATGCAGGTAGAGTACTTGCATCTTTTTGAAAATTTTGAAAGGCTTGTAAATGCTGTGTAAAGCTGCACTGAGGATAGTGCAAAAATAAGGGGAGGGGGATTGTAGTGTCCCCAAGGCCGAGCCCCGTTGCAAACCATGTTTTGAAAGGAATTGTAATTATGTTTTATAGGCTGGTGAGCCAAATTTTGTATAATTGGTAGGCTTATGTGTTGTTAGGCCAAGGAGCCTAAGTGTTGAAGGCCAGGAGCCTGCTGATGTATTTGTATATATGCAGAATGATTAATAAAATATAAACACCGCCAGGTGCAGACCGACCATGATGAATGAGTGAAGGGGGACCGAGCATCCATAGAGTGGGTAAGGAATTAGGGGCTGGAGGTTGGAAAAAGGGGCTAAGTGTTGAGCCTAGAGGGATTAAGCCTTGGGAATAATATTTTAATATTATTCCAAAAGATATGTGCATTATATGTTTGAACCTAAGTCATTTTTTAAAGGACATGTGATTTCCAAATGGTGGGAAGCACGCACGTCACCGGAACGCATGCAGTCGCATGGGTGACAATGTCAACCCTGACCATGCAATAAAAGCCGCGATGAGCTGTGTTGGGGGTTCCTCCTCCAGGGGACTCACGGACTACCAGAAGGGAAGGAGTCTGACTCTTGCAGAAAAACCCTCATACATACTCTGAACCGTCCGAACCTGCGTTGACCCTTGCGTGGATTGTCTGTCACACATTCCCGACACCAGAGCACGAGTCTATCCTGGGCAGGGGTAAGGGGAAACGGGATTTCTACCGGGGCGTGGGGGGGTAGAGGGAGTCTGGGAATTTCCTGCGAAAATTAACACTGTGAGACCTGGCGGCCATTGCTGAGCTTGTTCTGAGAGGTCTGAGTCTGTATTCCCGGTTGACTGTGGTGGTCATGCAGAGATGGGTTGCGCGTGAGTTTTTGTCCAGTGCAGGTGGTAATTGTGCCTGTGTGTGATCTCTCTCTAGGTGAGGGAGGTGGATGTTGTTGGAAGAGGTTTCTTCCAGAGAGTGTCCAACACCGGCTTCAGGCTCTGAGACTTCCTGATCTGGCCTATTGCCGAGACCCAGAGAGAGAGTTTAGCATCAATGGACTGTGTGTGTGAAGGTGTATACTCCCGGGCGGAATAGGCATGTGGGGAATGAGAGTCTGGTAGTAGTGGGCGTAAGATGGCATCTTTGGGAAGAACCTTTCCAGGTATTTCTGTGCTGTTTCCCTGTAACCTCAGCCTAGCCTAGAATTCCTTGCCTTGGGGTGGAGCTCAGTCCCAACTTGGGGGTGATCCACTGTTGAGTTGATGAGCAGTGTGGTCTAAGGCTGGGTGGTTCGTCGAAGGCCTGCACTTGGTTGGTGGATTTCACCACTGTTACAAGATAAGTGTTAACTATGTTTTATCCCATTTTATTAATATGTTTTGGTATCTCTGTGTATTAAAGTGATCATGCACTCTGCTGTGCATTTGGATTTATGTATGTGCCATGAATTATTTATGTTAAATGCCTCTTATGAGTACTCTGAGCTTAAATGTATTTCACTGCGTAAATGCACGTGATTAATTATGGATGAGAATGTGTTATTCTGCATAGTAACACCTACATGGTAGAATGGCCAAAAAGGGGGTGTTACACCAATGTTTGACATTGTCAGGTATAGAGAGTCTATACTTCACTTCCACATCATATTTGAGTTTAGGGGGCAAAGGAACTTTGAAATTACTTATTGAAACAACCAAGCAATTTTCCATAATTTTCTCCTCTCTTGGAACAAATGAGATATTAAAATCTAAGAAGAAACTATCAACAAGATCCCAAACATCATTTATGTAAGTCCTTAACTTGGGGTGTTTATCTTGACACAAAATTTTGACTTGATGAACAATTAATTCAACATCTCCAAACACTGTTAGCTCTTCAATATTCATGTCTTTAGAAGCCCTCAATCCCAAAACAATAGTCTCAGATCCTGCCACATTGTTTGTAGTTCAAATTCAAGCTTGTAAGACAAATATATGGTCTCTTGGGTAGGGGAAATAAAGACTACCCCAACACGAGCACCCTCCCTAGAAGAGGTTCCATCAAAAAACATCTTCCAAACATAGGTATTAGGATGATGATATTCACAAGAGGTAAGAGGTTGTTTTGTGATTTCAATAGGTGGTTGAGGAGCATTAGTGAGTTGCAATATACAAGATCCTAAATCAGTATCAACTGAAAAAATAGGGTGGTTGGTAGGATTTGCTTCATCACTAATGATGTAAGCTAGTTGTGCCTCCCTATAAAGCCTTCTATGTTCTCCCCCAAACATAGTAATGGTGGCATATGAAAGGCCCATCTGCAAAGCTCCCCTCAGTCTTTTGATCCAAGATCTTGACAAGAGAATCCCAAACTTAGGGGGGACATCAACCACCACAATATCCATGACCACACTTTTCATTGGAAATTGGAATAGGGTAACAACCAAGTCTTTAATAACCCCAAGATTCTTTACCTCCCTAGAATCAAATGAGTATAGGTCATGGTAGGTTTTTGTAATTTCCAACCCAAGCTCATCCATGACAGTTTTAGGCATGAGGTTATGAGATGCCCTTGAGTCCATCAAGTAGTTGTGCAACACTTTATCATGAATGTTTAATGATGTGTAGAAAGGAGGAGAAGAGTCATCCCTATCTTCTACCAAAGGTCCCAGGATGACTGCTAGTTTTTCATCTTGAAGTTTGATTGAATCTGTGGAATTAGATGAAGGTTTAGGTTGTATCATTTTGGAAAGATACCTTTTGAATTCCTCATTCTTAATTAGCTCCAAAAAAGGTACAAGAATTTTAATTTTTTGAATATCATTCTCAAAGATAAAGGATGATGGTGATTTCAAAATCTCCTTAACTTCTAGGGATAGGGCTCTTAGCCAATGCCTGGGGGTTTTGTGCATCTTTTTCTTTGCTGCTAGCTACCACGACCTTAGCATAATTTTCTTCTTTATTGGGATAATCAGAAGTGTCAGTCTTCCCCTCTTTCCTTTTTGATCTTAGATTGTATTTATTTGGATTGTCATTGGTTTTCTCCCCTTTACTCAATTCATTTAGTTGGTTTTCAATGAGAGACTCTTCATATGCAGATTGGGTTAAATGAGGAGATGAAGAGGTGCCACCAAAACAATGGATTTTAGAATCAATTTCTTCATCCTCTCCTTCTTCATCAACAACTAGGTTATTTTGGAGAGGGGCTTGGGCTTTTTGATCATCCCTATCCCTGTTCCTTTGATCTCTTTGGAGGACCCGAGGGGAATTATTTGATCTTCTGAAATTACATCTATTATCAACATTGTGTGTTCCTATAGTTATGTTTTCCTTCAAGCTTCAACTTCTCCATTTCAACAAAAAGTGATTTTACGAATTTTGTTAATTCATTAACTTGAGGGTGGGAAGTAGAGGAATCAGAGGTTGAAGCTTCAACCCTACCTTTTCTTTTGTCTCTATCAAAATTTTCCCTAAGTTTGTCAGCTGCCAATATATTAGATTCTATTTCTAAGGCTGCATCTTGCATATGAGCTAAAGAGATAGATCTTCTTTCTCTCAACATGAGGCAAAAATTAGGGTCAAAAGCACTGGCATAGGTAATCTTGACAAAGGTTTATGTAGGATTTATTTCAGTGGGAACCTTGTTGTACATTTTATTAAATCTTTTTGAGAAGTCTGAAACATATTCCCCCTCTTTTCTCTTAAGTGACCCAAATTCTGTAATATAATAAAGAAAATCCTTTTTATCCCCCCAATGCCTCAAGAAAGCATCATCCAAATCTTCAATCCCTGCAATAGATCCAGTAGTCAAACCCCTAACCCATTTCCTAGCCTAACCATCAAGGCTCTATACAAATATCCTCATCCATACATCCTCATTCTCAAAGTTAAGATTATCTGCATAATTATAAAAATATGCAAGGTGTTCTTATGCAATTATGTCTTCCTCCTCTGTGAACTTGGGCATGTACTTAAGGTAGTCTCCAGTTGGGAGAGCATTCATAGGAGGAGGTAAAACAAGAGGGGCATACCTAGCATCCGCTATGGAATCCATCCTATTTCTGGGAAGATTAGCACTTTCCATTGGGTTGTGAACTATAGGAGAACAAGGGGGAGAAGGATTTTTGACAAGTACAAAAACAACTTTGATAGGAGGAGGAGTAGGAAAGCCCAAAGTGGGAAAATATTATAAGCCCTATAGTCTAATCTACTTTACAATATCAAGATAGGAAAGGGTTTCAAAACTATCTTCTTTTAAATGAGGAATAAAAGAAGAGTATTCAAAAGGAAAATTTTCAAAACCCAAACTTCTATAAACTTCAACAGAGGGTAGAAGAGGTGAATTGGATATAGCTACTGGAGTTTTAAAAGTAGAATCAAGTAAATGACCAGAAGTACCTGGAACAACAACTACAAATCTTTCCTTTCTTGATAATCATCTCTGGGTCAACTTCAGGTGTTGCTAGAGGTAGATGTGGAGTAGACCTCGTGTGTCTGCCTTTGGGAGCCACAACTGAAATAGTGGAGTCACCATGTGCAAGATGCAATATTCAATGTACTGATTTCTAATGCACCTTCATAATCAATATTACTTTGTCATTCAATTGCAGAGAAATGTCTTCAATCCGTTCCCAAACAACGATGCAAAGAATGTTAGCACTGAGAATCACCCTCATATTGCAAGAGTATAAGCTCAATACCCATCAAAAGGTTTGCAAATATAAATTAATGATTAAAGGTCAAATGGACAAAGCTCAACATAAGAATGTTTTAACACATAAATCTGGGCTAGCATGCATAAGAAAATGAGGTTTTGATTAACTTCAATCGGTGTTTTGAGGATAAAGGTGAATAGAAGGAAGACTTAGTGAGGAAGGTGGATAGGTTTGCTCTAAGCATTAGGACTTCATGCAAATAGGAGAAGAAAAACTCTGTCACAAGAACTTCTTGAACTTAAAGTTTATAACACTGAAAAACATTCATAGCAACATTATAATCAAACCTCCATTATAAAAAAAACACAACATCTCATGTGGAGCATCCAATCATGAGCATTTCATAATAAGAAGAAACAAGATGATGAAAGGAAACTGAATTCCATTAATGAAAATGTCTCAAGTCTCATACATAAACAAAGAACAACTCTGTTTAATCAAAATATTACAAAAAAGGGAGCTCTGCTCAACCATCCAACCCTCTCATATCATTCATCTGATGTATTTATAATCAAAACAGTAGACGACAACTAGGAGTGCGAGTTGGCCTTCCTATCCCGGGATTCTCCACAAAAAGATAAAAGTCTAACATCTGTACCAACAGTTCTAACAAACTAATAAAATCAAGGATCCTGTTGGCAACCATTCAAAGAAAAATGAATAACATGTCTTGCTTCTTGGGCACATCTTCTCCAGTACCGTGTGTCTTCTCTTGTTTGTCCTCGCAGGTACTCTTTTCTGCACGTCTCTTCTCCCCTTCTGGAAGGTTCTCCACTTGTCTTGTTCCTTCTGTTAGAAGGAAACTCGGGTCAGCATGGGCTTGCAGGAAAAATTTCCCTCTGTGGTACTTTGGGCTGACAATTTTTTGTTTCCTTGGCTAGACCATCCATGATTCCATTTAAAGGGGTAGTCGATTTTTCAACCACCAGTCCTTCTTTCATTAACTGATTTCTCCTTAGGATCAGGATGATGCTTATTATTTCATCAATGAGAGATCTGATTCATTTTGACATAATGAACCCTCTTCTCAACTTCCTCACTCTTTCCTCTAGTGATAGATTGGTCTCAGTCTGCTAGCGCTCTGCTTCTCCTTGCGACTTTCCTTTGATGATTTGGCTTAACGCCTAGCTTTGCTTCCACGCGCTACTCTCAGATTGGACCTTATATAAGCACGTGATTGCAGAAGTTGTCAAGGGAGGTTTGGATCCACACCACTCCGACTCCCGCAATCCACCACCAACTGCCACATACCTCTCTAGATATACCATGGTTTCATTTGCGAGACCGCTCTAGGATTTTAACGTTCGATCTTGTTGCAATCTGCGATCTGGGTAACCCTTCTATCTTAGCCCCCCTGCTAAAGTTTATCCATCCACCAACTCCAAAATCCTTTTAACCATGTTTAGAGATGGCACCAATTTTGGCGTTTGGGAGCTTTGGATGATGAACAAGAATACCTCTTGGAAGACGATCTCCCGAACCTGACGTGGTGGCTTGATGTCATTGTGCTGACTTGTCATGGAAAGAAGGGTGACATGTGTCACTCGAAAATAAGCGGATGACATTCCCAAAGATGCCTGAACTGAGTGCCACGTGTCAGCGCTAGATGGATGCCATGTGTCTCTGATGAATGAGCACCACATGTCTCAACTGATGGCTGCCACGTGCTTTGACACTTCGGGCTTCGAGAGTTTTGGATTGTGAAGCATGAAGTTCTTTCAGAGTAGTACGGGCCCAGAGTGACATGGTAGTCTGAAATGAATGCCATGTGTCCTAGACGGATGAATGTCACGTGCTTCGCCACTTCGACACTTCGGGGCTTCTATCTGGTCGTTAAGCCTTGCGCGACTTTGAAACTCTGAATGCATGAGAGCCACTAATCTAAATTGTACATGGGATCTCTACCGTTGAAAAGTTCACCTGTTCGTTTGCTTATATTTCAAGCCCAAAATAGACTGCTCTGAATGCTGTGTTTTGTGCTCATGGTTGTTTCATGTGCAAACAAAAGACTTGGATGACCTGCTGTGAGCATAATCAATGGCAAACAAGGTGACCAGTAATTCGAACCAAATCTTTATATGTGTTTATCCTTCGAAAAATACAGAAAAAATTTGTGCAAATAGTCAGTCATGTGAGACACTAAGGAAAACCAAGTCATTGAACAAAAGGGAAACTAAATTTATCAACTAGAAGAGGAAAAATTTCTAGGAAGGCATGTGAAAAACAGAGAGACGGGGCAGGGGTGCAGACTTAGGTCTTAGCAACAACTACATGTGACACTTAACAACTTCATGTGATAACAAGATCTTCTTGAACATGTTTCAAGGTGAGTGGCTTGCACACAAACTTCGTCAAGACTAGTGGGGTTAAACAAGAGAAAAGTATGTCGAATATAACTTTGAAGTGCACAAATATACTTCATTAAAGTTTAATAAGAATCCAAAGGAATGTTCAATCCAAGAGCTTTCTTCCTAAATTCTTCTGTGAAACTTTGTACAATTTGTCCTTTACTTTGCCTTAAAGTTTGTCATTCCATCATTGCTTTATGTAAATACCTTAATGGATACAATTTATTCCTTATCACTGATTTAAATTTCGACCATGAGGAAATAATATTACCGCACTTACTTTTGTCCTGAAGCTTGCTCTCCCACCATAGGAGAGTGGTGCCTTCCAACTGAAGAGAATCTAGTTTCACTTTAACTTCCTCTTCATCAATATGCTGGACACGGTAATACACTTCAACCTGTCATATCCAATTATCTAGCTTTTCAGGATTAGCATCTCCATTAAACATAGGTAAATAAAATTTTACATGAAGCTTTAGTAATGGTTTCTTAAAAGAGGCTTTATGGATAGAATGATGAGATTGCTCAGAGGAAGAAGAACTAGAATTCAAAGGTGAAGACATAGGCTCATGAGGGTCTCCTCCAACCCCTTGGTTTACCGAAGCATCATGATCTGCATGTGCTTCCTTTTTCTTCCCTTTTTTCTTCATCCTCTTCTCGTAATCTCCATACATTCACTCAACCATTTCTGACATGCGATAAAAGACCATGTGAAAGTTTTTCTCCTGTTCATCACACTTGTCCTCTTCTGCCATTTTCTTCCTTCTGGATACACGACCAACTTCGGGATTAAACGTATTAAGAGTTCCTTTACCCTGCTTATGCTTGGCCCTAGTATGCATTCACACTCAATAATTCAAGTCAAAGATGATTTCTCTGATACCAATATGATCCGAGATCTTTTCATCGTGACTTATAAAGAATTGCATTAAATGAGATAGATTAAAGTGCACCATTAAAGAAGGGAAAAATAAAAAATGAAGAGACATAAGAATCAAATATGAACACAAGAACTTGACAACAAAGTTCTCCCCTAGTGGACTACGTCTTCGGGTCCTACTCTCAAATGGGTAGGCTCTTTCATTAACTCAACAAAAGAATTTGACAAATACATAAATATACCTCATTTTGAAATCAAGCTGCAGAAATAATGCTTAGATCAGAAAATAAACATCACCTCTGAATTCGTGGCATCGAATTACCCAAAAATGACTGTCTCCACGCCTAGATCTGGTTGTGGCACTCCCAGGCCCAAGAAGATTTTTGTCTTGGTTTTTGTGCCCTCTGCAACTTGCAATGTTGACAGACTTTGCCTCGTAATCCATGCCCATAGTCATACGGTTGCACCTCCTCCTTTCGGATGGGCAGAACTTGGCTTAAATAGAAAAATGGCGGATGGATAAACCAACGGGTTCCATTGGCGAGTTGGTTGTTGGAGCTATAATTAAAACGCTAATGTTGGGGGAGGTTCCGGGGTCAAATCCGCGAGCCTCCCTTTTGGGCCATTAGTTATAACCCCTGCTAAGTTTGGATACCGACTTTTATTGTTGGCAGATGTACTAGATATGATAGACCTCTGCCAGATTTGGCAGGGTCCGGCCTTATATATATTTTGATTTTTCGATTACGTTCCCTCCTTGGGCGTTTCGGGGGTGCCATGTGTTGCCTGCTGATTGGGACATGTGGCACCCGCTGATTGGTCCACCTGTTCACTGACGTCAATCCCCTTCAATCCTACATGACACGTGACACTTTCTGGGTGGTGCCACGTGGCATCCCCTGGGGGTGCCACGTGGCATTTTTCTACTGGTCCACATGGATCCATGAAAAGCCCATTGGCTGGTGAAATGTGGTAGCCTTTGGTGCTGCCATGTGGCATGTTGGCGTCAACAACCGTCATGTTGACGTTATCCTGCCATGTTAGTTGCTCACATCAGCATTACGGACGATTATGTGGCCCCTGTTGACTTGACCTATTTGACCACAACTTTGACCGTGAACATCTTCCAAACTGTAACTCCGTTTGACGATCTGTTTGCATCGTTAGAAATATTGCGACGTGCTCTTCACAATCATGCCATTTTTCACTGAGTTTTGGGAACTTTGAATTTTTGCCCTTTCTCTGTCTGCTGAAGCCATTCTGAGTGTTCTGAGTTGCGTCTGTGAGTTCTAAGCTGTTCTTTGCTTTCTATGGATTCTTTTTGGATCACCCATGCCCATTCAAGAAAAATGAGAAATATTCACACGTCTTATGAGAATCATTGGGTGTTAAAGACACTCTTTGGAGATTTTTAGCTTGATCGTGGTGGCACAGTGAGGTCAGTTAGGCATCCCATATTGTTTGCTTGATATACATCCTTCTCTACATCCAGTGTGTTGGTGATTTTCACTATCCCCACTCAACACTAATCTTTGATCTCAACATTCAAATCATGGTTTCTTTCTACAGTCCAAGGAAGGTCTCTAGCTAGGCGGGCTCAATTTTCCTCCCTCAATCATGTCTAATGCTCCATGACCCATACTTGTTTCTCAAAACCATCTAATGGTATCCATATTGTAACTCGAAGGAAAAATATCCCAAAGAGAGGTCATATGTGGTGGTTTTAGGACTCATTGATGGCTCATGAGCTTTGGAAACTACTTTTTAGGCCTAAAGCACAAGTTTCATCCCTTGAGTGTTGGTCTAGGACCTTGTTACCTAGAATCAACCTTTATGGTCTACGGCCCAATTTTCCTTTCTTTACCATGTCAAGGACCCCAATACCCATACTTAATACTAAAATCCTCCTAATATCAATGATATCCTCACTTGGAGGTGAAAGATATACTTGGCAAAATAATTCACTCTTCTTCAACATCCAAAAATTTTTGCTAATTTTTCTTTTTCCCTTTTGACATGAAACAATGATCAACCAAACATTTGTAACTTTTAGATCTTTTGACACTATCTAATCTAGGATTTTGACCTTAAAATTGGATTGATAGGCAATTCCTTCCAAAAGAAAAACATTCATGAATTCACATAATAACTCTATAGCCCCATACAAATGGATCCTGTCCTTTTCAGAGCGTGTATTTCTTAAGCATGTATCCAACGAGTCCAAAACTACCCATGAAATATGTTCATTTCTCCCTGAAGAATTATTTTTCCATTCAAACTCATTACCGATGTTGTGTTGCAGAGAGGCAAAAACGCTTCTCTTTCAAACACAAGCAAGGCCTCGTGATCACTTAGAGGCAAGAAATACGACTTAAGTATCCTTTCAAGTGAATGATAACATAAAATATTCTTTAGTCAACCTACTCTCAGATTTATGGTAGGCATCTTTAAGCAAAGAATAGGGCAGTGTTATCAAATCTTCCAAAAACCAATATGTTTTGAACCAATTCTGTCAGATACACGTATGGTTGGAAGTTTCCTTTAGGGTTTAAGGTATGTTGGAAAGGGATTTGATATTTGTAAACATTTATATATTCTAACTTTAAAATAAATTTAAGGAAACAATGCTTTAGTATTTAGGGTTGTCTGGGTAGTTTTATTGATATTATATCAACATATTGAGATGTAATTGTATCATTGTGTATAAAAAAAATGGAGACACCTAAATAATTTATTAGGCATTATGTAAGAGGGTAGGTTTCACCCGGCCAAATATCTTTGAGTTTTAAGCTATTAACCTTTCTTTACATTAAAAAAACAAACTCTTAACTACTAAAAAACAATATTAATATACTGATATGCTAATTTATTATTATAATCTGTTGTCAAAATACTAATATGCTAGTTTATTATTATAATTTGTTGTCACTAATTTAAATAATACATAATTTTCATTAATAATTTGAATACTATATTATTTTTCCCATAAAAACTTTAATAAAGAAAGAGAGGCACATATTCGAAATTTACTTCACTAAATAGCAAAGATTACCAATGCGTATAAGGTAATTCCCAGTTAGACAGTAGACATACCCAATGTGTCCAGGACACTACACACAAATGCTGATGTGTCTGGCCTGTTTAATGTATTAGTAGGATTTGACATTCTTATGTAAAGTTGGGATGGGTAATATCGGCGTATATTAGACTTCCATTGAGTAGTTTACCAGTTTTCTGGGAAGTGTCATCTTATATTGCAGTCTGAGGGAGGATAAATAGAAGCTCCACAGGTATTCTCACTTGTCTCTGATTATAATAAGTGGAACAACTGATTTTTTTTTTCTTAGTTTTAATTTCCTCTCGATTTTTATATATGTCACAAAATGATATTTGCAATTGATTCTAACACTAACTTAATTTCAGTTCAATTTTGGCTTTTTGAGGTAAGTTGATAATTTTGTAAGGAATTGTTTAATCATTAGATTTTTTGAACTTTTTCATTAGTGAAACAAATTTTAACGGATTTTGGATTTTGGTGAAACGACCATTTTCTGTTGTTTAAATTGCATTTTTAAATGTATAAATGAATTCATCATCTTGAAAAATCCTCAGAACACTTGAATAGATTCAATTACTCAAATCTAGAATTACAACAATTTTTGACCTGATTTGAAACAAAATTGATCTAAAAATATACCAGTAAAAACTGTTAAGGAAAATACCTAATTACATACTTAACTAGTTAGTTAGTTTACAGTTACAGGAGTTGGTAACTCTGTAAAGTCTTGTAACCATATTGTGTAACTACACATGTTCATATTAATAGAATACACATCAATAGTGTAGTGTGTTGCATCAAATCTATCTCTGCTTAATCTTTTCATGGTATCAGAGCGAATCTGGGCCTTACTCCATCATTGGAGGGCCCAGAGGCCAAGGGTTATGATTATGAAAGTCTCGAGAGAAGAGGAATCGATAGTGAAATTGTCTCTGTACAACAGAATTGGAGTGAGAATGTGCAACGAAGGAGTTTTGAAGATGCTGCAAATAGATCTCTGCGTAAAATTGCATGAAAAAATCAGAGGAAAGAGTTGTGGAGAAAACTGGTAGGCCGAGAGTGTTGATAAAAAACTGTAGAATTCCTGTTGTTTAATTTTGTTGGAAAAATACTATATACGTCGTGTTTGAAATGGTGGAAGTTTAAATGGAGAGTGGATCCATTGTTGTCGAAAGCATTTAGATGGTTTGAGGAGAACGAAGCCCCGTAACAAAGGACAAGCCGAGTGGCCTGAGAAAGATGTGGTCACGGAGGTAGAACTGTTTGTTGACGTAAAGACCGAGCAAGTGCTATTCTGTTTGTTGACATAAAGGCTGAACAAGTGCGATTTGGACTTCATTAAAACTCAGAGAAAAAGGGCATCCGCAGCAGAAAATAGCGGATCAAGGATAGCCGAAATTTTAGAGTGAATTAGAACCCCTAAAGAAAGGGTAGAATCTTGAGAACCGTAAGCATTATTTAAAAGAAGGATAAATGAAGTGTTTTATATTTAATCTAAAAGAGGTTGTTTAAAAGCAAGTGGTTTATTTTAAATTTTAATTTCAAAGGCCTTGTGATTTATTTTTGGCTTTGGTAAAGAGACATCAAGAAGTGAGTCAAGAATTAAAAGTTTATGCAAAGGTGAGGTGAAAAAGTAATGTATGGGAAATATTCATTTGGAAAATTAAAAAAAACGAAAATATGTTGATGAAGGGTTTATTAGAATTTAAGTTTTTTTATATCTTGAAATTTGAAATATAAAAAAGTATTGAGCTTAGCTAATTCAATACAGATGTAGTTATTTTGTTAGAATTAGCTACTCTAACAAATGACAAGGAGAATATGGAAATCCAAGACGAAGGTAAATTCAAGAGAAAGAGGAAAAACAAATGTGAAGCATCAAAGTCGATAGATGAAGAAGAGTTTTCATGGAGCAAATAGTCTATAAGAAAGGCTTTCACGGAGGAGCAAATAGTCTATAAGAAAGGCTTTCACGGAGGAAGCAACAAGACAAGAGTATTGCCTCTTCTATTGTTGAAGAGAAAGTATCGGAGTCGTCATGGAGCAAATAGTCTACAAGAAGAAAGTATCGGAGTCGTCATGGAGCAAATAGTCTACAAGAAAACAATCGAGGCTTTCATGGAGGAAGCCTCAAGACAAGAGTATTGCCTCTTCTATTGTTGAAGAGAAAGTATCGGAGTCGTCATGGAGCAAATAGTCTACAAGAAGAAAGTATTGGAGTCGTCATGAAGCAAATAGTCTACAAGAAAGAAAATCGAGGCTTTCATAGAGGAAGAAAGAAAGAAAATCGAGGCTTTCATGGAGTATTGCCTCTTCTATCCTTGAAGGGAAAGAATCGTTATTGCCTTTTCTATTGTTGAAGAGCAAGAATTATTGACACTGAGCCATTTTATGGACAACGTTTTCGCACTATTGAGCAGTAAGCAGTAAAAACTGCATGAAGAAATTCACAAAGAAGAAAAATGGGCAAAGACATGCAACAAAATATAACTAAATTTTTTGTTTTTTCATTCATCAACAAATACATAAGAAATGAATTGTTGTAATTTGAGGGGTGCATTTTTTGTTGTACCCAATGTTATCTCCCAAAATCACACTGTCATTTTGGGTGATAGAATGGGTAAATTTTTTTATTTCTGTGAGTTTTGGCCTTCAAAATTCGAAATCTCAGCTTTCGACAGTTTAGCTTGTCTGTTTTTCTCTAGTTAACTGCTGAAACAGGTTGTTTTCGGTAGCTAAGGCAGTCTGTCAGAATGACCTTAACTGCCGAAAATGTTTCCATGTGTAAAAATAAAAAAACCTTTTCCTCTTGCATACGCTAAATGTCCACCTACAGGTCAATTGGCGAACCAATAAATTCTAGTCAAGTCACAAAGCTTAGCGTACCCAGCCATGAGCCATTTCACGAGATAAGCCACATAACAGTTATAAGTCGACAACACCAAGCCAAAGGCACGCATAGT
>ML780768.1:1002951-1020522 GCA_009831015.1 Picea engelmannii | reverse complement strand
ATGGGGGAACTTCTTATTACCCCCCACCCCCTTATCAACAACCATATCCTGTTGCTATACCTCCACCCATTAGTGGACCACCAACATCACCTCCCACACATCCACCTGTTCCCACAAACAGTGGTACCCCCTCAATGTCATCTTATAGTACTAGTGAAAGCACGCAACCTTCCTATGTACCTTATGGAACGGTACCACCACAAAATCCATACTTCCCGTTTCCTGGTCCTCCACAACCCATGGCTCCCCCACACCCACATGCGGGGGTAAATTTCGTTCAACCATTTGCTGCTCAACAATACCAAAATTTCAAACAGTTGAATACCGCCAACCCTTCGAACAATTCCAAGAAGAAAGGATGGAACAGGAATAACAACAACCCTAGTCAAGGCGGGAATCAACCCCCACATCATCAACCCACTGGGGGAAACCAGAACCATGGGAACCAAAACCCCCAGGGGGGCAATAACAACAAACGCCAAGGGAGGAATAATGTTAAAACCATCCACCCTTGTGCTCTTTGTGGCGTTTTCGGTCACTACACTCACCATTTCCCCCAGATCGCTGATTTTAAAAGGTTGAAAGACTCTGGGAGCATTCCCCCTTCCCCAGCACAACCTGCTCCTCAGCAGGCACAACAAAAATACGCGCAACAACCCCCTCCCGCCGTGCTGCAAAACCCTATCCCACATCAAGGGGTGATAAACACCCAATAGGACACGCAGCATCCCCCACCTCAGGTGGGCCGATACCAGAATCCCAACAATCCAGCAGTGCGAACGATTCTCCTCACCAGTGAGGAGGAAATTCTTCTGCAAACATGCAATCGTCAGTATCAAACACCAACTGAGTCTACTCCTCTCTCTTCTGAGACAAACCCTACGCCAACGGGACCCCCGTTGGTGATCCTTCGCCCTTCCGTCGAACCACCATTATGCATTCCTCGCATCCCGTTGCGCAGGAATGTCCACAACCCACAGGCTAGGGCCGCTCATAACTACAACTTGGTAGATGACTTAGCACAATCCTCGGCCTCCATGTCAGTATTGGAAGTCCTCCAGACTTGTCCTACACAACGAAAATCTATACTTTCCGCTTTGGGGGCAGTCGACCCTACTGATACTCGATTCATCACCTTTGAACTTGATAGCTGTGAACCTCATCTTCCTGCTTTGGTCGCTATTCAAATACTAGTAAAAATACGGAACATCACTGTCCATCGGTGTATCATCGATGAGGGTGCATCTACATGCATCATGTCCAAAACAGTATGGCAGAAACTTGGTTCCCCGTAACTCATACCCTCCGCCATCGCATTACGAGCTTATGACGGACGACCATTATCTCCCGAAGGGCTCTTTCAAAATGTCCCCATTGAACTCGGGGGCAAGACTATCCTCATTGACATTGAAGTTATCGATGCTCAACTCGATTACAATATCTTGTTTGGACGTAGCTACATGTATGCTATGAAGGCAGTGGCATCATCCATCTTTCGGACAATCATGTTCCCCCACAATGGAAAGATTGTGACCATTGACCAAGTCTCGCATTACGAGCCTAACCCATCTGCCAATCTCGATAACATTATTCCTCTCATTCACATCAACAAAGACGCATATCCACTCATCGAGATGGGTCCTGGTATTTTCAAAGATCCATCCTTTTTAGGGACGTACCATGGAGCACCACCACTCCCCCCTAATCACGTATGCGTCGTATCCTCTAACGGAACTCACACAGAGGATGCCCATCCTCCTCAGGAGGCTTCAGTCATTCCTGACGTCTCAACAATCGCAACATCACTCCCACAGGAGCCTCCTGCGAACTCATTGACCCCCACAGTCCACGAATCCACACCCCCTTAGGGGCCTAGTCCCATTTGGGAGACAGTTCCCTGACCCCTCACTCAAATTCCCTTCTTTTACCCTCCACCCGGTATAGAAGCTTTCCAAGTAGCTGCAATGCTCACACTACCCAATATGGTGTTAGCAATCCCAGTGTGGTATTTACATCCACCTGAGATGGTCCCTCGCCCACAGGAAGGCCTCCCCATGACAATTCCTGTCCTCACCCCCACTACCCCCATACTCCCTACCCCCCCTGCTACAGCTGGGGGTAGGCGAAAGAAGAAGGAGCCCACAACTCCACTTACTCCGCGCATTCCACCACCTTGCGCATTATGTGAGAAATAGGGTCACCAAACCAACAACTGCCCATCACTCCCAGAATTACGAAATTTGATTCCCATCAATCAAATTCCCACATCACCCGTCACTACTGCTACCACCACACCAACCAGTAGTAAAGGGTTGAGAACTAAATTCGTGTGTGCTATCTGTTCCGAATATGTCCATTACACTCATAATTTCCCCGCACTTCCACGTTTCCAGCAGACATTAACTACAGTACGCCATAATTTCCAGAACAACCCACGCCTTGCTACGTCCTCTTCAAACATCACCGACATTCGCTATGTCACCACTACAGTCAATGAACGTATGAGATGCCCTTGTTCTCTCTGCGATTCATTAGCTCACTTTACATACCAGTGTCCAATAATCCTCGCATACAGACAACGTCAATTGACCCTGCGTCACCAACTCGCAGCGGCGGTAATTGACCTTACCTCGCCACTCGAGGATTTTCATGTCATTTCCCCTGAACCCGAGGCACTCCCAACGCCTCCTTGGTTCTTAGATGGCGTATCTGAGGATTTACCCCGTAACCCACCCAACTCTCCTGTTCATTTCCCTGTGGACACTATCCACCCAACCACCACGAGTACCCCTCAGTGCTTCAACATATGGTTCATGAGGAGTGAACCCTCATCATCTTCTCGCACCACTCCCCTTGCTTCCCCAGCAGGGGGCAATCACACTAGAGCTAAGATCACTCCTTACGACCCCTTATATTCCCGTCGTTTCCAATGCGACGAGGAAATACTGGAAGAGCTACACCGCCCAGACTTTCCCTGGGACGCACTACATCATCGTGCCCTCTTCCTTCCACAGGAAACCCTCATGCCTCCTAACCAAAACCCCATTTACGCGGTCGAAACCAAAGATTTTATCCCATCCAGGCCTATCGATTGGTTCAACAATCCCATTCCTACCCCTGATGCCTTTGAAGAAGGTAATCTGGCTAACATTTCCCCCACCATAAAAATCGACATTTCCATTACAAATAGCGTTATCGAAGAAATCATCATTGGAGCTGCGTGCACTCCTCGGGAAATCGCCGCATATAAAACCCTCTTCCAGGAATACAGAGATATTGTCGCTGGTCATACACAGAGATGCCTAGCCTAGACCCATCTATTGTCAAACATCACATCGACACCTGGCCTGACATCACACCAGTTCGCCAGAAACAACGACCGCTACACCCAGCCAAAGCTGCGGCTATCAAAGCCGAAATCGACAAATTACGTACGGCCAGGTTTATTTACCCCATTGCTTACACTTCATGGGTTTCCAACCCTGTACCCGTCGACAAAAAATAGGGCACCATTCGCGTTTGCACCGACTTTCGCGATCTCAATAACGCATGTCCAAAAGACAATTTTCCAACGCCCTTTATTGATCAAATTATCAATGATTGTGCCAACCACGAGGCTCTTTCCTTTATGGACGGATTCTCTGGCTATAACCAAATTCAAATTCACCCAGCCAATCAACACAAAACTGCATTCATTACCCCGTGGGGTACATTTTCATATCGTGTCATGCCCTTCGGCCTCAAAAACGCCGGCGCAACCTTCCAGTGCGCGATGACATACATCTTTCACGATCTGGCTAAGATCATCCTCGCCTACTTAGACGACCTCACTGCTCGATCTAAGAGGCGCACCCAACACCTCGATGATTTACGAATCATCTTTCAACGGTGTCGTCAGTATAACATCCGCTTGAACCCTCTCAAGTGTGTGTTCTGTGTCACCGCAGGGCGCCTTCTTAGTTTTATCATTTCCCAAAATGGTATTACCGTGGACCCCCTTAAAGTCAACGCTATCACCGAAATTCCACCTCCTCGAAATTTACGACAACTGCAGAGTCTACAGGGAAAAGCTAACTTCCTTAGACGCTTTGTTCCTTATTATGCCATACGTGCACATGCTTTCCTCCGCTTACTACGTCACAAGATCCCCTTTCACTAGGACGACTATGCCCAACAGTCGTTTGACGATCTTAAAGCAGCGCTTTCCAATGCACCCTTGATTAGTGCACCTGACTACAATCGCGACTACATCCTCTACGTATCAGCATCAGCTATATCAGTAGTCGGCGTCCTCGTCCAGCTCGGAGATGACAATCGTGAACATGTCATTTACTACGTTAGTAAGAACCTCTCAGGGCCACCCTTGAAGTATAAACACGAAGAGAAACTTTCTCTTGCAGTTGTCCTTGCAGTCCAGAAATTGTGCCATTACATTCTGCTTCGCACCACCAAGGTCGTCGCAGATTCCAACCCTATGCAATACTTGCTCACTCGTTGCCAAGTTAACGGAAAATTCGCTCGATGGATCGTTATCCTTCAGGAGTATGACCTCAAGTTCTCAACACCTAAGAGTAAGAAGGCCCTCGTCCTCGCCGAACTTGTCATGGCTCTTCCCTCCGACACCACCAGTCCCCCCGTCAACACCGACTTTCCTGACGAACATCTCTTTTACATCGCCTCAGATGATCCTTGGTATGGCAACCTCCTCGTCTACCTACGAACTCAAAAGTTCGGTAACCATCTATCATGAGATGATCATCGACGTATTTGCCAGCAGGCCCCCTGCTACCTCCTCATCAGAGACATCCTATATTGGCGGGGCATCGACACCATTCTTCGTCGTTGCCTGACTATTGATGAGGCCGACAGAGTCTTAAATGACTGCCATAGCGATGCTTGTGGGGGCCACCTTTTGGGTATATCCACGACTCAGAAGATTATCCGAGCCGGTTACTTTTGGCCTACCTTGTTCCACGATTGCATTCATGCCGTGAAACGATGTGAGCAATGTCATCTCTACGCCAACAAAGCCCGAGCTCCCCCCACTCTTCTTCACCCTGTCATTACCACGGGCCCCTTTTGTAAATGGGGCATCGACTTCATGACTTGTAATCCCCCCTCCAACAATGGTCACAAATACATTGTTGTCGCGGTGGATTACTTCACCAAATGGGCCGAAGCTATGCCCACTTTCAACAACACCATCGACACTGCAACGCGTTTCTTCTTCAACCACGTCATATCCCGTTTTGGCGTACCACTCCAACTAGTTTCCGACCACGGGAAACACTTCGAGAATGAGATATTCATCGAACTCTCATCTCATCTAGGCTTCTCTCACGAGTTTGCCTCGCCATATTACCCTCATTCAAACAGACAGGTCGAGGCAGTGAACAAAGTCCTCAAGACCATGTTACAACGCACAGTTAATAAACATAAAACCAATTGGCATCATATGTTATTTTCCGCGCTACGGGCTTATCGAATGGCAGTAAAGACCACTACAGGTTTCACGCCATTTCATTTAGTCGATGGGGTCGAGGCAACTCTTCCCATCGAGTGCGAAATTCCCACCCTACGCACCGCAATTGAGCTATTACCTGACACTGCTCCAATGGAGCAGTGCTTGATGAAATTGGAGTCGCTGAATGAAGATCGTCGATATTCATTACAGAACAACGAGGCAGCTAAAAAATGATCCAAAGCTACCTTTGATCGCCATGTCAACCTTCATTCATTCCGCGAAGGCGACCTCGTCTTGGCCTATGATATCGCTCATGATACCTTTGGCCACAGTAAATTCGAATCACTTTGGCATGGCCCTTACATCATTCAACATTGCCTCGCCAAAGGCGCAAACATCCTGGCCTCCCCCGAAGGCCTTTCACTCAAGGAACCCGTCAATGGGTTGTACCTCAAGAAATTTTATGCTTAGAAGTAGTCATGCTACTTTAGGTTATTTTTTCTTCTTTTTAGTGTTTTTAATCTTTTTCTCCTACCCTCTCGTCTAAACTATCCTTTGTGCTATTGACATATGCTTCCTTCACCAGCCTACCACATTGGTTACGCTGACGACGCCAGCCGTTGGACACAAAATCTCGCTTCGGTGGCTTGGGCTCTATACACCCCCTCACACGAAATGCTACATTCAAGCGACATCTATTTGGGACCAGCAACCAACAACCAAGCCGAATACACTGCAGTCATTGGCCTCCTGGCCGATGCCCAGCATCATCATATTCGCCACCTTAGCCTTTTCCTCGACTCTCAATTAGTCGTTCTCCAACTCAACAATGTTTACCGTGTACACGATCCGTGCCTCTTTCGCAAATACCTGCAGGTTAGATTATTATCTCGACATTTTGATTCCATTACATTTACACATATTCCAAGACAATTGAATCAAACAACAGATAACATAGCTAACATGGTGTTAGATTGACATATATCACATCAAGCTACACATATATAAACATCTCATCCATCCTGTCACAACATATAGATAGAATCGACAACATCATCATCAACAACAAAAAACATCTGTAAACAAAATCAGGATCTCAAAAAGGTGTATACTCATATATATATCTCAAGGCCTCTCTGGCCATCCGAATGTTTACATACAAAAATACACGTGCCCACAGACTATCATAGTCCCTCGGTACAACATCGGCTCACCAGCCTATATACAATAAAAAAGGTATACAATATACATCCATCAGGGTGCCTCTATCACACCCCCAGCTGCTCCTTCCTCAGGAGGAGGTGGTGGCCCATCCCCACTTGCCCCAGGCGGTGGTGGTGGAACACCTGCAGGACCCTCCTGCCCCGGCGGCAGGCATCCACTCGTCATCGCGGCGAGCACAACTGCTCATCGCACTATACCCCGCCATGGTGGCGGTAACCCTATGCACTGCTCCAGGAACCCCTCGTCCTGGATACGGATCCACATGCCCTGAGGCACATCCTGTAACACCGTCTCAAGACGACAACGTATATCGTCAAAATCTACTCCAGCTGCCGCCGAAGGAGCATGTGATGGCCCTGCACCGGGATCATCAAATCAACGCCTCCTCACTGCCCTCTCGGGCTCTGCTGGATGTCCCGCGGCCTCATCCCACTGACGCCTCTCTCCATGCGACAGTCTCTCCGGCTCTCACTGAACCGACGCTCTCTGCCACTCCACCTCACACCCGCGAGGTGCCACATCAGCACATGCACCAAACAACAAACAACAGATCGTATCAGTATCTATAAATCATACATATGGACTGATATCTCAAAAAACATAACATAAATCCAAACATACAAAACCACAACATACCTCGGTGGTCGAAAACCTCCCCAGGAGGCAACACCATGTCCGGGTCCCCCCGGAAGTCCACCCCAGCATACGGGTACCAGAGTATGACCTGCGACATCTGCCACCATATTTGCGCCGCCTGCGCCGTGAAATAATGCCCACCTTCGCCACCACCATGGCGAACCAAAACTGATGACCACCGCCTCAATCGCGGCTCTCGTGCCCCTGGTGCCTCTAGTAACACCCTTGGGCGCAGCATAGGCACCCTCTCCAAAAACCAGGCTACCAGGATCGAGCTGAAAGTGAACTCTCCGGTACCTGTGGACCGACAACGATCCAACTGTGCGATCATCCGCGCTTGCAGTGTAAGCCCCCATGCGAAGCGCTCACGGCCCACCACCACCCTCTCCAGCACCAATAGTTGGCCACCACTAATCCGTTGGGTCGCAAGTGACCCATACACGCAAACAATCATCGCTGCTATGGAACGATGCGTCAGGGAATCCAGACCACTCACACTCACTACAGTCCTAGACATGTAGTTCTCACTTGAGCAATATCGCTCGACGATCTCCCGCAGGTGTGTATCCCTCGACAGCAATGGCTCTGCATGCAGCAGCGTTCCCCGGAAGGGGAGCCCAGTCAAAAAATAGATATCCTCCACCACAGTGAAGGGGATCTGCTCTCCTCGCACGAGGAAGCAGTGCAGCTCTGGACTCCACATCTGGAGAAGGAACTGCAGTAAATACTCCTGTGTCCGTATCAATGGGCACTCAAAAAAATTTAGCAACCCACTGGTTGCTAAAGCTACTCGAACCGCAGGCCCTGCATTGGCCACAACATCTCGCAACTGCGACCAATCTCGCTAATGCCACCGGACATCCATAGTCACTGCTAGCCACCTGCACACAACACAGAGTCCTATATCAGATTATGCAACCATCCAATGCATCAAAAAGACTCCCTTTTTACCCTTCAACCTTGCCTCTTAGGTGCGGTTTTACCACCCACAGGCGCGCACACATGCACACCTGTTCACTATACAGGTGCGCACGTATGCGGGCCTATTTTTCCCACAGGCGCGCTCGTAAGCGTGCATGTTCACCATACAGGCGCGTGCTAGGGCGCGCTTGTCAAACCCACATGCGCGCTCTGGTGTGCGCCTGTTCACCCCACAGGCGCGCACTAGTGCGCGCCTGTCCACCTCACAGGCGCGCCCCTAGGGCGTGCCTTAAATTCCCCCTCACGCGCACCAATGCACATTTATTCAGTGGACAGGCACGTACGTATGCGTGCCTTCCACTGAATAGCCCATGCATGTGGGCCCACAACCTACCAAAAAACCCCTCAAAACCCCTGTACGCCCCCCCGTACCTACCCTACCCAAAAATTGGAAACCTATTTCTATGCAGGATGATCAGACCACTAACCTGAGACTCGCACACCGTCGATCGGATACCTCATGCTCCCTGAAACTCCAAATCTCCTCTGCAATCTGCTCATCCAGTCACTATAGCAGCAGGTAGAAATGAGGTGGCAATGTGGGCCCTACAGCTATATATAGGCCTTTTTCCAAACTTCCAATCACCATTCCGGGAGCCCAGGGTGTCCATTTTTCAAACCGTCTTCAGCCATGGGATCAACATCCCGCCATCTACATCACGACCGTCCCTGGGTGACTTTTCGTCCTAGGCCCTTGGGGCGCCCTTTTTTCCATATCATGGTCAGGTACGCACACACATAATCACATTTGTCAAATACATGCTCATATCTTTGATTCTCTTCAGATATAGTTCACTTTGGGTATTTGGTTGTTCTGTACGCAGGTACTTGATCATTGGTCACCGACATCACCCCTTCAGGTATATATATTCAGCACTGGCATGTAGTCTCCCCCGTCGTATTTCATTTCCATTTCCAGTCACACCCTCTGATATGTGCCTTTAGGATCATCATTCCCGCCTCTGCAGTACTCACACCTCCATTTGCATCATCGGTACTGTAACCCGGTAGCATTCTCACCCACATGAGTTGTCCCATTCATAGCACCTTTTGGCACTTTTGACACTCATGCTGTTCTTCATTACCCTTTAGGGATGGGAGTCCTGATAATCTTTCATCATGTTGCAGATCAACCACATACTTCTTCTCCTCATTTTGCTAGCTTCCCATATGGACTCCCAGATCATCTCTTTATGGTTCTATTCTTTTTACCTGCACCTCCGCAGGATCATGAACCCCCTCATTTCATCCACCCTCAGTTTTTCCATCTGCGAACCCATCTTCATTTCACCTACCTCATACATAAATTCACCAATGGGGCCCCCACCCTTCATCTGTTTTCCAAGAAATTTTTGCCCTCCCTGGGGCACTCATTTCACACTGGGGCACTTGTTTCTGTATTTGTACATTTTTCCCAAAATAATTCATTATTTATTGTACAAACACCTTTATTTTAAGTCATTTCCTTTTTGTCGTCACCGTTGGCGACTTTCTTCCTTTTTGGCCACACGCAACCCATGTCACCTTTGGTTGGAGTATCGCTTCTCATTTACCCTTGCCGACATCATCCATATCTTCAGAGTAATTCACAGGTCACTTGCCTCTACCCTCTGAATTTGTTCACCTTGTCCCGCCTCTGGCACAACTTATCCTCGGTCTTGGCGTCCCCATGACACTAGACCTTGTCACACGGTTGCGGCCACGTATTATATCATACACCCTCCAACCAAGGGCAGTCTTGAGTCTTCCCACTTCTTGACTTCGTCTATGTACCTCTGCCACTTTCTCACCTCAGTAGATTCCGCAAAGCCCTTTGCTTCTGGGAGTCGCGTCCCCCTTTTGTCGACATCAGCACAATTTTCCAGAAGGGTGATAGTATCTTGATTCTCATTTTCCATTCAATGAGAGATCTCGGACGGCACAGGGTGAAACACCATTACTCCCTGCTGTCGTTGGCCCCCATAACATTCGACGCCAACACTTTCTCATGTTACGGTGGGTCTTACTTTGTGACTATTGCAGTTATTATTATCATTTTCCAAAGACCTCTGAACTTGGTCGGGACATCAATGCTCGCATCATCATCGCTGCTTGTTACCGCGATCATTGCCTATTGTTTAGAGTATGTTCCTTTGCAGAAATTGTCTTCTGCCTTTATCATTACCGCCTCCAAGGGTGCTGCAGTTGTATACACCAACACTTCAGTCATCTTTTTTTAGAGTTACATAACACGAGCATGGGGCATGCCCGCCTCGTTTTTACACAGTTGTATATTGTTACGCACCTTCTGGAAGGTCGGGTTCTACCAGTTCCTTCCTTCTCCAAAGGATTGCTCTACACGGTCCCACTCTTGCTCTCTCTTACCACAACATTATTAGTAAAAGAAACATTGATGGATTTTGGCTATACGTATGCTCCTAACCTCCTCCATCAGGGGGCATCTGTTATCACTGAAATTTCATCCGCACATGGCGACAAGAACTCAACATCATCAAAACAAGAATGAAGCCATTCATGGCATTGGATTAATTTCACAGCATTGCAAAAGGGTCAAAAACTATACAAAGTAACCAAAAAATTGAAGGGCGCTTTACAGAAGATGAGTGCGCGCGCATATGTACGTAACAGGAACGTACAATGCGCGCATGCGTGCACGACGCGCGACTATTAGCGCAAAATCCCGCGCACCTGCTAAAACGACGCATTTATTGAATTGGTCGGCCTCCCAACCACTTATGGACCAGCTCCCAACCTGATTTGACCATCAAATCTGAGCTGAATCCGCATCATAGGCTGGTCAAAGACCTAATTGAGCCCTAAAGAGCCCCTTTTCACACCTCAAAGGAGTTACATAATCACCCAATGCTATGCTATAAAAAGCCATGAAGGAACATCATTTTCTCAAGGAATTTCATGTAATGTTATGCTTCTTAGATTGTTTTAAGTACTCACTCCTTGACAATAACACATTAGCACCATTTCATTGAGCCATTCACCTCTCCATTGAGTGAATGTGCTTGGAGTTCTTTCACCATCATTCTCATTTTCTTATTGTAAGGAGAGCAAGTTTGTGAGGGCCCAAAGAGCCTTCCTTTGGAGGAAGAAGGAACCACAGTTCCCTTTCTTCATTGTGCTTTGATTTCATCAATAGACCAGCTCAAAACATTGGTGATATTGGTCTTGTTGTCTTTGTTATGCATTTTTCCATATGCTCATAGTTTTGGTTTGTTTTTATTTAATTCTTGTTTATAGTTTTGTTTTTATTTCTCTAACCCTTTCCTCTACATCTGTCATGCCCAGCAAGACCCAACTGGGCATGTAAGCACCCTTTATTTTCTCACCAAGTGACGAATTGGGTGCAAACAAATACTATGGAAATATCATCTACTCAAGAATTTGTTGTAGATCACTTGTACAGCCCGTTGACATCATCTGTCAGCCTGTACAAATCTGTACCTACCCAGTAACTCAAATACACGATTCACCAACTGGAAACTCGCGGACATATATTGTTTGCTCCACTGCAAATCGTGTATACCCTACATGTGATTTGTCCTTCTGAAATCTATGTATATACATGATTTCTCCTCCTGCAAATCATGTATGATACGAAACATTCACTCACACATGCAACCTCCTTTGCTCCTCTCTCTTGGTCCATATTTTCCACCTTGCAGACTTCCCTTTGTTGAGATCACTAATCCTCCTAGCACAAGTGTAGAGTCACTTATGCTAGCTCCATCATGTCTGTACACACTCTACATGATTATGAAATGTCACAATGACCTCTTTCCTTTATATACAATCCTTAGGGGTCACCATAGAAGCCCCTCCACAAGTACACATAAAATTGGGATTTCCTTGTTGGTGTGAAGCCCCAACACAAGCCCACAAATCCCATCACCAAACCCATGAAGCCCCCACTCAAATCCAAGGGTGTTTTCACCAAACTGAAAGTGTAATGTGGTGCTCACTACAATTCCTACATTCCCAACACCTAGGGTTATGTGATAATACCTACCTGAAGCTACAAAAATAAACACTCCCTCCTAGCGAGGAAGGTATTCTCATCACACTCCATAAGTGGTAATACCTCCCGATGCTACCAAAGCATCAACATTCCCTCTTAGTGAGGGAGGCATTTGATCCTCCATCATCACCTGGAAGTAGCTTTGTCTCCCACCTTGGATCTGCTATCACAAAACCTCTCCAATATACCTGATTGGCTTCTCCCTCTATCACTGAAGAAAATCCTACTCTCCAACCCTCTTGAATGGTTGCATCCCTAGTCACTGAAGAAAATCCTATTGTTTGACATGATCTCATCATGGAAAACACCTTGCTCTTAGAAGCCTCCTGCTCCTAAGAAACCTTTCTAGCCATATCAACCCATGACACCCTTATGACAGTCTTGGAATATGCTTCTCTCCCATCTAGACTTGAAGGTAGAATCCCTTTGAATGTATGACTCTCCCTCTGAATTTGGACTCCCTTTGAAGTTGGACTCCCTCTGAATCCATTGACTCCCTCTAAAGTCATACTCTCTCTGAATCCACTGACTCCCTCTGAGGTAGAGCTCTCTTTGAATCTACATGACCTCTGGAGCTACCTACTCCCTGTCCATTGTCACTTTGTTGAAGTCTAATCTCCTCTCAATTGTCCTGGGAGGTTGCTCCTCCATACGATATCCCGAGGGATGAATCCCTATGAACTCTAGATCCTTTTGAGACAACACTACTAGAGGAGCTATCTTCTCCCTCTGTACCTGTGCTACTAGTGGGGCTATCTTACTCACCACTGGTGGAGCTACCTTCTCCCTCTGTACCTTTTTTATTGGTGGGGCCACCTGCCTCGCCAATGGTAGAGCTACCTAGTCCTCCTCATCTTTCTCTCTACTCATGATGGTCACAACATGCATATAATGATCCTCTCTAACTCCAAGAACCACTACTGATATGAAGCTAGATTGTCTTGGCACAAACAACACCCATATATCTTGAAACAATATATGATAACCCTTCTTCTCAATCTACGAGATTGAGAGAACAAATATCTTTAGTTCCGACACCCATAACACATTCGACACCCTCAATACCTCTCCTGACTCCATCTGGAATGATATTGTATGAGATCCTTGTACTGCATGTTTGGATCATGTTCCAAGCTCCACACACAAGTCTGAGCCAGTCTCTGTGAAAGCGTTAAACATATCTTTAGCACCTATCATATGGCAAGATGATCCGCTATCCACCAACCAAGTCCCCTTGCTAGAGACTATACTTGAAAGGGCACATACCAACAAGATCTCCTTCTGGAACATGTTTGCAACCTCATCAACCTCTGTTGTTGATGCTTGCTTCCTTCTTCCTCTTCCCCTCCGGTGTGGACACTGTGAAGAAAAATGACCATAGTCATGAAACTCAAACCATCCATATCCTCCCTGGACACCAATTGAGTATCCTCTTGAATATAATTAGTACATATCCTCTCAAATCCTGGAAACATCTCTCGTGCATATATCCTCGCACAAAAGGTTCCCAAAACCTGGGAAGACCAACTCAACATCCAATAACACCTGTCCATCCCGGAACAACATTGCATATTCCTATTCCTTAATCTCTGAGGCTGAGAACACACTCCTGGCACACATACCACATATGCCACTCACAACACACCCCCTAACTCCATCCATAATACCATTTCTCTAGATCATTGTATTACATGTTCATTCCTCCTACCAAGCTCCTCATACATACCTATGAAACGCATGAACAAATCATGTGCCCCTTTCATGTGTTGGTGGCTCTCACTGAATAAGAACCATGCAATCCTCCAAGGAAATCATAATTCTTCCCCAAGTAAACCATCCAATAAAATTCTACCCAATTCCATCATCCAAGTCACCAAAAACTCTTCGTGTATATGCACACACTAAAATTGAACCAAGGTCCTCTCTCTAAATATTCTCAAACTACGGATGGAAACTTAGTCTAGTCCACTCTAGACCTCCGCCACTCATCTCTGCAGTGTCCTCATGCTCCTGAGTCAAATTCCTCATACACTATCGCACCTCAACAATGTACAACTCTCCATCCTAATGAAGACTCTATCTCATCGACCTTCTAGATTTATGCAACCCTATCATACGTGCCAAAGCACCCGAGTTTCACCCATCGTAAATCACCATGAAAAGTCATCAAAAAACCATCCACAGGGTTGGAAATCTGCCACACAACATATTGCTATAAGTCGGGCTATTTGCTAATCCACTAGAACTCCCAACATGCCACACCATTGATCTACAATAGTCCACAACTCCTCGTCTGGACGAATATACTCCATGTCTCAAACCAGAGACCATTTAACCTGTTTCCACCTACATCTGTCACTATAGATTTCTCTTAGAATTATCACCTATGACCTGCCCAGAAGAAGAAAAAGAGCAAGAGAAAGAACAACACTCCTCCAGTGTTGTATCCAAAAATGTGTCTCAAGGATGATCCCCTTCTTTTCAGATCCTAAGCTCTGATTCCATGCCAATTTTCACATGCAACTCTATGTGACTAATTTCAGATTTGAAAATTGATTCCTAGTGATCTAGCTATCACTGAACAACTTTACATTGAAATTATTGATTGAAACATATGCAGTGGAAGCACAAAGAGCATAGGTGAATCATCAATACACATGAGACACAATTTCAGTTCTATGATCTTGTAATCATAAAAAATCCCGAGGGAAAAACTAGCCTTCCCTGCCAATACAATATCACCAAAATTTGAGGACAATGTTTTCCTCCAAAGTCACCAAAATTGAGAACAACCTTATTCTCCAATAACAATACAAACCAAAACACCAAATATTAAATTATTATGGAAATATCCTCTGCTTAAGAATCTAATCAGAGATTACTTGTACGACATGCTGACATCACCTATCATCATGTACATATTTGTACCTATCCAGAAACTCATATATGCAATTCACCAACTGGAAACTCGAAGACATATGATGTTTTCTCCATTGTAAATCGCGTATAACCTATACATGATTTTTCCTTCTATAATCTGCACACATATGCACTTTGTCCTCTTGGAAACCATGTATGATACGAAAAATTTGCTCACATGTGTGACCTTCTTCGCTCCTCTCTCTTGGGACAGATTCACCACTTTACAAACTTCCCTTTGTTGACATTACCAATCCTCCTAGCACAATTGCAAACTCTCTTATGATAGCTCCACCATGTCTCCACACACTCTACAGATTATAAAATGTCACAATGACCTCTCTCCTTTATATACAATCCTTAAGGGTCACCATAGAAGCCCCTCCACAAGCTCTCAAAGCCCATCACCAAACCCATGTAGCCCCCACTCAAATGCAAGGGGGGCTTTACCAAACCGAAAGTGTGATGTGGTACCCACAATGATTCCCACATGCCCAACACCTAGGGCTATGTGAGAATACCTACCCGAAGTTACAAAAACTAACACATTAGCCTCTTTTTTTTAAACTGCAAGGTAGATGTAGGGAGTCGTAACATTCTGAGAATACTGAAGGAGATAAAAAAATGGGTCTATGTCCTTGAAGTTGAATCATTCTTTTCTTAAAGTTGAACTTATCTACACACCATTGAACAACTTCTTTGAAATTTGTTACTTTTGGAACACAACTCGATAATGCTATGCATGGAGTCCAAATTAAGTCCGTCTTTTTTCTAGACCGAAGAAAGATCCTTGTAGTAATTGTATGCTCTCGACCACTGAAACTCTTGATCCTCATGCCCAAGTTTGTTTAGCGTTTCTTCGCAATACAACTCCTTTTTCTTACTTGAAATCATTTTCTTTGCTTTTGGCTTTGGCAATAGGTGGCGTTACTGTCTATATTTACAACTTGGCATATTAGTTTTTACTTAATTTCTCCATGTATTGTCTTGATAGTTCAATCAATTTAAATCTTTCTTTAATGTTGTGGACGTGTATGAGATTTAGATTTATTGCAATATTTATGAGTGTTTTGCGAATTTAATAACAAATTATGCTTACACAACTGGCAACTGATATGGCGAGGATCATAAATGTGATGGGAAGTGGTGACTTGTTGTCATGGCAGATGAAAAATGGTAAGTATGAGAGTGTAATATGAGGGTTGGAAAGTGAAAAATGTAGTATGTAGGTCTCCAGACCCAAGGATAGGGAGAAGTGTAAGGAGGTCCACACCAAAACAAGAAATGTGACTAAGTATGGGATATGGTTGTTTTGACGGTTTCAAAGGTAGTGGGTACATTTTGGAAAATATGGGAATGTGGGTTGGCGGGTATGTGAACCTAGAGACTTAAGAAAAAGTTAACTGATGGTATGTGGCCTTGCATCTGCATTTCACGAAAAACAATTAAGTATTGCAAAGTGAAAAAGGTGTGATTTGGGGAATGTGAAAGTAAGAAGGGCATTTTGGAGGACGTGTGATTTTAGACTTTGGACCTACTGAATTAAAGACGTGTAGGCCCAAGACTTGTTCTACCCCCGCCCCACATTACTTGAATTTGGTTGAGTGTTGAGAGAAATCGACAAAGGAGAAAAATACTAAGGAAGAAAAGACAAAGAAAAACAAGGGAAGAATATTATGGATAGTTAAATGAAGACAAAAATTTAACACGAATGTGGATCAACAAATCCAAGCCAACTGTATAAACTACAGACTTATTCTCGTGTATTTCCATGCTTGTAGGCTTGTTGTAAATATGTAAAATGTTCTTGAAACATTGACCCTCCCTTTCTGATACAAAAAAGAATAGTAGACCATCATCTATGAACAAGAAGTGTGTGAGTGTTGCAGATCCTATTCTCACACCTTTGATTCTCCTCATTCTTCTAGCTTCACTAATGGCTCTACTTAATCCCTTTACTACCAAAAGAAAGAGATAGGGCGAGAGTGGGAAACCTTGTCTAAGCCCCATTGAAGACTTAAATAAAATTGATGTTGATCTATTAATCAACACTAACAAAGTTACCAACTTAACAAGAACTCTCTAGCGTTGTCATTTTTTAGAGGTCACATTTTTTACCCCCGTTTCAAAAAATGGTGCTACCGGTAGCACCTATTTTTGGAGGGTGGTTAAAATTGTGACTTACCAACCTAAAGAGAACTCTCTAAAGTTCTCATTTTTTAGAGGTCACATTTAATGGTTGTTTTTACCTCCATTTTGAAAACTGGTGCTACTAGTTGCACTATTTTTTTTACAGAGTTAAAATTATGATCTTGTA